>RJVU01061862.1:973170-1008116 GCA_003731715.1 Anabarilius grahami | reverse complement strand
CCCCCCCAAAAAAACAAAACAAAAAAAAAACAACAAAAAAAACACTAGAACAATGTTATATATTTTGTTGACTTGTGTATTTACATTATCCCAAATGTTTCAGGAATGTTTAAATCCAGAGCAATAAGCAATTTTAACCAGGACACGGACCATGTCCGTGCGTCTTCGATCAATAACATCATACACGCGTTACCCTCGATTTATTTTGTAGAAACCATGGAGACAAGCTTTAATATATTATGTGTTTTATTAGACAGGTGAGCAACTGTTTGGATACATGCATTGACAAAAGACTAATCATTGTTATATAGCTCAACACACATGCATAGTACACTATAACAACTTTCAACACACAAATGTATCTAATATGATAAACAGCGCTGCTTTACCCCACATACTCTTGACCGGAAGAAGCGGAAGCGGCAACTGCGGCATACTAAACGTTCCACTGCTCTCGAGCCATGTTGTGTGTCGCGCTCGTCTCTCATTAGCAATCGATCAAGCAGCCTTGTTCCGCTCAGATGGTTTTCAGCCACACCCTGCTTCATAAAGTAATGTTAATAAATCTTTAATACATTAGCTGCCCGAGTCCCGTCGGATTCTTGTCCACTGGCTGTAGACGTGAAGACAACACCTCCCATGATTCCACGAAATCAAGCCACCATCAAGCTACACCTTTGTTTTGAATAAGCGACCTCTAGTGGCGAAAAACTACATATTGTGCCTTTAAATACACTCTGAATCTCTCATGTTCCTCTTTCTCCCTCACACACACCATCACAATCACGGCTGCCAATATTCTAATCACTCTTATTAATTTTCTCGGTTTGATTAAACAAGGTGTGTGATGAAACTGCCCTCATTAGAGACGAGTGAATGTGCCAAATGTCTCTGTCTGTCTCTCACTGGAGCTCCTGCAGTGTGATCTATTAGTGCAGTGCATAGGCGCAAAGCAACAAACACACACACACACACACACACATGCTCAAACTGCATCTGAGTCTGAAATAATCCTGAACTAGTTGATGATGGCTCCGTTTAGCTCAATCCAACAGAGATGCTACTGCATTCCTGCTCCTCTCTTACACGCATATATATGCAAGTAGTGCTTTATCGAGCTCCTGTATCTCCTCTTATCATGTAGGCTTTTAAACTCTTAAGAGTGTCCATTGCATTCTTGGTAATGAGATTAATGAACAGGATGTGCAGGAAATGTGTGTGTGTAAATTTCAGACACTAATGGTTTCGTTTAGATTTGCAACCAATTACTGCTCTGTTCATTTCCAGTGTTTTTTTTCCTGTCATCCAGAACTGTTTCAGCCTTATTTGTGTGTTTAAGTAGGTAATGTTCTCAATGCATTGCACAAAGTTTCAGTCCCTTTAGACTGTGAGCTGAGTTTAAGCTACTGGAAAACTGATTTAGCTTTTACTTCGGTCAGCAGCACCCAATAGACTATAATGAGCGGCTCGTGTTTTTTTTTTCACTGCATTGCTGCCCCTAGAGGAAGGTCTGATTATGGCAGCGTACCACAGCTACAGTTTAGTATGTATTATTAAAGAGGTCTATAATATCTGTAAGAAAGCTATCCGCTAGCGTTCCCATTCATCACAAAAGGCAGCTGGCAGCACACAGCACCTTGAGACTCGGCTGATGGCACAATGAGAACACACACAGTCCCAAACAATTTAGTAGTGACTGTACTAAGCGGTGACATCAAAGACAACAGACAGGGTAAATCTAAGTACATTTCACACTTTTAAGAAAATGTATGAGGAAAAAAAGTATCAGGCACTGGTAAAGCATGTACTATAACACCAAATATGAGTATTAGCGATATAAATTTGCTGGCATTTTACAGTAGGACTTGCTAACGTACTATTTACTACCATGAGATACTAGTAAAATAATATAAATCAACAGTAATTAGTTACACTACTAGTTATATTACTTTTCTTTCTGCCCCACAGAAGTTGTAATTGTGTATCTACCCCATAAAATTCTTCTAAAATGTTACTAACAACATATTTCTGCCTCATTATTTGACCAAAATCCACATTGGATCGCAGACAGGAGTTATTACAAACACTCATTGGTGATTGATAGTGACTTTTAAGTAAAAGTGTTGCATTAATCTGACTAATAGTCATGTGTAGCTTGAAGCTAATTGTAGCTATAATTTCTCTGTTACCCATACGATTATATTTCACAATGTTTTTTATCAAAAGAAATCACATATGTTCGTAAGAAAAATGTTTTGATTTCCAAAAAGATTTTTAATTATAGTAATCAAATTTATACCGGGATCAGAGGGATGTGGGTGGGCAAGCCATGTAATGCCACAACTTACACAACAGTGTTCAGATCATCTTTTCTCCTGACAAAATCAATGTAATGGCAATATTTCCATCCACTGAATATAAGCTTTTCTATATTCCAAGCTTGCCTGCTGCATTGGTGACTTCATATGCCTGTGCGAGTTGTGAAAATTATTAAAATAAATCTAGAAATAATTGGATTGTTGGATTTAAAATCAGTAGGGGTTGAGGCATCAAAAGTAACAAGCTGTTTTAAGGATGGTAACTGTAATATTGTTACTGAAATCTTAATAGTAATTAGTTACACTAGTTACTGTGAAAAGTAATATTATTACTGTAACTAGTTACTGCCCAACACTGCTCATCACATTCAGTTATTAATAACATTAATCATATATCAATCAAATAATAGCCTGTTTTCAATTCAAAATTTCATTAAAAAGTTGAGTAGTTTGCATCACTGGATATTACTGTCGGTCGCTGAATATTTAAATCATTAAATAATCGTCAAATATTAAATGTTTAGCTACTATCGCCATGCACTCTTTCACTGCTAAAACAAAAGCGGCACATTGGAATTCAGACTCATCTTCTGTGAACAGTAAGCCCCGCCTTCTTTGATTTGATTGGCCAGCTCACTCATTCTGACAGTGATGAGCGCTATTAGACTGCTGAGGCAGACCAGCCTAAAAATGTAACTTTTAAAACTTTTTTAACAACAAACAGAGCAATGCATAATAGAGTACAGCAGAGCAGCATCAATAATATCAAATATTTGTGGGGACAATTTGGCCATTTTTAATTTGACTTGGACTTATATAACTTATATATTGGAGAAATATAATTTCAGAATGTTCCATTAATTGTAATAATCCAGTGAGATTTTTGTATGCACAAGGAGTCTGACAACAGCCAATATGATCTGATCTCACCATCATCGAGTCTGTCTGGGATTACATGAAGGAACAGAAAAAACTGAGACAGGCTAAATCCAGAAGAACTGCGGCGACGTCTCCAAGATGTTTGAAGAACCCTTTCACTATTAATTTAATGGTATTATAGTACATGGCAACTATTCATATTTGTGATTATATTATTTCACTAATATGTTATGGTATCATAGTACGTTAGCAATTATTCTAAAATGGCAGCTATTTAAAATGCCCTTAAACAAAAACCAGCTGTTTTTTTGTGGTATTTTAACACTCATTGCTATGAGACCAGCCGTATTTTCTGTGGTGACAGCGCATTCTTTTATATTATACT
This sequence comes from Anabarilius grahami, assembly GCA_003731715.1. Taxonomy (NCBI): domain Eukaryota; kingdom Metazoa; phylum Chordata; class Actinopteri; order Cypriniformes; family Xenocyprididae; genus Anabarilius; species Anabarilius grahami. The sequence goes on along the minus strand of RJVU01061862.1, from coordinate 1,004,534 downwards.
GCATTGTATTTATAGCAGATGACTTTATCAGGGCACAGTTGTTGTCTCTGTAGATAGCTGTTGTTTTTTTCCATCCGTTTAGTGCTTCACTAATGCTGTAAACCCTCATCTACTGATCAATACCAAGAGAGAAACACTTTCTGCCCATGCGGGTTAAATTACAACACAATTCAACTAAGCCTCAGGGTGCAAACACATCACAGATATTTGTGCGGGTGAAAGCTGAAGTGAATATTTAGAGAGGATGATGCTATTATTTAATTCAGCTGTTGATTTGCAGGACTCAGATGGAGCGTTTCAGAACGTTAATCTTCTCAATGGCTCTTTTAGGATGCCATCATTAGGCGGCAGAGACAGGCGTCGGTACACATTGGTTTAGCAATGCAGGACACCAAAGCATCTGACTTATTTGCCTAAAGTAATTCTGACTAGAATTATGAATAAATGACATCAAACAACCAGCATCTGCGTTCGTGGGTCTGGTGCTTTGCTGCCCTGCAATTGGTTCGATGATTGGTGGAAAGAATAAAAATGGCATAAAATTATTTCTGTCATGACAACTCTAGGAGAGATTGGCATTGTAATAGATGTGGCAATGTTAATGTATTTGGTCTTGGCGAAAAAGATCTGCCAATACATTCACAGACGTGCTGCTGTGAGCATGTAAGATATGCTGCTGCTGCTGCACATATAATAAACATGGAATAACCCCCATAGCAGATCTATACAGGTGGAGCTGGGGAAGAAGGAGGGTTTCTGAAAGGGTTTCAGACTGCTGACAGCAATACAATGTCTTTTAATACAAAGTAATACAATACAAAGTATTTAAATGTTGCAATAAATTGAGTTAAGGACCTATAAGCCTGTGCCATCTAGAATTTCATGCCAGAACTTTGTGTTTATAAATGTCAACTTAGCATATATTTTCCTATGACCCCATCTCTACTGAGAAATAAGCATCATAGTCACTACATATTTGCATTTCTAATATTTGCATGGGTAAATCTTAAAAACTTTAAATCTCATTAAACATGATGCCATTATGATGCCCTGGTAGCCTGTCTGAAACTAGTTGAATTACTGGGTACCTTTTCTCACACGAAACGCTGATTATTTATTGAACGACTGGACATAGCTAATGTAATTATGGGTTTGAATATGTAATTATAGGCCTATTCTAAAATGATATTAAAATTCTAGACATGTCTTCAGACAAGTTCCCTCAAACACACTAGCATAAAGGTGTTAAATTCAAGACTAAAACAAGGTTAAAAACAAGAGCTGAGTCTGGAAACCAGATCTCTCTCCCAGCTGGTTCTGATGCTTTGCCAATATTGTATGTAAAACAATCATTACAATAACACTAAAATATCAGAATGAAAATGTAACCAATATAAATGGAAGAAGAAATTTAAATTGGAAGTTATAAAAATTCAATTTACTGTATAATGCAGAATGTCATGGAATTTGGATGAATAAATCATCTTTTTTATATTTTCAGCTTTCTTTAGAGTGTAATATTTCTGTTTGAAAATGAAAAAGGTCTGCAGGTTACAAAGAAAAAGGTTACAAAGTCCAAAGGGAGTTATTCTGCATATCAGTGTGCGCTGTTTCTGAACTCCCTGAAACGCCTCCATTGTAGTCTTGAGTTTTCTTCGAACATGTCACGATATTCCTCATTTAAATAATTCCTGGCCAAGGCATAGGCACTATAATGGGATGGGGCCTGATTGAGTTAATTAGTAGTGTGTTTAAACTAGGGCTGCATGATTTATCGAGATCAAATTGCACGCGATTTGGCAAAGGCTGCGATAATTTAATGCACAGCTTGTCAGAGCTTTACGGCTCTGTGCTTGTCCATCTGAAAGCCAGAAGGCACTCTTGCGCAGAAACTCCAAATATGCCCTGCCGCAGAAGAAAATAACATGTGTCATATCGCTGTAGCTGAATAAACAGAAGATTGGAACACTTTGATTGATTAAACATGACTAATAAACACACGACTGCCTTATTCTGTGTAAGAAGCCACATCATCTCACAGAAGGACGCTCAACTGTTGTTATGAACAGAGTTTGGAGTGAAAACATGTTATTAAATGTTGTCTTTTGTTGGACAAGATGTTAATAAATGCCATGTCTGGAAAGATGTTTGACGCATATTGCTTTTTCAAATGTACATTATAAGCGATTCAAACTCGCAGTGCTTTCAGATGGATTAGCATTTGGAGCCATACTTCATTGACAAGCTGCGCATAAAAAAATAATAGCAGCCTTTGCGATTTCATAATCGCACTAAGAATTGAGTTTAAGCAATAATGGTGTTTAGGTTCAATGTAATTTTTCGTATCGTGCGATAAATTGTCCAGCCCTAGTTTAAACTCGCAGTTATGATAACGGCTAGCCTGGATGCCAGCCGAACTTAGCCCCGCCCACAACATTTTTAGGTCGGGAAGTTCGGTCTGGACTCGATCCGTAGAGGAGTAATTATGCCCGAACAGAAACTGTTCGGACCAATCACATTGTCAGGGCGATGATTGACAGATTATCACCAGAATTGTAATCAGCCACGTCATCAAAGAGCGCTTGGGTTGAATTAGTTTACAACAATGATGGCTGTTGTTGAAGAACTGAGATATGTAGATTCCGCCATCGCGTCCGTTATAGAAGATATCGACAGCGCATTCATTTTAAAAGAGGAACAGAGGACCGCGATCAAGGCATATGTCGATGGGAAAGATGTCTTTGCCGTCCTTCCTACGGGATTCGGCAAAAGTTTGATTTATCAGCTGGCCCCGATGGTCGCTACGAAGATGGGGCACAAAAATTAAGCTTGTGTTGGCAAGTACTCCGTGTATACTTAAATTCTTTTTACAACACCGGCAAAGATTGTTTACGCTCATCTTCTACTAGTTCCAGCATGTGTGCAGTTGAGTTCTGTTGACAACTATGCGTCGCTCAACATACGTCACTTACTCTGTAGCTCTGATTGGTTGTAGGTCTATCCAATTGAGGTCTTTCCTGGATCGGTTGAAATACGCCCCCATAATCAAAGCCCAATGGAGCAGTATCACACTCATATTCTGACTAGAATTGAGTATGACCACGTCAGGCTAGATAACAGCCATGACATTTCCGAAACACACTCGAAGCCGTACACCAATCACAACACACTGATCCAGCTGACCAATCAGAGCACATTGCACTTTTCGGAAGGAGGGGCTTTATAGATAGGAACTAAACAGAGCGATACTGACAGACTGGGACGAGAGGTGTTGCAACTATGTTAAATATGTGAAAAATAATGTTTTTGAACATTCAGAAACAACTGGATGGATGGATGTTAATGAAAACATCTTTATTATAGGAACCAAATCTTTGCTACCAAAACATCTAAATCAAAATCACATAATGTAGCTGATATAAAACAGGGTTCTTGTTTTAAAGCATTTGATTATACTTAAGGTGACAGATCACATGGGAAAAATTTGCAGGGTGGCATCATATTACGATCAATGCATTTGGAAAATAAGTGGATGGTTAAAAGAGCAATAAATGCAGAAAGTATAAAGATTCCGCAGAGAGGCGTTTCAGAGGCCTCCGGACGGCTCACTTCTACATTTATATTAATGAGTTTGGAGAGTAGTTGGAATTGGCTGCATCCTCTGGCCTCTCTGCATGACTCACAGATTAAATCGCTGCTCTTAGCAGGTGACCTGCTGCTCCTGCGGCCGACAGCATGAGAGCCCGTGGTATTCTGGGCTTCATTACGTACAAGTGAAAAGCGGGAGATTACAAAGACCTGTGCTACTCCTGATCATATTTCACAGATACTGCTACATATAACACTGGTGAAATTAGAGGGTGAATTCACCATTAAATCAATGTTTCATGACCATACTGTTTTTCTGTGATAAATAAATCATTTATTTTTGCATTTAATCAGCAGAAAAATATCATCATTATATTTTGCATTCAGATATCTGGTTAAAATATGACCTTAAAGGGTTAGCTCATCCAAAAATGAAAATTCTGTCGTTAATTACTCACCCTCATGTCGTTCCAAACCCGTAAAAATTTCAATCATCTTCGGAACACAAATTAAGATATTTTTAATAAAATCTGAGAGCTGTCCATTGACAGCTACGCAACTACCATTTTGACGCTTCAAAAAGTTCATAAAGAGATCATAAAACTAATCCATACGAATCAAGCGGTTTAGTCCAAATTTTCTGAAGGGACTAAATTGCTTTATATGATGAACAGATTTAATTTAGGCTTTTGAGTGAACTAACCCTTTAACATGTTCTTGAATGTGTTCTTGACAGTATTTGTGAGATTCGCTCAAAGACTTGCACAAATATTCGCACAAATAATTTTGAATCCATGTTGTAAAGATAATTGCATTGTCTGTGACAAAGTGCAGTATTTTTCATGCTTTACACATTTACCATAACATAAACACTGTAAATTCATTGCAGTATCCCACTTTAAACAACTAAAATGTCATTGATTGTTGTGCAGGAAGGGGGAGTTAAGAGAGTGAGATAAAATAAATCAAGAGATGGTAAACAGGAAGATAACAGGACAGATGATCTAACCATATTGATCTTTCCTGGCCAGATACAAACACACAGAAAATGAGAAGAGATTAACAGTAGACCTGAGGGGCAAGAAAGGGCTCTGAAAGGCCAATGTGTGTGTTTGAATTGATCTCAGAAACCACAGTGCTAAGTGGATGTCAAAGTAAAGCACTCTAATGTATGCGCCTCACACACTGATTATATGGAGGTCAGTATTGGAAACGGGCCTCTAAAGCATCCTATCAATCAACCCCATTACGGTAAATGCATAACTGGTCAGTCAGTGATTAGTGGTGATTAGTTTGAGGGAAACTGAGGTAAAAATGAAGATAAATGACCCTGAAGAACATATAAAGAGTCTCTCAGTGTCACCTGTCAACGCACACAAAATGAAAACAGAAGATATAACATTAAATGGTTCAGACTATAAAAACTGATCCGACGAGTCATATTTGAAGCTGTTGTATAATCCACATACCTCTCCATTGAAATCTATATTCATAGGACAAGATGCACAGCCTCAACATGAATATGTAAAACATACAGTTTCAAACTTATACTTTGCCTTGTCCGAGTGAATTAATATTCTCTGATTGTTATATATTTTGAAATATGTTGCTATATTCTTGTTCAATCAAATTTAAAAAAAGTTGTTTACTGACCTCCTAGTAGGAATTTGGAGTCTGAGCATGGAGTAAATTAAAACTCATGGTAATATAGTGGTTGACCAATATCTATTTTTTGATGGCCAAAGCCGAAATCTTAAGAGAACGGGGTGGCCGAATCTTCCACAAACTTAAAAGTAGTAAAAACATATGCATAACAATTGCTGAAATTAAATTTATATACATTTCACTTAATATTTACTTATTAGAAATAAATATTTGAAAATGAATTTAAAAATAAATCTGTAAAATAAACAGATATACTTTAGAAGGCAACTTCTTGATTCTGTAATCCTATTACAGTATTTTTCACAAATAAAGTTAAAAATATGAATAAAAAGAAAGTAAACATAACCAACAGGCCACTTAGTATCACTATAATACTTTTTCATATACTGTTTCTTTGTTTAGACAGAACTGTTAATCAGATCGTAAAATGATGAAGATGGAGAATGGGAGCGCTGTGTCAAAATAAAAGTCCTGCTTCCGACACAGCGACCAAACAGAAAAACTTACTGGTCAATGCCGATAATTAAAAAATTCCAAATATCGGCTGATATCATCTGATATTTCGGTTGACCACTAGTAATGAGTAAAAGATTATTTGATTCAAATACTAATTGTCCAGCTCGTGATGTGCTTCCCCGTCAACGTTTATGGAAAAATTCAATTGTTTCCTAAAATGTCTGGCATGATACTGACAGCAGCATAGAAAAAGGTGATTAAGTAAATAAATAAACAAAGTACACAAATTAAAAATATGATTTTAATCTTTGAAAAACTGCAAAGTAGAATTAAAAATCTTTATTATACAGTTATAGATTAAATAACTAAAAGTCTGATGTAAAATCCCAAAAGAGGCAAATTTAATAACAATTCAAGATTTAGACCTTCAAAAATTATGACTTCTCCGGACCACTAAGTGGCACTGTGCTGAAACGCAGCAAGTAGCCAAAGGTCATGCTTGTGATGACATGTACCAAGTTTGGTCTGAAAATGCTAAAGCGTTGCGGAGATATAGCCTTGCGTCCAATTTGGCATGCTCTTTGGCATGCTTCAAATTTGTTTGCACATTATTAGAGAATTGTTGGGTTTATCAAAAAGCTTTTGATACGTTTTTGCCAGCATAGTCTGAAGATGATTTTCCTGAAAATTGGAGCAACCATCTAGGAGGAATTTTGTTTCTAACCCTTATGGTTCAAAAGTTATTAACATAAACATGCGAAAGTGGTGGTGCTAGAGACACCAAATTTGCTGTATTTAATGTTGGGACTGTCGTCTATCAGTGTGCCAAATTTCCCGCAAGCGGTTATATGGGCTGCCATAGACTCCCCGAGCGGAAGAATAATAATAAGAAGAACGCCAATGACACAACAGGAGCCACCGCACCTTTGGTGCTTGCCCTCTAAATATAAATAAAAATCTAATAAAATAATTTAATGAAATAGGTGATAGATTAAAAAATATATAAAACCATTCAAGGAAACACAGAAACACTCTTCTAACTGAACAGCCACTCTCACACAAACTGACAGACAAATATTTTGTCTATATAGCCATATCACAGATGTGGCACATACAGTAAACACCAATTTGAAAATATTCATAAATAATATTCCTTTAAAAGAATACTTGTATTCCACAATTTATCTTTGAATTTGTTGGAAGTAATGCTGAAATATTCTCAGCAAAACTGCTTAGTGACGTCCATCTGACTATGAGCTGAAAATAAGATGGGTCCTTGAGTGGAAAGAGAAACAGGAAAGAGATCATGCGGATCGAGATCAGACAAGGACACACTGATGCGATTAATATGGAGGTCTTGATGTTCTCATCGCTCTCTCGGTCTCCGTCAAGCAAAATTCATCACTTTTACACTCACGGCCTGTACAAACCCCGTCATCTCCAATCTCACTGAATCATCTGGATAAAACAATACACACACAGAGTCATCTATCAAACACTTGCGACTTCTGTATGAATATGTATTTAATCTTGGACGCATTAAGCCACCAGCCACTTAATATTCGGAATATTTTATAACCCAAACAGCATTTATGGTGAGTGCAAACCATCAGATTAAATCACAAATGACACTGATGCACTTCAAAGGTCTGAGATCAGTGAGACGTGTCTGCGTGACAAATGCAGAGGGAGGACAACAAGGCAGAGGTTGAAAATGGCATTTACACACAAGCATTGTATAATCCCTCCAAAACACTGCGATCAAACCAGGAGTGACGCAGGAAAGCAACAGGCAATAAAAGCCATTGGTTGCATGATAATCTGAAGATCTGTTCCAAATCCTAGTACACTGCCTACCTAAGGAGCATTTTACAGTATTATTGGCACACTACCGAGGCCAAGGCTGTTTAAAAGTGATGCTGTCTTCTAAGATTTCATGTTTTGACCAGAATCTGAAGCGATCCCATTATGCACTGCAACAGAAAAAAAAAATAATCCAAGATGGCGATGAAGCAAGAGAAATTATGATTATAAATGTATTTTATAATCAATACTATTTTAAAAAATAGTTCAATGAGAAAAATAAATAAATAAAATGATATAGGCTATGTAATGTAATTTATTCCTATGATGCAAAGCTGAATTTTCATTATCATTACCAAAGTCCCTTTAAGACAAGTCATTTCACTCGGCGGCCATCTTTGAAACACCTCTCGCGAACGCAAGTGCAGCTCCTATCTCTTTCAATGGGAAAACATCAAATTTTCCAAAACTGTTTGCCAAGCTTTCGATTAAATTTCATATTTGAAATCACCAATGAAATCTGACAACAACTGTATCATAAATTTTGTTTCTAAATGCTCGAATCATGACAAAGAACTGGATCAAGCTAATGTGCATGCGCAGTCCTAAGTGCATGTATCTATAGGAAGTGCATGTATCTATAGGAAGTGCATGTCTGACTGTTTCTATAGGAACCGGTGTCATGAGAAATCGAGTCCCTGCAGGAATGAGGTCTCCTTTAGGACCTAGGCGGTAATGCCTGATCAAAAGTTGTTATCGTGACGTCTTGAAAATTATAACCTATTTCCCTATTGTATGATGTGCACAAACAACATGCTTGAAATATAAAATGTATGTATTGCATAATAAATCAAACTGGAAACACAACCATGCCTAAAAAATTTTTTTTGCAAAAGTGACTCTTGTTGCAAGTTCTGTAAAAGTAATTTAATATTAATTTTACACAATAATAGTAATATGGTATACTATATAATATTACTATTATAATTTTAATAAATTAATTGTCATGCCAAGTACACACAAACTTCATTAATTTGAAACACTATACTATTTGAAACTATATTGGAAGCAAAAAAACATACCTAATATAATATAAGCTAAGCTCGCAGGCTAATCAGGTAGATGCTATGTTAGTACATAAGCTTAAAGGTGCCCTAGATTCAAAAATTGAATTTACCTTGGCATAATTAAATAACAAGAGTTCAGTACATGGAAAAGACATACAGTGAGTCTCAAACCCCATTGTTTCCTCCTTCTTATATAAATCTAATTTGTTTAAACGACCTCAGAAGAACAGGCGAATCTCAACATAACACCGACTGTTACGTAACAGTTGCGGTGTACACCCCCAATATTTGCATAATGCCAGCCCATGTTCAAGGCATTACACAAGCCAGTATTAACGTCTGGATCTGTGCACAGATGAAGCATCAGACTAAGCAAGCAAGAACAACAGCGAAAAATGGCAGATGGAGCAATAATAACTGACATAATCCATGATAGCATGATATTTTTACTGATATTTGTAAATTGTCTGTCTAAATGTTTCGTTAGCATGTTGCTAATGTACTGTTAAATGTGGTTAAAGTTACCATCGTTTCTTACTGTATTCACGGAGACAAGAGCCGTCGCTATTTTCATTTTTAAACACTTGCAGTCTGTATAATGCATAAACAACTTAATTCTTTATAAATCTCTCCAACAGTGTAGCATTAGCCGCTAGCCACGGAGCACAGCCTAAAATTCACTCAGAATAAAACGTTAACATCCAAATAAATACTTTACTCACATAATTCGAAGCATGCATACAGCATGCATGACGAACATCTTGTAAAGATCTATTTGAGGGTTACATTAGCTGTGTGAACTTTGTAAATGCGCTGTAATACAGTCAAGCGCTCGTGTGGCAGGGAGCACGCGATTTAAAGGGGCGGCGCCAAGTGTAAATCAGTGCATTGTTAATGATGCCCCAAAATAGGCAGTTAAAAAAATGTATTTAAAAAAAATCTATGGGGTATTTTGAGCTGAAACTTCTCAGACACATTCAGGAGACACCTTAGACTTATATTATATCTTGTGAAAAAGCATTCTTGGGCACCTTTAAGAGAAATGCTTGATTTCACAACCTATAGCTTCAGTTATATACTAGTATATGAACCATGTAATTTAAAATACATTAATGGTCATTATAGCACATTTTAAACAATATAAATCATAACGTGATTTTGCAGGAATTATAATCAGGCGCTAAAAATACCACCCATTAAAAATCTGTTAAACCAGTGAGGTCATTCATGGTCCTCAAAGAGACCTGATTCCCCGGGGGACTCGATTTCTCACCACAGAAATCATTCTAATATGCTGATTTGCTGCTCAAGAAACATTTCTCATTATTATCAATGTTGAAAACAGTTGTGCAGCTTAAACTTTTTGTGGAACCCATGATACATTTTTTTTCAGTATTCTTTGATGAATAGAAAGTTCAACAGAACAGCATTTATTTGAAATGATAATATTTTGTAACATTATAAATGTCTTTACTGTCACTTTTGATCAATTTAATGCATCCTTGCTGAATAAAAGCATTCATTTCTTTTTAAAAAAGTGCAGCAGTAAACCATGCTCGTATAATAATTCTTCTTAGCTGCGACCCAGATGTGCTAAAGAAAGGAAACTTTGCATTATGACATCACAGAAAGAAGAACTGCAAAAAAGATGAAAAACACTGGCATACTAGAGACCGGTCTTATGCAAGAGCTTCTTCAGGGCATCATGAAGCAATTAAATTGTGGTAACATCTGCCCATCGAGAGACAGTTTTACAAAAGCATCTTAGCACTACTGTGGCAGCATAAAAGCACTTATGTAGGAATCATAAATCGCTGGTTTGATTCATAGTTCGGCCTCACAGACATTCCCGCCACTAAGAGAGAATGAACATTAAAGAGTGAAATACAGTATGAGGACAAAGTGGAAAAAAAGGTCAGATGGAGGTGTGAAATAACAGATGAATAAAACGCGAGACGTTCAGCATTCCTTTTCTCATTTCTTGCCACGAGAATGTGAATCCATTCATTTCTGCTCTTGATCCTTTCCCCTCTCTCGCATACATTAGCGAAAGCCACATCAGTCTCTGGGACGCACACTCTTTCTGTGGTAGATAATAGATTGTCTCTGTCACAACGCCAGCAGGCTCAAACTTGCCACTGAATCTAAGGGGGGTCGTCTCAAGGGCATCAGCAGTGAGGTGTGTGTGTTTGTTTGTGTGTGTGTGCTAACGTGAGACTGAGAAGCTGTGAAGTTATATTTGCTTTGAAACAAACATGATTTATAAGAGTTCTCAACGGTCACTGAACAACCACTGATGGCTAATAATGGGAGTTGCTGATCTAAAATAACAAATATGTGCAGACAAGATTTGTCATAAAAAGATAAGCTTCTCTCATCTGACTCTCAACCGCAGATAAATCTGCATATGGTACACACAAGCTTTTGCTAAACAATAAAACTCAATCTGTTGGCTGGCTTTACACAATTTCTGGGAGTCTGATACAATTGACCCTTTACAAAGACCCACCTCTCTTAGTTACTGTTGCTACGTCCGACAAGCCATGCCGCTCTCACGCCACACATCATGTTCTCACTCAGTAAAAAATACATCAAGGAGCAAAGAGGACACTGACGCCGACAGACAAGACAGAGCAGGTTATTTTAAACATAAACAAAGGCTCATCTTTCAAGTTTTATCATTTTTTAATCGTTTTGTGACTATTGTGGCGTGACAGATCGCCTCAGTTCAAGCAGTACGTGAACCGATCATCTCTTCCTACTATAGCGCCAAATAAACATGAATGAACATCAGAAGGAATGTTGTTTCAACTGCGGAAAGACCATTTTTCAAGTTCATGTCCACCGATATTAATATACTCTCTCCTGTCCGCTTTGAACGAATGAATGAATGAGGCATTTATAAAGCGCTTTCTTATGTACTACTGTACACCTCTGTCGGTGTGTCAGACAAAATGGTGGATTCGCCGTAATGATTGGTCAGATTGCCTGTCAATCAAACTCCTGGCGAAGGGTTAATTGGTCCAGCAAGAAAGTCATACTTACAATATGACAATAAGGGCTTCTGAGAAGGAACTAGTCGATTGATGCGCTGAAGTTCACAACAAAAACATTTATCTCAATATTTATCTCAAGTAAACAAGATTTTGTTTAGCGCAACTGTATTCATTAATGTTCATAGTCCCAATTTAACCTGTTTAACACCTCAAAAGTCTTGTTTAAATAAAAAAATGATAAAAATGAATGTAATAAAAAAAACTATTTATGCAAGATGACTGTCATCCTAACAAGCACAAATAATCTTATAGGAATCTTGAAATGAAAATCACTTATCACTTATTTGAAGGGGAAAGTATCAAACCCAATGCTGTCAATCATGATTGGATAGGATTTAGCTAGATTAAACTGTTTAACAAATATCATATAGTATCTGATTAAAATGCACGCTCACAGACTGTCCCCAGGGTGATTCCAAGAGCAGATCACAAGCATGGAACGAGCCTGTTCTTAAATGAACATTCAAGATTAAAAAATTAATATTCCAGTAAGTTCCATCTGAAGTATTTCGGTTTTTATGTGGCAGCGACGCAGCACAAACAGACAGAGGATTATTCTTTAATCTCATTATTAAAAGATTACATCACATTATTTCTCTGATCTGCAGCAGAAACAGTTATGAAATAATAACAGCGTTTAGGGATGCGGCTTCAGGAGATCAGCTGTCAAACACATGACCAGGGTACGAGCAAATTTAATGCAAGCCTAATATGAATGTGTAATCTTTCATTTTAAAAACATCAGTCTGCCTTGCATTGCATGCTTACTAGAGCGATGGTGCTTTCAAAAATGCAAGCCTACATCCTTTCTTACAGAATAAGCTGCAATGACAAGATATAATAAACTACAAAATTTTAATTCTGTTTGTCTTGGTTCATCAATCTACTTGTAACTATCAATTCTGTTTTTACTCTGTGAACCTTGTGGTATTAATGTCTGTATTTATAGTCCATATTACCTGTTGTCTTATGACTGTCTACTAGGGCTGAACGATTAATCGCATTTGCGATAATATCGCGATATGCCAAAACGCGGAGGAAGAGGAAGCAGAGGAAGCATCAACTTGGCCTACAGGAAAGCACAGTCTATGTTTAATCTATGTAATATTGTGTTGGTCATACTATACAATAGAGATGGGAGAAAATATTCTCTCTCTAACGATTCTGGATCGATTCTAAGATTAGTTTTTAACCACAGAAGCGCGATGACGCTGCGTGTGCTTATTCTGCTTGCTTCCAATTGCTCTCACACATGCACACACACACCACTCAAACCTTAAAATAATCTTTAATAAAGTTCAGAAAGGTTGAAGTGAATGTGCACTGTGAGAAACATGTGTTTTGTTTACGCTTGCAGTGTGTCGTCTCCAGGGTGCGAATTACACAATGGCCTTCAGGGGGACACTTTTTTACCTTTGTAGGGGCCAGTTTATATAATTACCTTATTAAAAACTACATGAATCTGCGTATCTGTTGTTCAAATACCTTCATTTAACCAGTTACTTTAATCAATCACAATTCTACAGACTGTTACCAATTAATTTTTTTTCAACCATCAACTAAAACTATTACACTTCAAAGGTGGAACAGAAGCTGCATCTGACATGGCATTTATGTTTATCTACACAAAGTCCTGCTGTTAATGCCGCTCATTACATTGCATAAGGTAAAAAGCCTATTAACATGAAGTCATTAGCCTAGGGGTGAAGCTGCAATGTCATGACAAAATCATTACTTTTGATTATTGCATCATATTCTGCCTACAGACAAAACAAGCCAAGAACCGTAATGAATTTAATGCTTTTTTACGGATTAGTAAAAGAAGTCTTAACATTGATTATTTCAGTAGCATAAAAAAACTGAACGGTTTTTCAAACTGTGAATAAAGCCATTATATTAAGAAAGCGATCAAAGAACACCATGACTTCAGTCTAATGTGAGTTATGCATTTCCTTCGGATATAACCTCTGAAACTGTCTATACTCCAAATTGAATCTCTTACTTGCATCTTTTCTGCATTTTGTTCTTTAAGATGATAAAAGAGAATTCACGTGTGTTCAGATTCAGAACCCTCTTGACACCGACATTTACACGGTGACTAATCACAACGCCTCTGATTGGACATTGCATTGCTCAACGAAAACGTGTGCGATTGGTTATAATGTTCAACATTGCAAACTACAAGCTTAAAGGAAAATGAATGTAAATATAATGTAACGAATAAATCTACTGTAAATGTAATGCCGCAATTTTCATATTTATAGGTAAAGCTTCATATTACGGGTAGACTACTTTCCTTGACCCCCCCAACATCTTATTTTGTTGTCCTTCAGGGGGGATCAAGCCTTCATTAGGGGGGTCAAACCCCCCCGTAATTCGCATCCTGGTCGAATTATGTCAATTTCAAATGCTGACACGCTTTGTAAAGTGTGCTCGCACGTGCGGCTGTGCGCGACTCAGTTTAAAGTGGTTAAATGTACTTGCGTCTCAAAATGCTTTTATTACGCGAAATTAATGTAAGCAGTCAGTTATGTCTTAAAGGATTAAACAGACAGGACAAACCACATCTTATATTTCAAAAGAGATCCGTGCTTTAGTGTGAATGCAGCTTATTAGATATGATGTCATCATAATAATCAACAACAGTAAAGCTGAGAAAGAGAATCACTCACAGCTCTTGAAAGGAAAATTTTCAGATTCTCTTAAATACTGAAAGAACTATTTGTTTAATACTTGTAATGTTTTTTTTCCTTTTCTTTTTTCCCCTCTTTTTTATTTACTAGCATTTTCCCCGGTTTCACAGACAAGGCTTAAGCCTAGTCCCAGACTAAAATAAGATGTCTTAACTGAAAGTAACTTGCACTGACAGATCTTAAAATATGTCAGTGCCAGTGTTTTGTCTCAAGATGTCACGTTTCAGTTTGTGTTTGGACTTTGTTTGTATTTTGATCAGCTCCTTTGTTCAGTTTCCCACCACTGCTTTGTTTCCATGGTTACCCTCATTGAGTTCATTTTTCCCCAGCTGTGTCTCATTGGTTATCTTGTTAGCTCCCCTGTTTGTTCTTTTATTTAAACCGTGTTTATCTCAGTTCTCTGTCTGTCCTCGTCAGTGTTCAGTTGGTTGTTCTGTTCTAAGTTCTACGTGTTTTATAGAGTTTTGAGATTGTTGGAATAAAGAAGCTGCTACAACAAGATCCTGATTATCTTCCTTTGTGCTGCAACCAGTGACCATGACAGAAGGACAGACCATTTTAAAGATGGATTTAGCAGCAGTGAGTCTGGATTTGGCTGACTACCTCATGGAGCTTCTGTTTGAAAAAGGCTACATTTTCACCATCACGGTAGCATGTGATTTTCCTGAGCCCGTTTCCGTGATTGAATTACCTGATCCTGTTTCCATGAGTGAATTTACTAAACCTGTTTCCGTGATTGAATTACCTGATCCTGTTTCCATGAGAGAATTCCATGAGCCTCGTCCCAAGATGGCCGCCAGTCCACAGCCTCGTCCTAAGATGGCCGCCGCCACGCCTGAGCCCTCAGCCAAGATGGCTGCCATGTCTAAGTCCTCTCCAGGGAGTATGGAGGGCCTATGGCTGACAGACTTCTGGCCAGAACCGAATCCAGCCCCCGTCCCTTGCCCAGGGGCGACTCCCTACCCCGTCCCGAGCCCAGAGGCGACTCCCTACCCCGTCCCGAGCCCAGAGGCCGCTTCAGCCCTATGCCAGCATTCACCCAAGAAGGAAATAAATGTTAGCTAGATTATATTCATTACGTGTCTAGAGACCATATGTTTATGCTGAAATATAATAAAATAATTGTTTGCATTTTTTTAAAACATCTATCGTGTGTTGTGTAGTGAGTTGGCTCACGTTTCAGCAATTGAGGTAGCCCTTAAAATTGCCGACTCCCTGATCAGTGCCCTGACTACTGAACAAGGGAGCTGATTAAGACACACTCTTGGTCTTGGATGCCCAAAATGGCTGCCCAGAGGCATAGCAAATATGGCTGCAGAGTAAACTGACTTTCCTTGAAAGGGGCTTTAATAAAGGCGACTTTGACTTTTTGATCTAACAATAACTTAAGCAAGGAGGACAGAGCCCAAATGGAGAATTTATTTTTTTTTAATAAAAAAAATATATATAAAAAGGCTAATTTAGCAAGCAACTATTGCAAACAAAGCTCAAATACTCACCATTTTTGCATAGTTGAAAAAAAAAAAAACAGGGCCAGGTAGGAACAATCAACAAGGGAACAGAGTCACAGAAACAGGAAATACAATTCCCTAACTCCAATTCAAAAAGTCAACTGACAGCAAAAATAAAAGGCAGTTACCCTGAGAAGTCAACAGATTATGTTAAAATGTAAATGTTGCTCATGTAGTTTCTGTGGTTTTGGATTTGTTTGCACCAGTTCTGCTCGATAAGATCGGCTGTTTACACAGTAAACACTGCTGCACAGAGGTTTACAAGAATAAACTTACTTTCAGTTGTTCTACTGCTACACAAATGAAACAAAGACATTTGTCAAGGGCGAAGACTAAAGAATGCAAAAGAGACGGTAGAAATTCAAGCCATGACAGCCTGAACATAAACAACGAAAAAACTCCAACCACCCCAAAACTGGAAAGTTGGGATCAGTGTTGGGTGTAATGCATTACTAAGTAATTAAATACTGCAATTTAATTATTTTCCCTTGAAAAAGCAAAGTAAGGGATCACTCTTAATTTTCCTGTAATTTAATTACAGCTACTTCTGTAATTAAATACTTTGGTCAGTTCAAGAATCGTTTATGCGGTTTTATATTTATTTAAAAAAATTTAAAGAGCAGTTTCATTGCACTGTTCAACTGGTCAGGGTTAATTACTCAGAGAGAAATTAGTAATGGAAAACTTCTTAGAGTCATTTATACAGTAATCAAATTACACTGTTGAACATAATTAGTAGCAAGTAATTAATTACTTTTTTAGAGTAACTTACCCAACACTGGTTGGGATGAACGAACAAACAAATAAAAATTACGGTCTGGGAAAGAGTCTTGTGATTGGTCCTAAATTAGCAGACACAAGGCATGAATTTTTTTTTAACTGGATGGGAAAAGTCAATCTAATTTCAGACAGCTGAACACAGAGGAGAAGTAATTAGCCCTGATCTCTAAGCATCTAAGAACTGTAATGAGAGCTGAGATGAACTCTTCTGTGCTTTCATTCACCTGCTGTGAACTTCAGTCAATCTTTCCCCCAGCTCTGCTTCTGAACATCAAAAAATGCTTTACACTTATTGGAGAAATATTTCCCTCTGAAATATGAAGCAAATTCATTTTGTTGCACTTCACAGGATGAACTGATGTTGACAAAAACATACTTCTCTGATGCGGATAATTAAGAGCGATTCAAGATGGTATGGCTACAGGTTTCTAGAACAAATTTCATCAGGCAGGAGATCGATTTGTTTAAGGAAAACCTCCTCAGGGGGCCTTCTAACTTTGATGGTTTATTAATGACTTGAAGGTGCTCCTGTAAACTATCAGAATCAGATGACTGAGGTTATTAGACTTTGAGAAAAGTTAGGACAAGATATTTTGACTTTTCTGTACTGGCAGTTGCTTTATGAAATGCATTTACTGTATTTTGTACTGCAATTTGCAAACGCTAAATACTACAGAAAGAGCCAACAAAAACATTTTCATGTGAACAATGTGTTCAGGTGTAGAATGTTTAATACTTTGCTACAGTCAAATTAAGGTTTGCCTAAAAAACAGTCAACGGAATAGTAAGACTGGTTCAATAAAAGCTAGATGAAAAGCTACGAAACGAAATAAGATTTCATAGGGTCCAGTCTTTATTTGTATAGTGTTTTCATAATATATTTTCCCCCACTTAAAGGATTAGTTCACTTTCAAATACATTTTTTCTGATAATTTACTCTGCCCCATGTCATCCAAGATGTTCAAGTCGAAAAGAAATAAAGGTTTTTGATGAAAACATTCCAGGATTATTCTCCTTATAGTGGACTTCAATGGCCTCCAAACAGTTGAAGGTCAAAATTACAGTTTCAGTGCAGCTTCAAAGGGCTTTAAACGATACCAGACGAGGAATAAGGGTCTTATCTAGCGAAACGATTGGCCATTTTTGAAAAAAATGCTTTATAAACACGAATGATCGCCTTCCAAGTTCTTCAAAACGCTTACGCTGTACTTATACGCCTTCCCTATTCAACTTACGGAAAAAATGGAACTGGCGCTGCGTTCGTTCCGTAAGTTGAATAGGGAAGGCGTAGGACATACAGCGTAAGCTTTTTGAAGAATACGAAAGTGCGGTTTTGGCGGAAGCACTTGGAAGGCGATCATTTGTTTATATAAAGCATATACATTTAAAAAAAAAAATTAAATTACCGATCTTTTCACTAGATAAGACCTTTATTCCTCGTCTGGGATCGTTTAAAGCCCTTTGAAGCTGCACTGAAACTATAATTTTGACCTTCAACCCGCTGTACCTTGGTGAAGTCCACTATATGGAGAAAAATCCTGGAATGTTTTCATCAAAAACCTTCATTTCTTTTCGACTGAAGAAAGAAAGACATGAACATCTTGGATGACATGGGGGTGAGTAAATTATCAGGAACATTTTATTTGAAAGTGAACTAATCCTTTAACCGCAGGTTATCGTCATTCTTCCTCACTTTTAACCCTAGGTAAAGGAACGTTTAAACAATTGTTTCACAGTTATCAGTTTAATGTATTTTCAAAGTGGCATTATTTTTACTCACCAGGCTACTTTGAGAGACACCTCTGTTGAAATCATACAGACATGCTAAAAATGTTTCACCCTGAGATAGACCCATCCTGATTCATGTGTCTCAAAACTGTTTCCACAGCTACCGTATACACGCTCTAATAACGAACCTCATCTTCTCGCTGCTGTTGTTTTGTGCATCTGTGATCTTAGGGAATCTCTGAGGGTAACTGTCATCAGTAGCCTGCATGCATAGTTAATGAAATCACTGAGCCAGTTTATCAGCGCTCAAACCTACACCAGAGACAGAATAAGGACGAGCCGCTCTAAAGAAATTGCAGTGCAAATTGCAAAGCTTAACATTACAGCTTTAAAAGGAAAAATATCCAGCTGACATACAGTATTTGTGATGATATCACCTGGACTGTACAATACATTCTGGTACACAACTGGTGGCTTATGACCCAAAAATGGGCTGTATGTCCTTTCGGATAGAGTCACAGAGTCGCAAACAAAAGCAAACAAAATAGGCTTATAGAAAGGGGGAAAAAATGCTTCTCTTATCATTAAATGTCGAAGGCCATGCATTCAAACACACTTTGTGTTTTGGTGCAAATTCATCTGTCTCTTGACAGCTAGCCAAATTACAACGATGCCAGCATGCTTAATTGACCGTTCGCAAAGACCTGCCCCCTTTAGTTACTGTTGCTATGTCCGACAAGCCATGCCATTCTCTCGCCACACATCATGTTCTCACGCAGTGAAAAATACATCGCAGAGCAAATTTAGTCATTTTTAAAGAAATTTAAACCATAAATACCATTTTGTGGCTCTTTAATGTGTCGTGACAGATCACTATAGCACCTCAGTTCAAGCAGCTCGTGAATCGATCATCTCTTCCTACAACTTAATTTATAGCATCAAATAAACATGAATGAACATCATAAGGAATTTTGTGTCAATCGCGGAAAGATGTCAGTGCACATCATTGTTCAAGTCCACCTATGTTAATCTGCTAACTCCCCCGACTGCTTTGTCGGGCAAAATGGCGGATTCGGCGTTATGATTGGTTAGATCACCTGTCAATCAAACTCCGTGGCGAAGGGTCAATTAAAAACTAAAACTATACAAGGTAAAACAAAATATGGCCCAATCTATTTAGATACAGATATTGTGTTTGATACTTGATCTTGAATGCAAAATTGGGGTTCTAAAGCAAAACCAGTTGAAAGCCACTGCTTTACAATGTGATTGAACAATGATTCAAGCAGTAAACACTTCCATTCAAGATTCTTGCATGATAGTAAACACCTGCCTGAGGCATTTCCAAGATGGCCACCAGGTGAACTTACTTGCTTCACACAGGACTACATTTCATATGTTTTAAAGGTAAAAGTTTTAAAATGAAAAAAGTTAAATCTTTCTGTTCATGCTGGCATTTACTGGACCATCTTGGTGACTTTAATGAAAGCGGGTGACTGGAGTGATTTGAGAGCACTGTAATACCGATGTGATTCTCTCGGGATACTCTGGCCTGTGAATGAAGACTGAAGTCTTTTTTAGAAGTGTGTATGTGTGCGTAATGGGTGATAGTTGATACTGGCGCATTGTCACTCTAAAAACTCACACCTGCCTCCAACTGTCTTCTTAAGGAAAAAGAAAACCCTCCCGAGTCCAACACTTCTGTGTGTGAGACAGAGAAAAGTGAGACTGCCATTTTCTGTCAGCTAACGTGTGTCCTCACTTCAGGTGACTCAGTAGTGACAAAACATGCCACAAATGGCATGATTTACAAATCAATCATCTTTCGCACAATTCTTTGTGTTCTGCCATTTACTTCATAGACTCTCACACCTGTTTCTCAAAACTTTCTTTCCACAATGTAAACAGTGAGAATAATTTTAACCAAAAATGATGTAAAAAATGTTACAGTTAATTGGTTACCTATAGGATACCTTACCATATATTGTAAAATATTACATTTTAAAAGACTGTACATGTTATTTTACTGTAGAATATTGTGCAATTAAAAAATGTATATATCTTTAGAAATAAGATTAGGAATTAATTTATTATCTACACATACAGCAAAATATTGTTAAATTATAATTTTATATGAATTTATGCTGAAAGAACACATTTACAACCATCACACTTCTTTAGATTTATTAAAAGTTGGTTTGTAGTTTTTAGTTTTTGGGATATTTATTTAATGTAGCTCAGATATTAACATTATATACAGTTAGAACTTGTAGGTAAGATATAGTAAAAATATAAAAAACAATACATTTTATTTTACTTTAAAATACTGTTAAAATGTAAAATATATTTTTATATTTTATAGACAAAAAATTAAGAATTACCTCACAATCTGTATATACAAATATTTCTATTAAGTTTTAAATGGCAATATATATACAATTTAATGATAACATTTTAAAATAAATATTTTTATAGGAGAAGAATCATGATTTGTATTTAAAAGTTGGTTTCTAGTTTTTGAAATGTTTTCTATTACATTTTCTATTATTTAGTTAATGTAGCTCAGATATTAGCATTTTAGTTACAAAAATCTAATAATTCATAGTAAAAATATTACACTTAAAATAATACATTTTTACTTTAAAATGCTGTAAAATGTAAAAAAAATATATAAATATATTTTATAGACAAAATTAAGAATGACCTCATTATCCACACACACACACACATATATATATATATATATATATGAGACAACATTTTTCATGGGGAAAGAATTCAGAATTTCTGGGATTTTATTAAAGAGTTGGTTTAGTTTCTAGTTATTGAAATGTTACATTTTATGTTGTTTAATTAAATGTAGCTCAGATATATTTATATTGTATATACAGTTAGCAAATGTAAAATATACAATCATCAATATGCTACCCATATTAACAACATCATTATTTTTACAGTAAATTTTAGGCAACCACAGCTGCCAGTTATTTACTGTAAATTTAAGAAAAAATTACGGTGCCCTCATTGCTTTTTCTCAAACTGTTGCTGTTATTTTCCACTTTGTTATTTGAGAATCGATTATAAAGCTGCCTGTATTTTTGGCCCCTAATTTAATCTCCAAGGTTACATGTCGCAACACAAGCTGTGAGGCAGTTTTATGGAAAGAAATGCATGGAGAGTCACTCACACACACACACACACACAGCTATAAATCATCCTCTTTGTTGCCTTCACTCTGACATTTTCGTTTGTTTTATGAGGTGAGAAATGGGAAACCATCAAAACGTTTTCGCGCTCACACAGACGTCACACACACCCTGTTCTCAGCAGTAAACTTCCACTCTTCCACCTTCAAAACGGAAGGAGACAGAGAAAAACATTCATCGTTGCCCTTGCCCTGGAGACAAGCAGTGTGTTGAATGTGGAAGTGTGTAGAGATGATGATTGTGTGTGTGAGATGTGGTTTAGTCAGTCTAATGTGTGCTTCAGTGTTCTTCAGAGAGGTTGATATGGGTACGTTTACACGACAACGATGTACTAAAAACGGAAAAGTTTTTCCTTTGCGTTTTTTACCATCAGACGACAACACTGTCAAAACAATCCCCGTTCACACGGATCTGTGAAAACAATTAAAAACACTGTATTCTGCTGCCAGGCCAGTAGCTGGCGATGCCACTTTGTACGTGCATGTAATATGTATGCGCATGGCGTCACCGTTTTCACAAATTCGTGTTGTTGTAGTTTACACGATAACGGTATCGTTTAAAAAACGTGCATTTTGAAACCCATTTTCAAGAGTTTTCAGGCCTCCAAAAATGAATTGTCGTGTAAATGAACGGCTGAAACGCGTTCAGAACTTCTCCATTTTTAGTTGATAATGGCCCCTAAAAAAATGCACTGTTTAACCTCAAGAAAAATTAAAAGGTTTAATTCCTAAGAGACAACATAAAATCAAACAGACGTGATATTTATTAAGAAAACTTTTTTTTTCATAATCAAAATCGTAATACATTTTTCTTTATGGCAACATAACCCGAGGCTATATAGGTGGGGGAAATATTAACCAACTAGGTTTTTTCATTTTCTGAAGAAAGTGAGTGGAAAAGTTGACCTAACAATGCTACTATGTTGAGTGTGGTTGCCAGGGCGTTGCTATGTGGTTGCTAAGGTGATCAGAGTGATTTTAGCATTTTGTTGTGGGTTTGCTAAATTGGTTAGATTTGTTTGTATCATGTTGCTATGTAATTGCTAAGGTGTTCATAGTGGTTTTAGCATGTTACAATGTACATAGAGGGCTTTAATTACGTTTCTATGTGGTTACTAAGGTATTTGGAATGGTTTGAACCAGGGCTGCAACGAACAATTATTTTGATAATTGGTTAATCTGTCGATTATTTTCTTTAGATTAATCGATAATCTGATGAAAAATACAAACATAATACTTACAAATGTAGGCCTATATTTAAAAAAACAAAAACGGATTGTTTTCCATTTAAAAGCAGAAGTTAAAATGACTAAATTAAAAATTATAATAAATAAAAACAAAAGCACAAAATAGTAACATGCGAGAAACACACATTCACTCATCTGAAAATAATAATTACATTAATTGGCTATTCCAACAATATTACTCTCAGACTCGCTTGTTGTCAGAATATGCACAATGGAAATGCTCGTGGGACTTTCTAAAATTTGCAGGTAAATTAAAGATATAACCGTTACATGTAAATTTTGCGCTGAGGAAAACACGTCTCAAAGGGACGACGTCTGGCCGCGGTAAACGCGTATGCTTAAGCGCTTACTAGCCTATAAATGTAAAGCATTCTCATATTTAGGACAACTTAGATCATGTACCTTTCCCGCAGCATCTCACTCTGTGTCCTCCGCTATTTTCCATATGCGTTTTGCCCACATAAATGTGTCATTCACTACTGTAAAGCGACGTGAATGACGGACGGTTTCCCTCCACAACGCACAGACGCGACTAATCGATAATCAAATTCGTTGTTGATTAATTCTGCCTTCACGTGCTCTCGGAATTATCGTAAATACGAGTTTCCTAAGTGAAAAATTGCACATGAATGCCCTCCTATTATTAAACTTGAATGCAATGAGCTCGTAATCACGATTTCAGAAGTGGGAATTATCAAATTTCCGATAGCATATGAAGGAAACATAATTTCAATATCGATTTTTATCGATTTTTGTTGATTTTTGTCGATTATAATCGATTTTTGTCGATTAGTTGTTGCAGCCCAAAATATGTTGCTATATGGTTGCTAAGGTGTTCAGAAAATTTTTATTATGTTGTTTTGTCATTGCTACAGTGTTCTGAATGGTTTGTAGTTACAATGTTGCTAATGTTTGCTAATCCCTAAAAGCAGGGTTGCCAGGTTTTCATAACAAAACCCAACCAATTGCTCCTCAAAACTAGCCCAATCGCATTTCAGGGAGGGGTCCCATGGTAAAAATCACGTTCCGGGGGGTAAAATCCGTGTTTTTGGCGGGGCTCCCCTGGTAAAATTCACATTCAAGGGCTAAATATCACATTATTTGGGGTCGATTCAACCCGCAGACATGAAAAACAACCCACGCTGAATCCGGATCATCAACAAATCCATTAATTTTATTCATAGGACTTACATGACTCCATGTAAACTGTATAGTATGAAGCTTAAACCTGATCCTAACTGTACACTCTGCCATACAGGGGAAATTGGTACTTTTTATCACATGATTTGGGAATGCCCTGGGGTTTCTAACTTTTGGAATATTGTCAAAGAAAATTTGTCCATTATATTAAAGGTTTCGGTCCCTTCGTCCCCATCTGTTTTTATTTTAAATGATCTCTCTGGCATCCAACTTAACAAAATTCAGAAACGAGTGTTTTTAGCTGGCTTAACAGCTGCCAAGAAATTAGTTGCAACGAGATGGAAGCCTCCACATTCTCTTAATAAGCAACATTGGGTTCTCACATCTATAGATGTGGTATATCTTGAATTGTCCACTGCACGCATTCACGGTGCAAGAGAGGACACCTTCAGACTCTGGACTCAAACTTTGGAGAGGCTCAAAGGTCTACTGATTTGAATTAAGGAGATTCTACCTTTCAGCACTGTTGTACTGCTTTGAATGTTAAGATTTTTGTATGGATATCTTTATTTTACATGGTCTGTAGTGCATGTACAGNAGTTTATACCTAATTATATTTTTAAATATGTTTACAGTTTTATTTAAATTTACGGTTCCTTGTTTTGGTTATAATTGCCTCTTCCCTAACTGTAGACTTCTTTCAGTACTGTTGTACTGCTTTGAATGTTAAGATTTTTGTATGGATATCTTTCTTTTACATGGTCTGTAGTGCATGTTCAGTCTTGCGTATATTCTGAAGCCAATTTTATCTCAAATATTTGTTTTCTATATTTCTGTCACTTACACTTCAGTGTAACTGACCAGTTTTAATTTTAATTTTTATAATACATTTTTTATATTTTATTTAGGCAATTATATCTATATTTTATTCTTTGTATTTTAGTTTATATTTTGAGTTTATAATTTGTCAATGTTATTTTGATTTTTACTTACTGTTGTAATGGCTGAAAGTTTGTCTTCGTCATTTGTGTGTTAAAAGACATCAAAACAACAATAAAAAAATGTATTAAAAAAAAAAAAAAAACCTGTGGAAACAGTGTAAAAGTAGCCCAATTAGACTTGGCAACACTGCCTAAAAGCTATTAGAAATAGTAAAAAGCCAAACATGAATCCTTCCCATGATTAATGCTGCCTTCACGTGCTCTTGGAATTATCGTAAAAACTAGTTTCCCAGGTAAAAATTGCACATGAATGCCCTCTCCCATTTCGAAACTTGAATGAAACTTGATGAGCTCGTCACGACTTCAGAAGTGGGAATTATCAAATTTCCAATATAGCACGTGAAGGTAGCATTAGTCCATTCCCAATGGATTAGGCCCTGGCCTACATTATTTCTTTTTGAATATTGTTAGAAAAGTTAAATTCAGTGTGAATTTCCTTTTGTCTTTAATGCTGTAAAATTTCTCATCATCATGGAATCTCAAAGGGCTGTTTGGATGTGTGGGAGAATGCTGGGTAATCAGAACAGGATAGTTCAACGACATGCAGGCTTTGCCATGTTACATCACCATTAGAGTGATGAAAGACAGGAGGAGAGGATGGAGAGAGAGAATAGTGCAACAGAACAAACAGATCAAAGAGAAAGAAACACAAAAAGTGCTAATTATCCAAGAGGGGTTGCCTGAAATTAACAATTCAAAAATCAAACACATTTAAAAAGACGGCATGCATTATTCAAAACAAACAAACTAAATGTCATGTGTAGAGATCTGACTTTTCTGAGGGCATGAATTATAGATGGTTTTGTCCATAAGTAACCTTTAGTTCACATGAAATATTAATGCACATATTCACACGCGCAGCAGGAGATTTAGAGTCTCTCTCATGCAAGCTTTCTCTCTCGAATTGACATGGACATAAAAACAACTCAAGAGATGAACCGCAGAAAGAAACCACAGCACCCGTCGATGGTTTGACATCTTGAAACTAGAAGTCTGCAAAAGTGCATGACATGACATGACAAAATCTGTTTGACGGGTGAAAATTGACATTTGACACACAACTTGAACTGCATTTCAAAGTAGACAGTGCCAAAGCTATGGTGAGTCTATGGTTCGAAACACTAGTGTGCTGTTTACCTCATTCTGCGCAATACATACTTCATACTATTTAAAAGAAATCTTAGAGTGGCATC
This sequence comes from Anabarilius grahami, assembly GCA_003731715.1. Taxonomy (NCBI): domain Eukaryota; kingdom Metazoa; phylum Chordata; class Actinopteri; order Cypriniformes; family Xenocyprididae; genus Anabarilius; species Anabarilius grahami. The sequence continues at coordinate 978,401 of RJVU01061862.1, read as the reverse complement.
CAGTTATCTTGAAAATGAATGTGTGTATGTATGTGAAAGGTCTGCTTGACTGCAGTGCACTGTGGGATAGAGTATCCCGTTACTCTGTTCAGTTTGCAAATATAGTAAGCCAGCATACAGATATTTTGCATACTGTGCATGATAAATTTGAATATTCAGAATTGAATTCGGATATGCCTTCCAACACAATCCTTGTAATTGAAGAAGCAAGAATTTGAGGAAGTTGAATTAAAATGAATTTAAATTTCATGTAACTAATAGCTTTGTCAAGACTTAGTTTCCCAGAATGCATTACCTGTGTTGAATTTCTTTGAATTGCAATTCAGTAAATTCCAATTAATAGGAATTCAAATCAAATTCTAGCTCATGAACTGAAAGGGAAAAGAGTAGTACAGGGATGATGACCAATTCACCACTGGTTCTCTCAAGATTTTCTTACGGGGTTTTAATGGAGTTTTTCTATTTATAAGTAAAATAAGGTCTGTGTTAAACATAAGTTGATGATACTTGGACGTTTTTGCTCTACAACATAAACTGCACACACTCACACCCCAAATGCTTTTATCTAACTGCTTATTAGAAACATACCAAGTTCTGTCATGAAACTCTAGATGGCGCAAGCTGAAAGGGTCCTTAAAGGCATAATATGTCAAATTTTTGGATTAAAATATTCAAAAACCACTAGGACAATGTCATATATTTTGTTGTGTACTTACATCACACCAAATGCTTCCAAGAATGTTTAAATCCAGAGAAATAAGCAATTTTAACCAGGACTCGGGACGTGTTCGTGCGTCGCCTATCAATGACATTATACCCATGTTATCATCGATTTCCGGTTTTATTTTGTAGAAACCATGTAAAAACCAAAGACGCTTTAATATATTATGTGTTTTATTAGACAAGGGAACAACTGTTTGGATGGATACATTCATCGACAGAAAACTAATCATGTTATAAAGCTCAACACAGTAAGTCTTATTGTTTTCTTGATTTACAGCGAGTACCATGTTTTACCATGACTAATATCGATCTAGCTTACTGTGTGTGCAACAAGTGTCTTATAGCAACCTCCGAGCGAATGCAGAGTAGCATTATAACAACTTTCAACACACAAATATATCTAATATGATAAAACTGAACTGCTTTACTCCACATATGAGTAACCGAAAGAAGTGGAAGCAGCAACTGTGGCATAATAAAAGCTCTGCTGCTCTCAAGGCATGTGTTGCACTCGTCTCTCATTAGCAATCGCTCCAGCAGCCTTGTTTCTGCTCCCACAGCACTCGGCCCTGCTCTACTTCATACTACAGTAACATTAATAATCTTATCCATGAACATGATTTCTGAGTCCCATCCCGATTCTTTTCCACCAGCTGTAGACGTGAAGACAACACCTCCCCTAATTCTGTGAAATCAGGCGTCATCAACCTATGCCTTTGTTTTTGAATGAGCGAAAAATTTACATATTGTAGATGTAAAGGGTTAGTTCATTAAAAAATTACTCACCCTCTTGTTGTTCTAAACCCGTAAGACTTTCGTTCATCTTCGGAACACAAATGAAGATCTTTTTGATGAAAACTGAGAGCTTTCTGTCCCTCCAATTGAAACTTTGACGCTTCAAAAAGTTCATAAAGAGATTGTAAAACTAATCCAAATGAATTAAGTGGTTTAGTCCAAATTTTCTGAAGAGACTCGATCACTTTTTATGATGAACAGATTTAATTTAGGCCCACATATAAACATTGATCAGCAAACATAAACAGAAGCTCAACCGAACCTGAATGACGCGTGAGAACAAACCTCTTCCGGAAGCTCAAATGTGCTGCGTAACACACGAGAATTGGTTCAATTCTCATTGGTTACGCAGCACGTGTCAAGCAAACATCCTTGAGCTTCCATTGGCATTTTGTAAATAAAAGCCTAAATTAAATCTGTTCATCATATAAAGTGATCAAGTCTATTCGGAAAATTTAGACTAAACCACTCAATTCAGATGGACTAGTTTTATGATCTCTTTATGAACTTTTTGAAGTGTCAAAGTTTCAATTGCATAGGCTGTCAATGGAGGGACAGAAAGCTCTGTTTTCATCAAAAATATCTTAATTTGTGTTCCAAAAGATGAACGAAAGTCTTACGGGTTTGCAATGACATGAGGGTGAGTAATTAATGATGAAATTTTCATTTTTGCGTGAACTAACCCTTTAAAGGTACAGTTCGTAGAATCTGCCACTTGAGGGCGCACTACCAAAACAATAACAATCGCGTGGTTTGATGACGCTAAGAAGGTGCGTGGAATGATGGGATTTGTTGTCTTCTACCCAACCGCTGACGGCCATCAATCAGACGGAAAGATAAATCATGGATTTAACGGTTGAGGTAAAGTTTTATAAATGTTGTGTTTGATGTCATAGTTTTATTATATTGAATTAGACCCGAGTAATGGAAGGTTTACATCGAAATTTTTAGTCATAGATGTTAGAATGTTTGTCCAATTCGATGGTGTGATACAGCACAGTTTCAAGTGTTCAAATCAATAATAATAAATGTTATTTTGAACTTACCAATATCATTTGCAATAATAATTGATTCATATTTCTGTATAACACTAACTGTATTTATTTACATTGTTTAACTTGTCAGGTGAAATAAAGCATGAGGAATTGCAACTTCATTATGACCTAAGAATATGCACTTCACATAGTTATGTAAACTATTAAAAACATTTGATATATTTTAAATTGTATATAAAAACGATTACCACTTGTTCAACAAATATATACACTCGTGTACATTCAAACACAATAAGTGGGCATACATAGCAAACACGAGTTCAACGATTTGCGCGAGTAGATTACATACAAATTCAATGCAAAGACGAGATCAGACTATGGATCAGACTCGTCCTCGCGCGGGTCTAGAGACGCGATGCCCCGCGTTTGGCGTGCATGCCTCTTGTCCCAAACTCTTCTTGGGTCGTTTGGTTGGCCCGTACGCTTACGTTTACGGGAGCTGTCCTTGTCGATAGAACCAGCGGCAGATGGTAAACAGTAATTATGTTCCATAAATAAGTAACACAATCCACCATAAAACGTGCAAGAAGTAAATAAGGAACTGCTTGAAGCAAGCTAGTGGTTTGCTGGACGCTAGACACTACTTCCGCATTTGTCCACGACACTGTTGTCATGTGGTTTCTACGTCAGTAAAGGCGGTAACAAAGGGTAACTGACGTCATTGACAGGCGACTGCACTGCCCCGTGTCACTGTTTAGAATGGGAATTTTCTCATGATTTACAAGTAGTTGAAAACATTAGAGATATTGTTAGTAATCAGCTGGACAAAATATATAACACTAGCCTAGTGGTTTTTGGATATTTTACTGCAAAAATATTACATATTGTACCTTTAACGCAACCCAATGATATTTATATCGTTAACTACATAGCACAAGCTGATTGATTCATGTCGCATCTGCAGCCAATGCGCTTGCTGCTCAAAATTTAAATAGCTTAGCATTCACTATAATGTAACCCCTCCTGTTGGAACTGCCTGTTCTAAGCGGGACTCGAAGGCGGGTTAAAGACCGCAGTCTCTAGCATCAGTCGCTAGAGCGCCTCTTGAGATCACACACAGCTCTTAAAGGCCTACGTCCATTACAATAGCACTTTTCAGCATGCAGTTCCTCTGAGACCCTCCACCTTCCCCAGCTCCACCTGTATAGATCTTCTATGAGTAATTTTATAAAGGCTGTTTGTACCAAAGCAGTATGTCTTACATGCTCAGACCAGTGTATCGTGTATGTATTGGCAGTAACAAGTTCCTGTACTTGCTCTGCAGTAGCAGCAGTGTAGCAGATCTATTCCATCAAGATCAAATACATCAACATTGTCACATCCATTATCATGCTAAAAATCTGAAGAGAGTTGTAATGATATAAATATGTTTTTTAAAATAAACATAACAGCTTCAAAATCTTCGATATGGGTGTGTGCAGTTTTATGTTGTAGAACAAAACATACAAGTACATACACAGACCTTATTTTACTCATAAATTGAAACCCATAGGAAAATCTCAAGGGAACCACTGGTGAATTAGTCTTTTGGTGTTTGATGCCATGACTGCAGCGCTCTATTTTGGCCAAGACTGCTATGCATTCTACATTTATACTGCAAAAACGGCTCAACTAGTATGGTAGTATGGCTATATATAAATAAGGCAGAAAGAGTAAGAGTAGTATGTTAGTGTGCTTTCCAAACACCTCACAAAGCTCAAATGTTTGTGTGTTTTTACTGTTCTCTATAGCTTCAAAACCTTATTATACCAAACTACAAGAATGTATCAGCTCTTTATCAAAAAGTGCAAACAATTTTGACTCCTGTCTACACATGAAATATAATCTACCTGTAAACATACAGATATTAAAGCATTCAGTATCAGGTAACCAGTAGAATTGTTTTGCTCTGTGTAAATCTGATTGCCAACACACATCCACAGGGGAATTGCGGTTAGTCTCTTGTGAGGTGTGGGTGGGCGTTTTGTTGTGCCTTGCAGTTTATGACATGAGTTATGAATGCACGCTGCCATCTGCATGCATATATATACATAAATGCTGTTCTGTATGTGCATGTTTGGCTCATGCTGTTCTGCTTGAATATGAATCAACGAAACATTTCTCACCATTTTCCCCCCATAAACAAATCCAACATGAAGTGACTCTTTAATATCAAAGGCTACGGCCGCCTGAGGCCCAAACCGCACTGTGCATTTTCACACACCTCCTTCGGCTGCTTCTCCTGGCTCTCCATCCTCATGAAAAATTCATCTCTCTTTCTTCCGCCCCGCTGGAGGGGCTAGAGGAAAGAGAGAGAGAAAGTAACAGAGAAGGTGGAGAAATGAGCAAGTCACGAATCGCATATTATTCCAGAAACGATCCGAATGTTTCACCCAGCCCCGCCCACATTTAAATATTTCATAATGGCTGCTCTAAAATACTGCTAGAGAAATAAAGCTGTAAAAATGAGTAAGACATATTCAGGAAATGTCCATCAAACTTAGAGCATTTGACATATTTTGACATAACCTGCTGAAGACATATTTTACCCCTTTTTCACCTCAATGAAACTGAAAATATTTTCCATTTTTTTCATGTCCATTTGCCTTTTTAGAGTATTTTTGTTTCATATATATAAAATATTGTTTCTTTTGTCTTAAAAATATTCAAGAAAATGTC
>RJVU01061862.1:939225-973158 GCA_003731715.1 Anabarilius grahami | reverse complement strand
TGTACATATGTGTGTATATATATATATATATATATATATATTTATATGCAAGCAATAAGGTACGAGAGGCTGTGCTGTATCGTGAATAAGTCACAGCTGAAGGGCGTTGTTAGGCATGACGCAAAGCGTACAGCACTAGCCTCGAGTACCTTATTGCTTTTATAAAACGGTTACCACACAATACAAATATTAAAGCCTAAAATATGTATCAATGCAACTTTCATGAAGTAAACTTTCACTAAAAGCCTTCCTTCCGCCGGAAAGTATAGTCCCTGACCGTGAACAGCAACAGAAGTTACATTATTACGACATTAGATGGCGGCAAAAAAAAACTGTCTTTATGAGTGTGTCGGTCAGTAGCGAAGACTTTTACATTGAAAAGACTGAATTGTTGTGAACACTGAACAAGACACAACTGACAAATGCTTTGACTAGCGCTGTCAGTCACGGGAAAACCCCTTAAATGTTAAAAGGAAAAGATATCGCGTCGGACATTTAAACAGATTTTTTATTATGAACATAGGACCGACCTGAAGGAAAATGCTAAATCTGAATGCAGGTAATAAATTCGCTCACTCGATCTCTTTCTCCCAATACTCTTCTGCATAATACAGTAATCATCAATGAACAATATCAATTGAGAACACAGTTTATGTTGCTAAGAGTGGTTGCTAAGGGTGTAGGGTAGTGATACACAGAACCATTGGGTGAAGCGGTCATAGCCGTGTTTTATCGTGAGTAAAACACAGCTATTGACCAATCAGAATCAAGGACAGGAACTAACCGTTTTATAAATATATATAAAATTCAAGAAAATATGACCAAATATTTGAAATATATGTTTATGTCTATTATATCTATTATTTATTTATTTTATTTATTTACTATTTTTTATTATTTATTTAAATTTTTTGCATTAGTCTTGCCAGGCTGTTGTTGTTCTGAAAACCTTTTCTACAGATGATGTAAAGCTGAGTTTTCTGGCCCAGAACAGCCTTTTGGTCAGAGTGGATTCAGATGTGTGACTCTGACACCAGAACCAGAAAAGGGACCAGAGAAACACACAGTCCTGTGGAGGCTGTTTAGTGTGCAGCAGAAATGGCCTCGTTGGGTCATGTAGTGTTGGACAGCTTTGGCATTGGCACCAGATTTGTAGCTCGGGTCTGTAGGGGTTTAATGCCTTGCAAGGCTGAATTCAAATCCAGCTCTGTCCTTTCGCTCTGGCTCTATTACGTTCAGGTCACTTGAGAAAGCACACACCTCTCACCTTCTGGACAAACATCTGTGTAAGAAATACTAGATTATACTCAATAAAACACCTGCCTCGTGCATGTGGCGCAGGTGTGAGTCTGTTTAGATGTGGTACATTAGCACTTTAGGTAACAACTCACAGTTTTGTTCCCCAAACACCCATACAACATGTCCTTACCAGGGGTGACATGGTTTGAATTTAGACAGCTCAATATCTTTGAATTATCTTCATTAGGGGGCTTTTCTGAGCACATTAAAGGGTTAGTTCACCCAAAAAAAAATTCTGTCATTTATTACTCACCCTCAACTTGTTCCAAACCTGTATGAATTTATTTCGTCTGCTGAACACAAAAGAAGATATTTTGAAGAATATGGGTCATCAAACCAAACAGTTGATTGACTTCAATAGTATGAAATCAAAATATGTATCAAAATATTTTCTTTTGTGTTCAGCAGAAGAAAGAAATTTATACAGGCTTGGAACAACTTGAGGGTGAGTAAATTATGACAGAATTTTCATTTTTGGGTGAACTATCCCTTTAAAGTTACTTGCATGTTCCCTTTCCTATTGTGCAGTTAATTTCAAGGGGCTATGTAGAATTCAGAAACCCTTGTTATTAGCGACACCTGTGGCTGTTAAGTGAACTGCAGCCAGCAACTTTTTGCTCATGCTCGTGCTCATGCACACGTAATGTACAAGAAACTGAACGTGATCCCCAATAAGTTCTTTTTCATTCTTTGCTTATAAGTAAACAAAAGTTGGAAATAAATTGCAGTGATATACTGTTAACGAACATCCCGAAGCCATCCACACTGCTGAGAGCGACGTTAAGATGAATATGTGCTGCGCTCTTTCCTCTAAATAATAAAATAAACACACAACAAAATGACAGAGTTGAGAAAACAGCAGTTAAGCAATCATCTGATCATAGCGATGTGGATATGTTTACACCAGAGCTGCGATTCACCGGCATCATGAATACAAATGAGGTAATTAAAATCACACTGTTACAATAGTTTGATTGTAAAGTATATTTCGAGCCTAAATAGATCTGACTATGTTGAGACTGGTTTGAATTAATCCCCTTTCTTTGCATGACGCTCTTTCGCGTTATCCTGAACGTTGTGTAAGTATTTGTTTCATTTGTCACAGAATGGAAGAGACGCTCTCGGAAGAGCGTGTAAACATCACGTCCTTTTGATTTTCCCGGCAAAAACGACCTGAGTCCTTCAGATAAAAATCAGTGTACAGGCTTTCATAGACAACCTAGGAAGTCGGGGAAGGTCTCGTTTTGTATTTTTCATTACAAGCTGTTCACACATTTGCAATAAAAAAAACAATTAATACATGAAAATTCTTACATATGGTGGCCTATAGCCACTTTAAGCAAAAATTTGGAATATAGCAAAAACAATTTGCATATTTACAGCCCCATTTACATAAGCTTCTTTATATATATATATATGATGGGTCGGGTCCAAAAATGTATTTAGTTACCAGTGGTAGCAATGTAGACACGTATTACTGCCCTCCTCAGGTCAAAGTTTGAACTAAATTGTCATATACAATATGCTAGTGCAAATATATAACAATTAGTTCAAACTTTGACCTGTGGAGGGCATTAATACACTTAGCAGTGTCTACACTGCCGGAATTCTAATATAGAAGAAGAACAGAGCTTGTTCAAGATGAGCATTTATGGTTAAAATTTATAAAATTTTAATTTTTGTTTTAGAAAATGAGTGATAGTTTCTCTAGATAAGACCCTTATTTCTCGTCTGGGATCGTGTAGAACGCTTTGAAGCTGCAATGAAACTGTAATTTTGACCTTCAACCATTTGGAGGCCATTGAAGTCCACTATATGGAGAAAAATCCTGGAATGTTTTCATCAAAAACCTTAATTTCTTTTCGACTGAAGAGAGAAGGACATGGACATCTTGGATGACATGGGAGTGAATAAATTATCAGGAAATTTTCATTTGAAAGTCAACTCATCCTTTAAGTACATTATAGAAGAGTACTTTTTCTTCACTTGGGATGTCCCAGTTTTCAAAAATGTGTCTCAATCACCCTGAATTCACCCTATATTGCATTAGTCTTGCTGCTTCCATACAGAATTTTTAATGTTAAATCTCAAAATTTGCATTAAAACACATGGATGGAAACCAGGTTGTTGATCTGTGCGACTATTTGCATGTTATGTAATCAATTAGATTATTATGAACAGATTGACAGCCCAAATTTTAACCTAAAATCTTAATGGACATGTCATTTGTCCAATTTACCAAAGAGAAGCAGGATTTGGAGTTGAAATGAGACATTTGTCTCCACAGAATGCAAAGCATCCTCCGAGAGAGAGAGCGAGAGATCCGATCCAATTACTGTTTAACACGAGGTCACACTCCAGGAGTGTGTAAATGACAACAGCGATGTAAAGCTATTTCAACACTTATTATCAGCTCTGGACAGCTGTGCGTTTTATTTGCGCCTGTGTGTGATAAACGTGCTATCAGGGGCTGTTGTTTGATGTTTTTCTTACCTGATGCCTAACAACATGAAGCTGTAATCACACTCGTGTTTGCACTTCCAGTGTTGTGAATCCACTGCTTTTTAATGTCACGTCTGATTTGGAAGTGTTACTGCACCAAGACGGATGGTTAAAGTGAAACTGTCTGTGTTAATGAATCTTGTTGCATGACTTACAGAGGAATTGTCAGACATTGTGGTATTGTGGTAGGGTGTAATGAGAGGGATCTCTCTCTTATTGCTGATCTAACTAAAGTCTTTCTTTTTTTTGATTTGGTAAATGACAGTAAAATGCGCATTAGAGGTTGACACTGTTTTGTATGCAGGCATCTGCTTTGATCATTTCCTTTTATTTTCACCTTAAGTCAGTCAGTAGAGTTGTTGATGTTGGTGACACCAAGCGGATTAAAAGATGTTGCAAAAATAAGTGAAGTTATTCATATATAGTGATGTAAAATAATATACACTACCGTTCAAATGTTTGGGGTCAGTATTAAAGAAAAGTATTATAGAAATAAATACTTTTATTCAGCAAGGATGCATTAAATTGATCAAAACTGAAAGTAAAGACATGAATAATGTTACAAATGCTGTTTTTTTTAACCTTTTTATTCATCAAAGAATCCTGAAAAAGAAAATGTATAATGGTTTCAACCAAAATATTAACTATTTTAAACATTGATAATAAGAAATGTGTCTTGAGCAGCAAATCAGCATATTAGAATGATTTCTGAAGGATCATGTGACACTGAAGACTGGAGTAACGATGCTGAAAATTCAGCTTTGATCACAGGAATAAATAAATAGATAAATATATTTAAATAGAATACAGTTATTTTAAACTGTAATAATATTTCACAATATTACTGTTTTGACTATATTTTTGTTCAAATAATGGTTGCCTGGGTGAGTAGAGACTTCAAAATGTATATAAATAAAAAAAATTTAAAAATAAATTTTCTTTGGAATTTCCATTCATTCTTATTGAATAATATTAATAAATAATGCACTCACTGCAGTTTCATTGTGAAACTTGTCCTCAGTTCACTTAAAGTTCATTCTTCTGGCATCTAAAATCTCTGAATGGCTTCACAAGGCCCTAGAAGTAAATGTGTGTTCATGCCAAAAGTCTCCGGCTGTTGTTTTGCAGGCTGCCCACTCACACTGCTATCTGGCTATTGCTTTGCATTATCCTATAGACTGCACAGCCTCAGTGACTTCAGCGGAAAAGTGAAGGAAAAGCAAGTTATTTTATTTTGACAAAAGATTACATAGATAAAAACCTTTTTATACCTTTAATAACTTGACGTCACAGTTACATCACTTAAAGCTACACGTGCATTGTGGTGGTAGAAAAACAAGGGTAACAAGTGGAGGAAAACAGGCAAAATCCACAGAATAATTGTTGTGCCTTTGGATGTCAGAATTGGAATGCAAAAAAACCCAAAAAAAACATGGTCTTCATTTTTACACAATACCGTGGTCAAAGTCGCCCTTTGAAGCTAAACACAGATGTTTATGGTTGCAACACAGGTTTTATTTTATTTTTTATATAGTTTATACCTCCCATTCTGAGACAACAATTCAGAAAAATGGTGGAATATTGAGTTTATATTACTCAGAATTGTGAAATATAAAGTCAGAATTGTGAGGAAAAACATTAGAATTGTGAGATATCAACTCCTTTTTTACTCTTTTATTCCGTGGCTTCCTCATTTTCAGCCACCAGGTAAGCTCCGCCCACAAAACACGTCATCATTGTTTGTAAAACAAACCAAATGGTCTATAAGACCAAGGATGTTCATTAAGAAAGTATAGGGTAAGTTTTGATTTTAATATAATGCAAAAATGCAGACAGTTTTGTGAGATGATTCGGTTTACGGTGCGTTCACACTTGTAGTTCGGTTCGTTTGGTCCGGTCCAAAAAAAAAAACCACTCAGTCCTGGTCTGTTTAGCGTTCAGATTGGCAATTTTATCACCGAACCAAAAGATACCAAACCTAAAGGCATAGGGATACGTTCACAACCTGATTGGTCGGATTTTATGACGTATTGCCTATTTTGAAACGTAACTTACCGAACATCCAAAACAATGCTGTGTGCTGAGATAAATGCGCTTGTTGTGTGTGCGTAGCCTGCATGTGATGGTATTTTAGCCAGCTGGGAACTCGTGAAGAGCTTATAAAATGTGTAAAGGAGTCAAAACAGCCACGGGAATCCCTCTGTCACACACACAACCAACCTGCTGTGTGGAGATGCGCATCTGATGCCTGTGATGGGCAAACTCACGACTATGACGAGAAAAACAGATACGCGTGAGGATTCTGTCCTTTTTAGGGTCTCATCTTCTTGTTTTTGGTTCGTTTACATGTCTTTGGTCTGCTTGTTTGATGCGCATGAGGGTTCGGATGGCAGCGTTCACACGTTCAAATGAACCGCACTAGCAGAGCAATCACACCAGGGTTCGTTTTAATCAAACCAAACATGACAAGTGTGAACACACCCTTAGAGGCAGAAGAGAGAAAACATGAAAAGCCCCATTATGTCTGAAACACATACGCACATATCCGTAACTTTGTTGATTCAATCCTCTATCTGTTCACCTGTGCACTTCCACTTTATTTGGCATTCCTACTTTTTCTTTCTGTCTTCTCTCTCTCTTTCTCATGTTGTTGAATGCAATACTTGGACACATTAACAGCACACACTCTCGGGTCCATCTGTTTTGTCCGGCAGTGCCAGATCTCCCCTCCTCTCTCCATCTTTCTACTTTTCTTTTTCGTTTTGTTGCTCTCTGTTCGTCTGTAGAGTACACAGATCATCGTCTGATCTCCTAATATTACTGTGCTCTTTCATGCATCCGTGACCTCTGACCTCTCTTTATTGTGGCCTGTGCGGGTTTGACCTGTGGAGCAGGCCGAGGTCACAACTTCCACCATCATTTTGCCCTTCATTAAGTGTCTGGACCGCCGCCCGGAGCCTCTCTCAAACATACACATGGTTCACAGCCAGAAAGTGTGTTTCTGAATCTGTGTTTGTGTGTCTCTGAGCACGTCGTGACTGTTTTTGAGCGCATCTGATATGTGATCGTTGGCATCTACCAAGTGAGTCCAGACGTCCCACTGTGATGATGTAAGAGAGTGACTCATGCATGACAAAACATAGAAACACAGGTGGCGCTGTGGGTGTGTGTGTGTGTACTCCTGTATATGAGAATGTATTAAAAAGGTGATTTTTGTGCCACTAGTGGCATCAAACGGAATTGCAAAAATGTGTGTTTCCAAACAGGTTTCTGAAACCTTTCCTGCCCCACTCCCATCTGTCATTGGTTGAGATGTGCGGCGCAGCAAGAAGATGAAATAATCACTGGATTTGCATTAAATCTTTGAAATATACTCATGCTGCACCCCCTAAAAATATGTATTGTTTTTGTGCAGTAAAAGTTTTGAGTGTGTAGCAGAATAGTAGGCAAGCTTTGGGACATACTACTTTGTCATAATTGCGTCTTTAACGGACTGCTCTGTCGCTTAGTTATGTGCATCCTGTCATCGGAGAGAAATGTAGTAGCAGGTTGATTTGCCATTTGTGGGTCTTTTATGCAGAGAACTCTCCTTCTGTGTTTGCATAATGATGCATTTAAAAGTAAATGTTCACAATGTCGTTGCAGATGAAATATAATGCGGATAGCACTGAATACATTTTTTTTTTGTCAGGTTATACTGATACTGAATCAAACCCATCTCTCTACTTAGCCAGACGTTCCACATAGCCAGACCTTCAGACTGACGGCAGCTTTCATTGGCCAAGGCCCACCCAAGAGATTGTCTGACCAGGGTTGCCAGGTTTTCACAACCAAACCCTCCCAATTGCTACTTAAAACTAACCCAAAACTAGTCCAATCGTGTTTCGGGGGTCCCCCGGTAAAATCGCATTCCGGGGCTAAATATCATGTCATTTGGGATCGCTTCAACCCGCGGTCATGAAAAAACAACCTGTGGCAACAGTGTTAAAGTAGCCCAATTCTGCGGGAAAACCGCAAACTTGGCAACACTGTGTCTGACTGACATGTAAAGCAACTAATCACAGTTTGTTTTGTTGTTGCATGTCATTAGGGGGGTGAAAATGTAAAGTTGATAGCCCTACGATACCAGACCGGCATGCATCTAATAAATTATTAATTCAAGAAAGTCGTGCAAGTTTACTGCAACAATGGAGCCGTGAATTTCACATACTTTTGAAAATCTAGCATTTTGTTGATCCTGATAAACGCTCATTGTCACAGTTGTAAACACGATAGCTTTCTTCTTCCATGAGGGGGTTTGGCATCTCGACGTCTTTGTTTCCAAAGGTGGATAGTATGCAAATTGGGACATAGCGTCCCAACATAACTTTTGCTATGGTTACACCTGTCGTTTACACTACTCTGGGGTTTTCGACCCTCGAAAACTGAGAATTTCGTAAACGCTTCAGAACCCGTTTTAGTTTGAAAATGTCGGGGTTGCGTTTCAGTGTAAACTAGAGATGCACCGATCGACCGGCCAGGGATCAGAATTGGACGATTTCTTGCATGATTGGCCCAGATCGGCCGGTCAGTCTCACCACTTTCCGATTCCGAGCCGATTACCAGCGGCACAAGCAATAACGTCAACTGCACGTTCTCGCTCTCTTCTCTCCGACGGCAAAGTGACACACACCTGCTTCCTCTCACTCACTCGTCTCAATTTTAGTCATTCCCACAGGTTTCACGCTCACACCAAAAGCATGTGCACCACTGATCTATATGGAGCGCGCAAGCCTCTTCTCAGTCTCAAACAGCTTGTGAGTCACAAGTGAGTGTCTTACTGCATTTATATAGTCAAATACATACAAAAATAGGTCAAAATGCCAGTCTTGGTGAGTATTCAGTTAAACACAGCCAGTTAAGGAACGTTAAATAGTTGAGAAAGAGAACGCATGTTGTGTAACAATATATTGGGTCCGACCGTGTAAACAATAACATGGGAGACTGAACTGCAATCCTTGCTGGCTTTGTTGTCATTTTTAGCAGCCGTTGTGCAGTTAAACTCTGCATTTTTTAATACTGCAGCTGCCTACATGCGCAAGAGGCAACTGTTTACACTTGTACACGCATGCCCAGTATGCATGAATAGTCATGTGACATGGGTTTTCGGCCGTGTAGTGTAGATGAGATCGTTTCTGAAACGCTGTGGAAATGTAGACGAGGATCGTTTTCATTTTCAGAAAACGCACTAGTGTAAACGGGGCCTCCAGTCTTCAGTGTCACATGATCCTTCAGAAATCATTCTAATATGCTGTTTTGCTGCTCAAGAAACATTTCTGATTATCAATGTTGAAAACAGCCGCTTAATATTTTTGTGGAAACCATGATGCATTTTCAGGATTCTTTGTCTAACACTGTCACTTTTGATCAATTTAATGCATCCTTGCAAACTTTTGAACGGTAGTGTGTGAACTTGTGTGCTCCAAAACTAGCTAGCGTTAGCATTAAATGCACCATTCTGTTGTTATTTATAAGAAATAGCAGATGTGAACTACAACTCTTCTCTACCCCACAGTATTTGTTTCCTAATGCCACTAAAGAATCCAGTAGCCGCTGGGATGTGTACGTCAGAGAGAGCGGCTCTGTCTCTCTATGTGTGTTGTGTAGTCATTAAGATCTCACACAGAGTTTTGCTATTAAATTTACAGCCCTAGTCTCATAACCCATTGGAAAAATCACCTCTCACACTGACTAGCAACAACAGCAAGAAGGGAAAGTTACACAAACATCTCCAGGGAACAAATTAGTAGCTTGAGTCAAAGTATATTTACTGTAAGAGTTAAAAAAAAAGAAGAGACCTCACAAAACACATGGACAGATTACGATCAATAACACCAGTATGGCTAAAGGGGGGGGAAAGAGAAAGGAGAAATGATGGAAGAGAGAATGAGAGCATTTTATTTCACATTGTTCCCTTTGTGTCATCGTGTAGCTCATGGGAGACGTTGACGAGAGACGTTTTGCAGCAGCAGCAAGTGTTCGCTCATTCTTCGCTCGGTTTATTTTTAGAGTCATTACAACTCTCTTGTTTGTCTCACTTTTCTGTTTCTTTCTGCTGCTAATTTACCCACTTTCTCAGATTCACACTCAGTTCCAGTTGTAATAAACAGTGCGGTCTACCCTGTAAGTGAGCAACTTTGCTAGTTCGGTCATGTTGCTTCCTTGATGGCTTTGTTGATCATTATGAGAGTGTTTAAAGTTTTTAATGGTGCGTGCTTGCAATATAGACAATTTCATTGTTTTTAAAGGCACAATATGTACGATTTTTGTATTAAAATGTCCAAAAACCACTAGAACAACGTTATTTGTTGACTTGTGTACTTATGTATTGGAGGCTAGCTAGTAGTTGCTGTCCAAGTAAACCTCAGTTCGACTGACACTAGAGGTTGCAGCCTTTAGCCTCCTCGTTAGAGCGTCTGACTCCCACGCGGGAGACCCAGGTTCGAGGTCTGCACAGAGCGGGGCAAGTAGGACCTGGGTGAGGGGTTACATTGGTGCCGTGACCCGGATGGGAGTGAGATTTAGGGGGTTGAGGGTAATGGAGTCCAGATAGTAGTCGCTGTGCGAGTAAACCTCAGTCCTCTGACCTCAAATTATGCTCTAGCGACTGACCCTGGGTGAGGGGTTACACTTACATTATCCCAAATGTTTCCAAGAATATTTAAATCCAGAGAAATAANCAAAAACCACTAGAACAACGTTATTTGTTGACTTGTGTACTTATGTATTGGAGGCTAGCTAGTAGTTGCTGTCCAAGTAAACCTCAGTTCGACTGACACTAGAGGTTGCAGCCTTTAGCCTCCTCGTTAGAGCGTCTGACTCCCACGCGGGAGACCCAGGTTCGAGGTCTGCACAGAGCGGGGCAAGTAGGACCTGGGTGAGGGGTTACATTGGTGCCGTGACCCGGATGGGAGTGAGATTTAGGGGGTTGAGGGTAACGGAGGCCAGATAGTAGTCGCTGTGCGAGTAAACCTCAGTCCTCTGACCTCAAATTATGCTCTAGCGACTGACGCTGGGTGAGGGGTTACACTTACATTATCCCAAATGTTTCCAAGAATGTTTAAATCCAGAGAAATAAGCAACCCGTGTGTCGCCTATCAATGACATCATACCCGCGTTACCCTTGATTTCCGGTTTTATTTTGTAGAAACCATGGAAATACCAAATACGCTTTAATATATTATCTGTTTTATTAGACAAGTAAGCAACTGTTTGGACACATTCAATGACAGATTACTAATCATTGTTATATAGCTCAACACAGTAAGTCTTACTGTCAATCAAACTCCTGGCGAATGGTGAATTATGATTAAAAGTTAGTTCAACAGCTAAATTATTCCTACTAAAATTTCACTAGGAAAGCACACAAGATGGAGCATTAATAGTATAATTTGCCACTCTCATTGTTCACCATTTCCGTTACTTTATATTTCGTGCATTCACCTTTAGAGTGAAATATACTATTTCCTTTGTCCTCTAAGGATCTTTTATAGTGGCTATTTAAAAGGGGACACACACACACACACAATGAATGCATTTATATAAACCGCCTGCAATTTGTCTTAGTCTCTTTCTCCTAGTTTTTTTTTTTTTTACCTCTGTAAGGTGGCATGCGGTTCTCTTGTTCTCTTTTATTCTCTCTATTCTCTCTTCCTCCTCTGACAGGCTGGAGAAGCCAATTAAAGACTGCAGGGCACAGCAGAGCAGGCATTTAGTTCTGCTCTCTCTCTCTCACACACACACACACAAAGAGCGCGGAACGGAGGGAGGGTGTGACGGTATGAGATTGTGTGTCAGAGAGAGGAAAGGTCTGTATAATTGCTCTCACATTCATCGCTATGAAGGTGTGTTACCTCTACACCTCTTTTGTTGACAATTACTTTTTCATCCTCATTTAATCATTAGGATGTTTATATATAGAGGTAAAATGTTGTAATGCTGTAGATTAGAATGATAAATTGGATGGTATAACATACAGTATCTAAGGTGGGTTTAAGTGCATTTAAAGGTGAAGTGTGTAACTGCAGTACGACTAGCCTCAGCAAAACGGTTTAATGATCACTACAAGGTATACCCTATTATAGTGCTTTAAAGACCTTCTGTGGTGAAAAATATAATATGTATTAAAGGGGTGGTTGATTATGATTTAACTTTTTTTTTAACTTTAGTTAGTGTGTAATGTTGCTGTTTGAGCATAAACAACATCTGCAAAGTTCCGACGCTGCTTTAGAGAAGAGGAAGAGTTGTTGTAGTAGAGTGTTGTTGCCATGCCGTAATTTTACGCCGGACTGCTTCACAAACGAGGGTCAATTCAACGCTGGATTGGCACGAAAGATTAACATGACGGCACATGCTAGTGGATGAGTTGAATCAAGTCCACAGCAACTACATAAATTTATCCACTAACCATTCAGAAACGTCCAGTTGCATTCAAAAATTTTAACTTCTTCCTGAGTCTCTCCATCAGTGTCCGACTCCGGTTGGAACAATGTAAGGCTGAACACCGTTACTGACAATCGTCATTTTGGCTGCGTGAGATTCTCCATCTTTGTTGTTGTTGAGCAACCGAAGCACAAGCTGTTAAAGGGATAGTTCACTCAAAAATGAAAATGTGATGTTTATCTGCTTACCCCCAGGGCTTCCAAGATGTAGGTGACTTTGTTTCTTCAGTAGAACACAAATGATGATTTTTAACTCCAACTGTTGCCGTCTGTCGTATAATACATGTCAATGGGAATTCCATCTATAAGAGTTAAAAAAAACATGCACAGACAAATCCAAATGAAACCCTGCAGCTCGTGACAACACATTGATGTCCTAAGACACAAATATTTACAAAAGGACACATACAAAGATCTTTTTCACATACCTCAGTTGGATGTGGAAAAACCATAGGCACAGCTGATGGTTTAAGTCGTACGTGATCCTCTCCTGGGTATGTAAAGTCATCAGGGGAAAAATTATCGCTGCAGACCCTCAACAACTTTAGTACGTTAATGGGTGTGTTGATATCCAGCCGAAGAGCAATCAACCATAACTTCAGACGAGCAGGATCAGAAGTTGAAAATATGTGGCAAGTCGCCACTCCTGAATGAGTTCGTGCGAGAGAGCGTAATCTTTTAGTTTTAAGTCGGTTTGAACAATCAGGATAAGCGCAAGTTTGATTAGCCGTCGTTCCTACAATGTTTGTGCACTGTGTAAACAATGAGTGAGGTATACGCGCGAGAGATCACTTCCGGCGCTTTCTTAAACTACGCCAGAGCACGTACTTACCTCACACACCGGATGCCGTGCGTGCGCTCAAGGCAGTTGGACATAGTGGTGTATTAGAGGTAAAAAATTATATAAATATTGTTTGATTTCTCACACAAACCGATCATTTCGTGTCTTAGGACATCAGTGTGTCGTCACTCGCATTATAAGACTGACAGACGGCAGCGGTTGGAGTTAAAAATCATCATTTGTGTTCTACTGAAGAAACAAAGTCACCTACATCTTGGATGCCCTGGGGGTAAGCAGATAAACATGACATTTTCATTTTTAGGTGAACTATCCCTTTAAAGCTTCGCTCTCTTCTGGAAAGGGGGCGGGAGCAGCAGCTCAATTGGATTTAAAGGGACACACAAAAACGGCGTGTTTTTGTTCACACCTAAATAGGGGCAAATTTGACAAGCTATAATAAATGATCTGTGGGGTATTTTGAGCTGAAACTTCACAGACACATTCTGGAAACACCAGAGACTAATATTACATGTACATCTTGTGAAAAGGGCATTATAAGTCAAATAAGTTAAATCATTGTCTATCACTCAACACCATTTCAGAGTATTTTCTCGCTAAACTGCAGTGTACCAAGGACAGTCTCAAAAAATGTGGTGTAAAACTGACCGTTTCCTGCCGTCAGAAACATGTAACCAATCCCGTCAATGTGCGGGGCAGGGCTTTTCTCCACTGACGTTCTATAATGAACTGACTCTGAGATGGCGAACTGGTTTGTGTATCATTAGCAACACATTATTAGTTGTTTGATAACGTAGTCACACCAAAGGCAAATCATATAAATGACCGTTATGTGTACGATGTTGTAGAGAACGATACATAAAACGCATTACTATTCTGATACATCGACTTGTATACAAGCTGTATAATTCCTTCTCTTCTTCTTCTGAATTTGGTTCAAACATATATGGCTGAATTAAACCAGTATTTCGACTTGCGATTGTGTAGCATTTACTACAGTTGAGCGAGTGAGTGGAGGCGGGGCTAATTTGCATATTCATGGTTCCGCGTATACTAAATGAAGCAAGGGTGTAGAGTTACATTCAAGCTATTTTAAGGCAAGAAGAGATTATTTTCACATTGAAACTGCTTATAATCTCTCTTGTTGCTTTTATTTCTAGATTTTACTGTGTATTGTCCCAGATACAAACTTTTTAAATATAAAAATATAAAGATATTAAAATATGTAATATTAAAATGTACAAATATATCATAAGAAATATATAAATATATATAAAAAAAACATATACCGTCAATTTTTATATCAGTTTTTATTCAAATTTTGACTGTCCCACAGTGGTGAAGTAATTTCCACTGCAACAATCTATTTGGCATTAATAAAATGTTCAAAAGTTAATGTAGCTACTTGGTTACCAAGGAAACTAAGAAAAATTAAGGTAATTATCCCAAGTTGACAGAATATTTTGTACATAATTTCCAATTAAATTGTAATTTTGTCAAATTATGCAAAAAGTGTGATTATTATTTAACTTTTTTTAATATTATTTAACTGTGTATATTTGCATAAAATGTTAGCTATAAATGAACTTCAGCAAGACAAAGGAGTCAGCAATTTTATTCCGAAAATGTTTAAAATGTAATTTCCACCACAGACATACATAATATGAGATGTGGTGGAAATGTGGTGAAGTGTGTTTTAAGAGAGTTTATTTTCTGAAAGTTCACAGGGACAAAAACGCCCATGTTTGAAAAAACATGAAAATGCCACAAGCTCTCAGTTTCAATATTTTATTCGTGTCTATCGTTCTGTTCACTAGTCTCATTCCAGCTCTCAGCTGGACGCTTCTGGAGCCGCTCTGAGCCAAAAACCCTCCAGCCTGACATCCCAGAAAACCCTGGGGGCGACTCTGGAAAGCTGTTAAAACACTGGAACATGCTGTGATTGGATGCAAGGAAAACAGCCATAAGATACACCATACAAAATGCTGAATCCTCATCAAATAAAAATGATCATGACAAATTGTATATGTATAATTTTGTTTTGGATTATTTGGTTTTTTTTCACTCTATATATTTTGTGATAATATGCAGCATTTTAAGAAGTGTAATCTGTGTTAAACAATTAATTTTTTATTCTGGTGTAACTAAAAAAAAATATTAACCTTTAATATCAAAGCCTAACAAATTCCACAGAATATTCTCTTTTTATATAAACTGTATAGTGCACATAATACTGCACAAAAATAAATTATATCAAGGAATTCCAAAAATAACAGAATTCAGCACAAAACTCATTTATGTTAATTGGTAGAAGTGGAGCTCTAGCTGTAGCGCTTCCTACAGCTCTCCAGGTATCACACACACACACACACACACACACACACACATTGACACACACTTTTAACTGGGTCAGCTTGCAAAGTCTGCTGGGAGAGTTAAACGAATCCGCTGTTGTTTTCTTTTGACTTTAAAGTGAAAATGGGGCGAAATGAGTGAGTGTGATTGTGTGTGTGTGTGTGTGGTTCAGGTATTCCCTACATTATGGGGACAAAATGTCCCCTCAAGGATGGCAATATCAGAAATCTTTGACATTTTAGGTCCCCATGAGGAAAAGATGGAAATGATATATAATATATTCATGTAACAATATATATATATCCAATATATATTAGCATTACATTGACATATTATACTGTATATCATATGCATATACATGATATCATATATCATACAGCCAGGGACGTCCTTACACCGCGTCCTAACTAGATGGTACGCTGCGACACGCGATAAAAGTTATTTTTTCCATGTTAATCTGAGTTTTTGACCTAATTAGTCCTGACATCGACACACGATGATTCTACTTTAGAAACGGTTTCTATTTTTCTGCAACGTTTCTATCCGCGGCTGGAACAACAACACAAACTGTACATACAATTGTCTTTTTTTTTTTTTTTTTTTCTTTTTTTTTTAAACTAAAACAAATTCCTAGTATGTGTAAACAATATACCTGGCAATAAAGCTCTTTCTGATTCTGATTCTGATTCTGAAGAATGTCAATGAACGGCAACGGCGACCGGAAGTAAACTGTAAACTGCCGTAGCTAAAGAATCCAAAAATCGCTAAGCAACAACAAAGAGGACGGTTTAACAGATCATTTAATCATTTGACATAGTAAACGATAAATTACATTTAAATAAAAGCAAGAGAATGGTTGCTTTTGGCATTATATAACATACAGATACAATTAAAATGCCACACCATAAAACATAACATTATCTAATCTATCACATACTATTAACTACGACAAATCGGCTATTCTCTGGTAGATAGTTACAGAAGAACGCCGAGAAGTGGCAGTTAAATTTGCACATGCGCAACAGAACGCCAGAATGCCAGTGGCGTTGTATCAACAGCTGCTGCTTAAAGTGCTTCGGATAAACCTCAGAACTTAATGAAATGGAAACAAGAACATTCAAACTGTGATCAAACTAATGTATTCTATGACAAAGATTGTTTTAGTAATGCAGTATACATTTTTAATATAGTATAAAAGGTGTAATATTTGTAAATTTGATTATGTACATGTATTATGTACAAGTGCAGTCAAGATTAATCTCTGGTGTCATTCACTTGCCGCGAGAGCCTGCCCACACGCTGTTCTGATTGGCTGTGGTTTTTGATTGATTTTGTCGCACTGGAATCTTATCGCATCTAGTTAAGACATCGCATCACATCTAGTTAAGGGGTTGTCCCCCCCTTGATGGAACAGACCGAGGGGGACAACCCAACCCTGGACAAGTTAATATTTTTATGCAAGTATTTTAATTAAAATATTTTTTTGAAATAGCACTTATTTATTTATCTCTCTCTCTCTCTCTCTCTCTTTTTTTAGCTCAGTGGCTGAATGCTCATCAAGGTGAAGAGGCACTTCCTGGGGGACAGGAAGTCAGCAGCAGGTGGCATGAAATAACAGTGAGTTGTCAAGCCATAGTATGATGAAAACACACACACACACACACACAGCTGCCACCTCTAAGACAGCGTCTGTGTCTGTCGGTCTCTCCTGCTCGCTCTTTCTCTGTCTAGAAGCAGCCGAAGATAAAGAGAGAGAGACTTATGTATAATTCATGCTCCTGGAGACTCATTTGCTATGGAGACAGAAAGGCACATGAACTTGTGAGTGAGTGTGTGGAGGGACGAGCACATACGTGTGTGTGTGTGTGTGTGTTTGTGTGATGAACAGCCCTGCAGAACTGGTGTCAGAGCTCACAGGAGCATTAGCACACATTCTTTAGACACCAACATTTGCTAAAGATTATCTCTTCTGAAACTAATACCTGCTTTGTTTATAATCAAACATTATTAGCTGCTGTAAGTCATTTCTCAGCCTCTAGTGGCATCATATGGAATGAAAGAAAAAAAAAAAGAGTGTTTTCAAACAGGTTTCCTGAACATGCTTCAAGGCTGGGATTTATTTCAAAGTCCCTACAGTAATTAAAGGATTTGTTCACTTTCAAATGAAAATTAGCCCAAGCTTTATTCACCCTCAAGCCATCCTAGGTGTATGTGACTTTCTTCTTTCTGATGAACACAATCGGAGATATTTCAATAAATATCCTGACGCATCTGAGCTTTATAATGGCAGTGAACAGGGGTCATGAGTATGAGCTGAAGAAAGTGTTTCCATCCACATCCATCCATCATAAATGTGTGCTCCACGCGGCTCTGGGGGGTTAATAAAGGCTTTCTGAAGCAAAGCGATGCATTTGTGTAAAAAAAAAAAAAAATCCATATTTAACAAGTTATGAAGTAAAATATCTAGCTTCCGCCAGACCGCCTTCCGTATTCAAGTTACGCAGAAAGTGTAAACTGGCGTCGTGTCAGTTACACTTTTTCCGTAAGTTGAATATAGAAAGGCGTTGGATGTAGCGTCAGCTTTTTGAACTGCAAGAGTTTTACACTTTCTTCATACATTGAATATGAAAGGCGGTCTGGCGGAAGCTTTATTTTACTTCATAACTTTTTAAATATGGATATATATTGTTTTACACAAACGCATTGCTTCGCTTCAGAAGGCCTTTATTAACCCCCTGGAGCCGTGTAGAGTATGTTTATGATGGATGGATGTGGATGGAGGGACTTTCTTCAGCTCATACTCATTGATCCCTATCACTGCCATTATAAAGCTCAGATGCATCAGGATATTTATTAATATATCTCAGATTGTGTTCATCAGAAAGAAGAAAGTCACATACACCTAGGATGGCTTGAGGGTGAGTAAAGCTTGGGCTAATTTTCATTTGAAAGTGAACTAATCCTTTAAGTCCTATACAAATAATTATCAAAAAGATGTGTTTTTACTTGAGATATTTTTGTTTTACTGTAGCAGTTTGAGTTGATAATTTCTGTATATATTAAAATGTAAAAAATATAAAAATTACAAAATTATATATTATTTTTATCTGTTAGAATATGTTTGAATGGGCATTATGCCTCTGTCATTCAGGCACAGGCTGCGCAACAGTGGCTGTATTTATAAAGAGATGTGTGTTCACGATGTTTACGATAAACTGTGTGACTGTCAAAGCAGCTAAAGTGCAAAACACAACCTGACACTCAGTGTCATCGTGTCCCCACAGCATCAGAGGAAAGGAAAGACGTGAAAAGAAATTGGAAGAAAGAGACTTTCTGCTCTCAAAACATCACTTCAAAGCCATTCACACGCTACTGTATTCTGTCATTTTGCCCCAGTGTTTCCTCTTGAGCTTTTTTTTAGTTTTTATCCTTCAGTTGACACATAAATGCACACACAAAGACATTTTCAACAAATATGGAATGTCCTATGGGATTTCTACTGTCTTTATGTAAAGCTTATTATAACAGAAGAACTCTAACCCTAGCCCAAAAATGTTTTGTTTTTTTTGAGAAGTCAAACTCACATTATCTAATAATATAACTATTATTTTAAGCACTTTTGTTCTCTAGTCTATCTGTACTCAGCATGCATTGCAGATGGAGTGTTTACTCTCCTCCTGATACACACATCTGACTCGAGACAGTAATACTGTGACCTTTTGTTTTGTTTTCAACACCCAGTTGCAACATTTCATTACAAAGACAAACAGAATCGCATCTCAGCAGACTAATGCAATCTCAAATACAAACAGCTCCTCTGTGAAATTACTCCACAAACACTTTTCTCTTTGTCTCTCCACAAAACGATTTATTTCTCTCTTGCTGTTTCCAAATTTCGTGTGTTTTGTACCTCATGCTTTACTACTCTATTTTCTGTTTCACATTGGAAATTGGAAAACCTTTTTTCATCAGGTTACTGGTTACATGCAGTTCTACCACACATCGCAAAGTGCCTTTGAAAAATGGCGGATTTACAAACCGCAGTGTAAAGACAGAGCATTCAGTAACCTCAGTTTAACAAAGACAGATCTGAATGTCACTGGAGCTCCTATTTGTCTTCCTTCAGGTCCTTTAAACTCAGTGTTGTTATCCCAGCTGACTCTTTCTGCCCCTGTCTCTCTGCTGTCATAATTTAGCAAGTGACTGTTTTAAAAGGAACATTCTGGGTTATTTTCTATGGACTGTATCTGTATAGCTTTTCTTTAGATTCACACAGACAAGTATATTCTGTCTACAAATATAGAGGAAACACAATAGAGTTGGGTTCCAGAAGTAAAAACTCCAGTTTCTCCATAGGGAAACTGATTTTTAAAAATAACTTATAAACTTTTAAAGACCCCCTGTGGTGAAAATAAAGTTTTTAAATGTTGTTTATATGTCTATCTGGTGTTTTTAATGTGCTTTAAGACAAACCATGTGCAAATTCATAAGTCAACACCATTGCTGAGTATTTTCTCCTTAAAACTGCAGTGAAACAAAGACAGTTTCAAAAACGCAGTTTGAAATTGACGGTGTTCCTTACATCACAAACTACCTTGTAACCAATCACGTCAATGTGTGGGTGGGCTTTAGCATATCATTAACTGACCGCTCTGAAGCAGGGGAGTCTTAAAAGAAGCCAGGTTATCCCGGTATATGATATGAAAAGCGAGTACATTTAGCAATGTAGTGGGTGAATTATGTATATGATGTTTATTACAATGTTATGATAAACTATATGCCTTTCTCCACTGATGTTTTAAGTTGTTCAAAGCATTTCCAAGAATACTGATTTTTGATCAGACTGAGATGGAGAATGGGAACATGGTTTGTGGAACATTAGCAACACATTATTAGGTGTTTGATAATGTAGTCAAGCAAAAGGCTTATCATATTAATTACCGTTATGTGTCTGACGTTGTAAATAACAATACATAAAATGCATTACCATTCTGATACGCCGACTTTGTAGAAGACCCTGTATAATTCACTCTTCCACTTCTTCTAAATCAGTTTTTGGTTCAAACATATATGGCTGAATTAAACCGGTATTTCCACTTGCCATTGTGCAGCGTTTACTACAGTAAAGTTGACCAAGTGGATCTCTGAGCTCTTTCGCATATTCATGGCTCCCCATATATTAAAGTAAGGGTGAAGAGAGGGGAACTTTACAGACAGCCCTATTGTGAGCTATGAGGTTGTTAATCGATAGTGTTGGCTTCTGTTGAAGCTGTCAGCCTGCATTATTTTAAATTAGTTTTAATATTGTTTAACAGCAGAATGTGGTGAAAAACTACATTACCCATGATGCTGTATAGAAAATTCCACCAATCAGAGTTGAAAAAAGCAGCATGTGCCGAAATAACTTCTTCGCTCCGCCCACTCCCATGAAGCNCCATTTTTTAACACTATTTTTTTCAATTTGATTATGCTGTTCGCAATGCTTCATGAGATTGTAGTTCGTTAAGTAGGCCGTTAACGTTTTTGCTTCAAATCGGAGTTTGTAATGTTATGATTCACGGTTGGTTTGGTTCATGGCTTACAATGCTTTAACAAAGACTTTTTTGAAATCCCTATGGGAGAAGTTAATGGAAAAAATACTTCCAGAACCAACGGTGCTGAAAAAGTGGACGGGCACTAATGCACTCTATTACTGTAAAGGAGCAGTGCACCCAAAAATTTTAANCTGGTTGGTTTGGTTCATGGCTTACAATGCTTTAACAAAGACTTTTTTGAAATCCCTATGGGAGAAGTTATTGGAAAAAATACTTCCAGAACCAACGGCGCTGAAAAAGTGGACGGGCACTAATGCACTCTATTACTGTAAAGAAGCAGTGCACTCAAAAATTTAAATTTAATTAAGTAAATATAAATGTTATTTTGCTTTATTGTTTATTTTATTTTTTGGTTATTTATTTTGATAATGTCTGTGCTGCTCTTTTACTTACTGTACAATGAAGGTGGATGGAGACTGACCAAAAAAGCCCCAAAAAATTTCCATATGACTTGTGCATATTTCAAGTCTTATGAAGTCAGGTTTGACATCAATGACATCAAACATAATTGGTTTCTTCTGCGTCTTGTGATCGTTCATCAATGATGTCTAACATGATACTACGAACATATGCACATACAAAAAAAAAATTTGAAAGCTTTGATAAAGGGGAATATTCTCTGTACATAATGATGTACATTTCAATTTGTTCATCATTTATTGGCTTCATAAGACTTAGAATGTACAAGTCATATGGACTTTTATGATGCTTTTTTTTTTTTGGACCTCCAAAGCCCCAGACCACTTCCACTGGAAAAGAGCAGCAATGATATTCAGCAAAATACCTTTTTTGTGTTCCAGAGAAGCAATAAAATCATATAAAATGACATTAAGATGAGTAAACAATGACAAATGTATACTTTTTTGGGAAAACTATTCCTTTAAAAGCACCACTGTTGACATTTAAAATGCCAAACACACATGTGCAAGTTATCCAGTGTATGTTATGGCCACATAAATGGTATTTCTCTTCGAAAGTTGATTATTTGCCTGTGAAATGAAAGGGGTATTAGGCCACATGCACTCTTCTGAACGCCCAGGTGGAGGGGTGAGTGAATAAAAGCTGAACTCAACGAGTGGTTTGGGGTTTCCTGTCTGACTTTTTCTCTTCCGCCCTCTATCTTTCCCTTCACCGCAGTCTCAACCCACTCCATCAAACGGCCCCAGAGCACCAGAGTCCGATGCATTGAAAATCTCTCTGACTGCCTTTGAGCAGCTCACACAACATAAACACCACAAGAAGCTAATTGGAAATGAACAAAACCGAGGGAGAAAGGGCAGAATGTTGTGTGTGAATTACCAAAGGTGAAAGACTTTTGTCGAGTTCTGCGTTTGCTCGAGGCATATCAAACATCAAACTTGTGACCTTTGCAACAGGAAATGAGCACGTTGGCTGTTCACCAGGGTTTAGGGGCTGCAGAAATGCATCAACCACATTTATAACAGGTTTTATTACATAACCACTTGGCATTAATGTAATAAGAAAAAGAACAACAAGGGCCACAGAACTAGTTTTAATTGTCTATAACTCTTCAAAATGGCAGTAATACCTATTATTAATGAAATAATTGGGTCTTTAAAGGGATATACACTACCTGACAAATGTTTTAACGGTTCTTATTATTATCAGTGTTGAAAACTAAGAAAATAGTTTGATGTACTAGACCAGTGTTGCCAAGTTTGTGCCAAAAAGTGGATTTTACCCCCGGAACGGGATTTTTACCGGGGGACCCCCAGAAACATGATTGGGCTAGTTTTGAGCAGTGGTGGACGAAGTACACAAATCAAGAACTTGAGTAAAAGTACAGATACGTATCATAAAATATGACTCAAGGGAAAGTATTTAGTGCTCCTTTTCAATTTTACTTGAGTGAAAGTACAAAAGTACTTGATTCTTAATGTACTTAAGTAAAAAAGTACTGATTGATGAATGTTTATTTTGTAATTTTATAAAGGCCACTTATATAATTTAATTTTATGTTTTATATAATCCTATTGCTCAAAATAATTATGAATGATTATGAATTGTCAAATAGCCAGCACTAGTCAGTATGGATGGAAGATTAGTGGATGCAGATACATAATGTAATGTGTGTTGACAAACAATATAAAAACAGACGAAACATATAGGGCTAAATATATTAAAAAAAATAAAAAATTGCTGCAGCAGCGGGGAAGATGAACGTGCATGTGTTATTTTAATTTGTGTTAGAGTTGCACGATTCTGGATAAAATGAGAATCAAGATTTTTATTTGTTTCTTTCAAATAAAAATCATGATTCTCCCATGATTCTGAATAGACAACTAAACAAAATTGCATATAATTATTTACTAGAGGACAAAATATTAATTGCTGCAGTCTATTTAAAAATATATTAATTTTGAATGAATGATTTAATGACTCACTCATAACTATTTCACTTGTTTCATTAGTGGATGAATCAATGTTTTTGAACAAATCTTTTGAATGAATCATTCAATGTCAAATACATTTTAACAGTCACTTGTCGCCTCCTAGTGCCGTAACGATAATAATAATAATAATTTGTTACATTTATATTGCGCTTTTCTGGGTACTCAAAGCGCTTTACATATAGTAGGGGGGATCGATGTAATCGAGTTTTAAAATGTGATTTGATCTGTTTGAATCGAGATCACGATCTGTAGACACATTGATGTGGACGTGTCCGCATTAAAGTATTTCAGTGGGCTTAAACAGATTGCCCTTTACAGCAGATTTAGTTAAAAAACAACTGACCTAAATATGATTTTCAGTTACAATAATTCATCCTAAAATTCAACATTAGCAGGCTGACTTACTTTTCGCCATCAGTCATGCAAGCACTCAGAGGATCCCCCAGTTTTTGGCTAATTTCAGTCAGACATGTAAATTCATTCACTGGAGACTCGCTCTGAATGGATCATTGAATCAGTGATTTGTTGACTCGAGAACGGCTGCAATACGATCAGTCCAAAATTGCAAAATGAATTGTTGATGTGATTTGTGAACCGATTTAACAGGATGATTGAAAAGAATCAGTTCGTGCACGAATCGGATGCCGCTTTTGTGTCTCTGACCATGTGACGATTTCTTCATTTTAAAATAAGGAGTAACGATATGTTTTATGAAATGTAGTGGAGTAAAAAGTACGATCTTATGCTTTGGAATGTAGTGAAGTAAAAGTAAAAGTTGCTAAAAATAAAAATATTTGAGTAAAGTACAGATACTTGAAAAATGTACTTAAGTACAGTAACGAAGTAAAAATACTTCGTTACTGTCCACCACTGGTTTTGAGTAGCAATTGGGTGGGTTTTGTTGTGAAAACCTGGCAACCATGTACTAAACACATTCTAATACGCAAAGCTTCCTCCTCAGTCTATCAGCACTTAATAAAAAATAAGATGCAAAAATGGGTCTTAAACAGGTCTAAATGATGCTCAAACCCTGAAAACATTGAGCTCAAAGAGGAAACCAGGCTGACATCCAGCGTATGGAGCCACATCAGAGGCTGAGAGAATAAGAGGTTGTAGCTGGTAGCAGGTGAGGTTGAAGATGAGATGAATGGAAAGAGAAATATACTCTGACATCCCATTTGTGAGAGCTTGTGTGCATGAGAGAGAGATCTCATTCTGTACTTAATGAGGATGGCAGTAATAAGGGAAGGAGAGATAGACCAATGCGGTGTAATTTCAGCCAATTCAGACAGAAAGCAGTTCTATTAATGGACTATCAGGACTCTGTGTTCTTGCCAGAACTCCCACAAACAGCACTGGTGCAGGTGAACAACCATTGTCTGTGAACAATGTGACCAATTACATGCTCACACATTGTTATACCACTACAGTTGATGCTGCTGTACAAACGGTATGTAAACATTATGACTAACAGCCGTGGTGTTGCTATAAATTTAGATGAGACTGGTGGTAGTTGTCACACGGGGAAGGTTTGAGTACATTTTTGCTGTTTACGGCCTGATGGTGCATATACACTATACTGCCAAAAGTATTGGGACACCCCTCCAAATCATTGAATTCAGGTGTTCCAATCACTTCCATGGCCACAGGTGTATAAAATCAAGCACTGCTTCTACAAACATTTGTGAAAGAATGGGTCGCTCTCAGTAGCTCAGTGAATTCAAGCATGGTACCGTGATAGGTTACCACCTGTGCAATAAGCCCATTCGTGAAATATCCTCACAACTAAATATTCCACGGTCAACTGTTAGTGGTATCATAACAAAGTGGAAGCAATTGGGAACAACAGCAACTCAGCCACGAAGCGGTAGGCCACGTAAAATCACAGAGCGGGGTCAGCGCATGCTGAGGCGCACAGTGCGCAGAAGTCGCCAACTTTCAGCAGAGTCAATAGCTACAGATCTCCAAACTTCGTGTGGCCTTCAGATTAGCTCAAGAACAGTGCGTAGAGAGCTTCATGGAATGGGTTTCCATGGCCGAGCAGCTGCATCCAAGCCTTACATCACCAAGTGCAATGCAAAGCGTTGGATGCAGTGGTGTAAAGCACACCGCCACTGGACTCTAGAGTAGAGGAGACGTGTTCTCTGGAGTGACGAATCACGCTTCTCTGTCTGGCAATCCGATGGACGAGTCTGGGTTTGGCAGTTGCCAGGAGAACGGTACTTGCCTGACTGCATTGTGCCAAGTGTAAAGTTTGGTGGAGGGGGGATTATGGTGTGGGGTTGTTTTTCAGGGGTTGGGCTTGGCCCCTTAGTTCCAGTGAAAGGAACAATGGAACTCTTAATGCTTCAGTATACCAAGACATTTTGGACAATTTCATGCTCTCAACTTTGTGGGAACAGTTTGGGGATGGCCCCTTCCTGTTCCAACATGACTGCGCACCAGTGCACAAAGCAAGGTCCATAAAGACATGGATGAGCGAGTTTGGTGTGGAGGAACTTGACTGGCCTGCACAGATTCCTGACCTCAACCCGATAGAACACCTTTGGGATGAATTAGAGCGGAAACTGTGAGCCAGGCCTTCTCGCCTACCATTAATGCCTGACCTCACAAATGTGCTTCTAGAAGAATGGTCAAAAATTCCCATAAACACACTCTTAAAACTTTGCGGAAAGCCTTCCCAGAAGAGTTGAAGCTGTTATAGCTGCAAAGGGTGGGCCAACTCCATATTAAACCCCTACGGATTAAGAATGGGATGTCATTAAAGTTCATGTGCATGACGTCCCTAAACTTTTGGCAATTGAATGTATATAATCTATGGGTCATTTTTCCAATTAAGAAAGCAAATGTCTTCTGCGTGTCCCCAAAGGGAGGTTTTGTCAAACTGAGTTCACTTCTGGGTACAAATTTATCTCAGAAGTGTAGCTCACCCACACACACACTGCCAGAGGTGTCTGAGTTCGCNAATCACAGAGCGGGGTCAGCGCATGCTGAGGCACACAGTGCGCAGAAGTCGCCAACTTTCTGCAGAGTCAATAGCTACAGACCTCCAAACTTCGTGTGGCCTTCAGATTAGCTCAAGAACAGTGCGTAGAGAGCTTCATGGAATGGGTTTCCATGGCCGAGCAGCTGCATCCAAGCCTTACATCAACAAGTGCAAAGCAAAGCGTCGGATGCAGTGGTGTAAAGCATGCAGCCACTGGACTCTAGAGCAGTGGAGACGTGTTCTCTGGAGTGACGAATCATGCTAAAGAATGATCATTAGGTTATATAAAGAGAAAGAAAACAACACCATTTTGGACACCCTTGACTGAATTTGTTTCTCATTGTTTTTGAATTTGATCTGAAGGTTTATAAAATGCTTGAAATTAATTCTGCAGAAATATATAAAGTGTGCCTATGTAAGAATTTCTTTACATAACTGCAATTGTAATTAAAAGCTCAAATATAAGACCATTTTAATAAATTAATTTAGTTATTAAATAAATAAGCTAAATTAAAAAAAAAAAATAATGATTATGGTCACTATATTCCCCATCTGTTATATTTGTTGTTAAATGTATTGAACAGCTACTATTGTTGAAAAAATGTTGCAAGAAAAAGTATTTTCGAACTTTTGACTGATGGGCTACTTTATGTATTTGTATGTATACAGAGAGAGACTTTGTAATAAAACTCAAGCAAATATAATTCAGCTCAATATTACAATACACAAACACATCTGTCATTTAGGCATAGAGATGTTTATTGAGTGAGTCTGTTATTGGACGCGAGTTTCTATTAGTCTGAGTGACAAATGCAAGACCGAGGGAGACATTTATTATTAAACCCCGTGATGACAGACAATCAATATGCAGGTGTTTGCTATTGTCCCAGACGCAGGTGAAGCCGTCTACGACAGACAAAATTATTGACTTACATGCGGTTTTTGCTTTGTGATAATCCAGTTAGGGCCTCCTGCAGTCTGTCAGCTGAAAAGAAACGCCGACGCTCGGAGGATGATTGTGTGTCGCGTGCGTTGAGAACAGGAGAGATTAGCGTAGTGAATGATGAAAGGGCTGATTCACAAAACAGCACACATTTTTAAGCGAAACCATGTTATTATTTCATATATCACTGGCAGAACAACGTTTGTTGTATTCCTTTAATTTATTATTGTTCATTTCTTTTTATGCAAATGAGGCTCGTAGCGCGAAATTTATACGGTACGCCTACAGTAGCAACGATTGTGAAATGACATCACGCTCTGTGGCGCATTTTTTAAAAACATAAATTCGATAACAAATAATAATAAATTCAGAATGTAAAAATATACATTTTCCTGCAACGCTGAAAACCTGCAGCTTTGAAGTTTGTATTTTTTATTTTATTTAAAGTCCCCCTGAAATCAAAATTTAAGTTTTTTAGCTTTTAGTATGAATATGTTAGCCTTAAGGTTATGAATAAGCTGGTGTGTTCCAAAACAATTACAAAATTTGCATTTAGTAGATATAAGCATTCAAAACTTACATGCTGCGTCCCAATTCGCATACTCTCCGTCCTAAATAGTATTCGAAATAAGAATTAGTATGTCCCAAATCGTAGTATGTTGAAATGAGTATTCCAAAGATACCCGGATGGTCTACTTTTTCCGGTTAGAATTCGAAGTGCAGATCCGTGCACACTTCTAACGGCTAATATTGCCTATAACACATTGCGCTGTGGACGATGATTCGATTAGAACTACAAATACAAATAAAAAGTTTTAAAAAACTACAAACATGGCGGATTTGCAAGACCGACGGTTAAGCAGAGCGGTAAAGATAAAAGGGGCGCTTAAATGATTAATAATCAGTATCTAACCTGACGAAAAGATATTTATTAAATGTTATCCACATTATATTTAATCTGCAACAACATTGTGAACTTTTATAACGATGCGTTTGGTCATTAACTTTTAAATGCATCATTATGCAAAGATGAGGAGAGTTCTCTGCATTAAAGAACCATGACTGGCAGATCAACGTGCGACTACATTTCTCTCCGAAACGGTAGGAAATTAAATTTAATTGAATGTGGAGGATTTTAACTGTGACAAGATGATTGACAGGGTAGTTTAAACAGTTACAGGTTGCGTATCTAAGAGACAGAACGTCCGTTAAAGACGCAAATATGACGAGGTAGTATGTACCAAAGCTTGCATACTCTTCTGCTACACACTCAAAAGTATGTACTTTTTCTTTACAAAAACAGTACATACTTTTAGGACGTAGTATAAGTAGGCGAATTGGGACGCAGCTACAGTCTCTCACTTCCTCTAAAATGGATCACAGATTTTCATGACATCACATCGCACTTCAGCTTCTCATCAAATCTTCTGTCCAATCAAAACACTGAAGCTGCGGCTGAAATCAGTCATTTGTTCACACATTTACTAGTTTCTACACATTCCAAGGCAATTCAGTGGGCCTTTAAAGTCTTGGAACAAAAAGCGATAGTCTTCCCTATTATATCTGAGTGAAATGCTTATTAAACAAAAAAAAATAAATGTAGGGCAGGACTTGATTTTGTCCACCCCATTAAATTCCCATAGTGAATTTTTTTTAATTCTTCGTTAAAGAGTTATAACCCATAAACCGAGACAATCAGCTATGAGGTGAATCAGAACAAACTTTGATTTGAAGCCAAAAAGTATTTGAAAATCAGGCAAAAATACAACGGTACAAGAATGTGTAGGCCTACTTAACGGCTTTAGTGAGGGAAAGAATACAGTCGCATGCATGAAGCATGATTGAAAAATATAGAACTACTCATTTACAAATGTTGTATATATACACAAGATCTTTTGCCATGTGTTGCTTTTTTTGACTCTGATTGGTGGAATAAGAAACAGAATTATGGGTAATGTAGTTTTATACCAGGAATTCCACTGTTATTTTATATAACACTATTATTAACATATAATAACACTATTTTAAAAAATAAGCTGAAATAATGAAGACTAACATCTTCAACAGAAGCAAATACCATGGATTAACAACCTCGTAGCTCACAGTAGGGCTGTCTTTAAAGGTTTATTAGTTATCGTTCAAAATCAGTTTCCCTATGGAAAAAACTAATGGAGTTTTTACTTCCGGAACCTGACTGTTGCTCTCTATTGGTCGATCTCATGTGAGTGACAGGTTGTCCCTCCCTTGCGCCAGTAAACACGATTAAAAAAATATATAATGATGTGCACAGATAAGTCATTTAAAATAAATACTGCAATATTCCATAAATAAAAAACAAGAATTGTCCATTATGATTTCATGGTGACTTTATGCTGCCATGCTGTG
Organism: Anabarilius grahami; assembly: GCA_003731715.1. Lineage (NCBI taxonomy): Eukaryota > Metazoa > Chordata > Actinopteri > Cypriniformes > Xenocyprididae > Anabarilius > Anabarilius grahami. Next base: position 943,401 of record RJVU01061862.1, on the reverse strand, counting down.
ACATCGATCTTCTATATTAGTCAAACATCTTCACGAATTGTGAAACTTCTTTGCGTGAGCTTGCGTTCCCAGCCTCCCACATTTGCATGAGTATGAATGGAATCAAAGTGTAGTCTGACTGTCCCTTCAAGCGTGTATTAAAAAACGCAGCGATTCATAGTGGTTTCGCTCCTCAATGTTCAACCACAGACCACGACCTTTAATAAGCTAATAATGACGCACATAAACCTGCAGTTTTTTTGACAACTATAAACAAACAATTGCTGAGGTCAGAGGGGTCTGTAGGCACTGAAAGTTGGAAACTTAAAGGGTTAGTTCACCCAAAAATGAAAATTCTGTCATTTATTACTCACCCTCGTGTCGTTCCACACCCGTAAGACCTTCGTTCATCTTCAGAACACAAATTAAGATATTTTAGTTGAAATCCGATGGCTCCGTGAGGCCTTCATAGGGAGCAATGACACTTCCTCTCTCAAGATCCATAAAGGTACTAAAAACATATTTAATTGCTCCCTATTGAAGGCCTCACGGAGCCATCGGATTTCAACTAAAATATCTTAATTTGTGTTCTGAAGATGAACGAAGGTCTTACGGGTGTGGAACGACACGAGGGTGAGTAATAAATGACAGAATTTTCATTTTTGGGTGAACTAACCCTTTAAGCTATACTTGCTATATGTGTTTTAATGAGCAATGCTAACACCCCTGGACATGTTCAAGTGAGTAAAGTGAACTAAAGTCAAAGTGTTCCCTTACTTGCACTTGAACTTTGCTGCCTCAGTTGTTTTCTTCAAAGAACATTGACCATTATCCTGCCTCCTAATTACATTTATTTGTCTATAGGGATATATCTTTCCCTTCATTGAAAAAATGTTGGCTATTTAGTGAAGCAAATCTTTCACACCAAAATGGACCAGCACAAAAAAAAAGTTTGCAAACCTGAGTGTAAGAGAAACACATTCTGGTCATCGAAAAACAGATGTCATGATCTATAAAGAAGGATTTGATGTGGTAAAACGTAGTGCACAGTGTAATATAGTATAGTTTAGGCTTATATTATAGACAGATGCAGGTTTTATGATGTTAAGTAGATGTTTGTGAGAGAAAAACTGAATCTAGGTCATGTGGTTGTGCATCGCGAGGACTAGTGGCCTGATGGTGCTTTTGTCTCTAATTTCAATTATAAGAAATAACTTAGTGTTTTTATTCTGACTTGGGAGTAAAATGTGATTTCTGTGAAATCTGTTTTACTTGTTTGGTCAACAGAAGTACACAACAATTGAAAACAAGGTCAGAGGAAACCAGATGCACAGCACTTTCCATTTCCTGCCATTGACCTGTCAATACAACCAGAGTTTCCACCCTGAAACGCAACATCTTTTCTTTCTTTCTTGCGCACGTAATGACACCAGTATCGCAGTCAATGGTTTTCACACACTTTTATTGTAAATGGCAAAAGAAACCACAGTATGAAAGTGTCAACATTTCTAAGAAGGCTGAAAGGTATGGCAGACATCTGTACAGCGTAAATCTTCACGGATAGACTTCAGGTGCAGGCAGTGTGTACTACTTTTATACATGTTTGAATTGCATCAGTTTGGGCATGAATGTATCCAAGTAGTTTTACATGGTTGAAACTTTTTTAGACAACTAAAAAGACAACAAAATTAAAACAAGAACAAAACGATCAATCAGTGGAGCTAAACAGAGATTAATATCTGAAACCACAGTCAAGAGCTCAGATGGTTTCCACAGCTTCTATTTACAAAAACACTCTCACAAAAGAAAGAACAATGCAAAATACAGTCCAATGAACAGAGCATCGCGTTTGTCTTTCCTTTCATTTGTCTTCTTCTTCGCCCCTCTGTAGATCAAAGTAAGACCAGTAAACTGGTACTTGATACTGTAAAGAGAGAGAACATGAAACAAACATTGAAATATGGATGGAATCATTTCATCAGAATGCTGTAGAATTTAAAGAGATGTGCTCTGATAAAAGAGCACAGATTGAGGCTCAGATGCACACGAGTGAGATCTCAGAAGTCATGGTGGAATTGCAATTGTTGCTCAGAGATTGTGCATTATGACATCATATGGTAATGTGGGAAGCAAAACAATCCAGAGTAAAAACATCTTTTCATTTATTCTGATTTAATAGAAAAACATGTTTTTTTTAAAAAGATGTAGCTGGACACTTGCATTTGTGCATGTTGCATTTATTATGCTCTGTACTGCAATGCATTATTGGTGATTCGGGTCAAGGGTCCTTAAGTGAAATGTTTGGAATTTGCAGTATGCAAATTTCTGTATGAATATCAATGAATACCTGAATGACCTACCACGTTACACTCAGAACACACTCCCAGACGACACATCAACATTTATTTAAGTTTTGACTCATTGTTGAATTTGCATTAAGATTTTGCTAATCAAATTAATGGTAATATTGCAAATAGCTTGCATATTACTAGTATATTGTCTGTTTATTTAAAGGGATAGTTAACCCAAAACTGAAAATGTAATCATTATATTACCATTATTTTATCTTTGGCACAAATTGGCTTGCGCAGTATGCATAATTAGCTATTATAGTTAATAAAGGTTTAAGTATGGATATTTTTCTCACAAAAACCCATCGCTTCACTTCAGAAGGCCTTTATTAACCCTCTGGAGCCATATGGATTATATTTATGATTGATGGAGGCATTTTTGGGGGGCTTCAAATACTACCTTACTAACTATTAATAAGCAGTAAATTAGGAGTTTGAGGCAAAAGTTGTAGTTAATAGTGAAAATGTGTTCCCCATATTGAAGTGTTACCATCTTTTGTTAACCTTTTTATCATCTAGCATTAAACTATTTAGCATTCAATATTTTTTTATTTTTTTAAGTTGAAACTACAACTGACATTATTTTAACCATTTCAGCATTGCTGGCTGGGACTGTGTGGAATACTATTTTCCACAAAAAAATGCACTTCTGTCCGGTGTGATCAGTATCAACCATTATACTAAAAGTGAGGAGATTTGGAATAAAAATCCAAAATAGCCCAAAATAAAATTAACTTGTCTGAACATGCAACATCATGATGTCATGTGACACCAAGGTAGCATGCTTGAAACATTACTATTTTGTTTTTACAAAATAATATACAGTACATAATTTGAAGTATGCAGTATGCTAGTATTCCATTTCAAACCGAGCCAAAGACCAGCATTTAAAGCTGTGGGTGTGTTTAGAAAGGTCTCACCAAACCCTTCTCACAACAACTCAATTTCTTCAGCTTTTATTGTTGTTTCTTATTACAATCATGGTTAGGCTTTAAAGATACTGTAATTGAGTTTTTAGATGTAAAATAATTTACAGTCAAAAACTGTAAACTGACATTCCCACAATTCCCTGCATGACACTTCACATTTGAAGGTATTTTGTTTAAATAATCATGTTTCTTCATAGTTTTTGTCATCAGTTTTGCACATTAGGGTTTTATGTTACATCTTTTGTTGTTTAATGAATGTTCATTGCATGTCATGTGTGTTACCATGATGGTATTTTGTGTTTGCATGAATGACTAGTGCACAACCTGTACTAGTATATCAGCTTGGGAAAAAGCTGTTTGTGATAACCTTTGTGATTCTTCATGTGGCTTCCTCTATTACCACCTGCGTTATTATGGTGGTTGTCAGTATAGAAACAGTGTGGGTTGTTGAATTTACCTGTTGTTCTGTATAAGTATTTTACATTTTTATAGAATTATTCTGGCAACCACAGCTACCAAAATATGTTGTATGTTTTTGCAATGCTCAACATATACAGTTTTGCCATCTTGTACATGTTATTATGACTTCTCATGAGGCCGGATCTCACTTACCCATTGGAGGGATCCTCGAGAGGAGCCTGTGCTGCCGTCCTCCTCCTCCATGTGCTCATGCTCCTCACCCTCGCTGTGTGGCGTCTGGTGAATGACCACTCGTTCTGAGGGAACATAGAGGTATATATTATATATAGCTCTTTGCATGGGTAGAGGGCATGACATGTCTACACTGCAAGCAAGCGATGTGACCAACAATAGACTGTTCCTATTACAACTCAACAAAATGGTCTATACTGCAAATATATATAGGGGTGTTCAAATCGTTGCATGCAAACTTTGTCCAGATGACTAAAAAAAAAAAA
>RJVU01061862.1:903215-914079 GCA_003731715.1 Anabarilius grahami | reverse complement strand
TGGGAGCAGGCCTATAACTACAGCCCAATATAAAATTACTTGTTGTACAATCTTTAAAATAAAGGTTCTAAAGAGGTTTTTTTTATATATATATATACACAGTAATGCCACAGAAGAACAATTTTTGGTATCCTAAAGAACCTTTCAGTGAACAGTTCTTAAAAGTAACCTTTTTTTTAAAGTCCCCCTGTGGTGAAAATCAAGTTTTAAATGTTGTTTATATGTCTATGTGGTGTTTTTAATGTGCTTTAAGACAAACCATGTGCACATTCATAAGTCAACACCGTTGCTGAGTATATTCTTCTTAAAACTGCAGTGAAACAAAGACAGTGTCAAAAACATGTTTTGAAATCGCTAGTGTTTCTGACATCACAAACTACCTTGCAACCAATCACATCGACGTGTGATTGTCAACGAGTGGATCTCTGAGCTGGTATGAGTAAGTGGAGGTGGGGCTCATTTGCATATTCATAGAACCATGTATACTAAATGAGGCAAGGGTGTAGAGTTACATTCAACACTGTAAAAAATGAATGTGATTTTAAAATATTGTAAAAACGCTACAGAATTTTTTTTTTTAAATAGGTTAACAGTAAGTTCCCTTACTATATACAGGGAAAAGCTGCAAAAGCTCTAACCAGACATTTTATGTAATTTTCACAGTAAAATGCTGTAAATTTAAAAATTTTTAGAAGTAAAAAGAACAAATCAATGTATAATTTACAGTCAAAAACTGTAAACTGATATTCCCACAATTCCCTGTGTGACACTCCACATTTGAAAGTATTTTGTTTTTAAAAAATCATGTTTCTTAATACTTTTTGTTATCAGTTATGTACAGTAAGGTTTTATGTTACATCTTCTGTTGTTTAATGAATGTTTATTGCATTATGTAAGTGTTGTGGGTTACCATGATGGTGTTTTGCGTTTGCACCTTCTTTATATTAATATATACTTCAGATTGTGGAAAAGCTGCTTGTGATGAACTCTGATTCTTCATGTGGCTTTCTCTTTCACCACCTGCATTATAATGGTGGTTGTCAGTATATGTTAAAGGTACAAAACAGATTTTAGTACTAGTGTGCATTGTTGAATTTACTGGTCATTCAAATGTAAATTACAGTTTTATACTGTAAAATTTACAGTTTGTTCTGTAAATGTGTTTAGTTTTTCTGTATTTTTTTTACAAAATTATTCTGGCAACCATACCTGCCAAAATTATTTTGTAAAACTATGGATTTTTTTAAAGCTATTTTAAGGCAGGATACATTTTTTTCCAAGGAAAAAATGTTTAAATATTACATTACATATTACATAAAGATCACATTTTGGTGATCAAAGATGAGTTTTAAGAGTCAAAATTATTGATTACAGGGGGACTTTAAGTGTAAAGAACATTTTAATAATCTAAAGAACCCTTTTTTCACTATAAAGAAACATTTGTGCAAAGCAAAGTTTCCACTGATTTAAAAATGTCTTTATGGAACCATTGATGCCAATAAAGAATTTTTATGGGTGTACTCTGCTAAAATAGGCATTTCTATATTTTTAGATGTGTATATTCAGAGGAGGACAAAGTCTTTTCAAGGGGACAAAGTGTGTGTGTGTTTTTGAAGTTTGTCTGAATAAAACAAACTTTTGGGGGCAAAGACAAACATCATTACAAGGTTGGCTTTGATTAAACTTTGTGTGTGTGTGTGTGTGTGTGTGTGTGTGATGCCCTACTGCAGGGTCAAACACACACATAGATTAATTTATTCAAAAGGCATATTAACAAAATCTCTGCTGAGTTAAAGGTGCCCTTGTAACTGGGTTTACAGGGACGTTCTGCCTGCAATAAATCACTCCAAAAACATCCATAATCTAAAGACAATTATCAGCAAGATAAATCTGCCGCCGTTGAAAACTTTGGGTCATATTTCATCAGAGGAAATTGGCAGCTCAAACCACAGGGACAAACTTGTTTAGCGGAACATATCTGATTTCGTTCATCGAACATTGCTTATTTTCTCTCCCTCCCAATCTCTCACTTTCCACTCTTTTCTTATCTTCAGTAAATCATTGGTAATGATGCTCCTGTGCAATTTCCTAGAATTTCTCTCGCTCTTACACCTCACTTGAATGCTAACACGTTCATTTAAATACTCATCACTTCCATTTTCTTCCTCTCTCACTTGTTTCACTGATAGACATTTAGAGAAAGTATGACAGTCCAGGGCTGGTTGAGAAAATTTTAATTCTTTGATGAATAAATGAACTAGGTGCAATATAAACCTTAAAGTATTAGTTGATCATTTACTCACCATCATGTTGTGACTTTCTTTTATGGAGCTCAAAAGGAGTTATTTTGCAGACCGTCCAAGCTGCTCTTTTTTTCACCCAGTGAAAGTGAATGGTGACCACAGCTGTAGGACAAAATTTAAGGCAAGATTTTTAGTCTGTTCAAAATTTGGGCACAGTTGGCTTAATTTATGAACTTTTGATATACAGCTTTTGGTCAAATGCTTGAAATACATTTCATAGCTGTGCATAAGTATACATTTCCTTAATGTTGAAGAAGTTGAAATATAAGATCATTTTGATACACTACATCTGTTGAGAACAATATTGATACTCTAAAATGTGGAAAATTATAATAATGAAGAAAGATATATGTTTCCAAACTTTTTATTTGATACTGTCTATGTTTTCTGTTGAAATTTAGATCACTTCACATAATTTAGTCCATTTTATCTTTCATATTAAAACACAAAGTGTGTTGTGACAGTCTGGTTACTATAACTCCAATAGTAAAATGCAATTTTACTCCAATGACACTCTTAAAAATAAAGGTTATTTATTGCCATTGACATTCCATGAAGAATCAGCTCTAGCTCTCTTCTTCTCTATTAGAATTCCGGCAGTGTAGACGCTGCTAAGTGTATTACTGCCCTCCACAGGTTAAAGTTTGAACTAATTGTTATATACTTGCACTAGCATATTGTATATGACAATTTAGTGCTAAGTTTAATTTACACTTAGCAGTGTCTACACTGCCGGAATTCTAATAGAGAAGAAGAGAGCTAGTTCAAGATGAGCATTTATGGTTAAAATGTATAATTTTTTAGAAAATGAGTGATAGTTTCTCTAGATAAGACTCTTATTCCTCGTCTGGGATCGTGTAGAACGCTTTGAAGCTGCACTGAAACTGTAATTTTGACCTTCAACCGTTTGGGCTCCATTGAAGTCTACTATATGGAGAAAAATCCTGGAATGTTTTCATCAAAATCCTTAATTTCTTTTCGACTGAAGAAAGAAAGACATGAACATCTTGGATGACATGGGGGTGAGTAAATTATCAGGAAAATTTCATTTGAAAGTGACCTAATCCTTAAGGCATCACTGTGAAACCCCCCTTTTGCAACATTTATTTTTAACCAAGTGACTACAGTGGATGGCTATTCAATTTTCATTGTGAATGAATTGGCCAAATCTAATTAAAATTTCATTCGGATTGTAAGGGGTGGCTTAAACCTTTTCAAAGCCGGTCGAGAAGACATTTAAACAACTTGATCGGATTGAAAACCAAAACTAGAAATGACTGCGCATGTGCAATGAATGACGTCGAGATGACGTAAACTATTTTGTTTCTAGTAAGTTTTTTTAGTTGTAAATCAGTTGATGTTATCATTATTTATACAACAGTTCTTTCTGGTTCTCAAATCTGATTGGCTGAGAGGTCTTTCCAGCCATGCGATATTCTACCAGTATCGCCACGGAAACCGTTTCACCATTTGAATCACTCCTCTGTCAGCATTCTCACAGCAAGTGTCATGGTGGATGAGCAAATCCACCATATTTTTATAGATACTACTGTTATTTTATAATGGAATGTAGTTTTAAAAGTTTTTTTGGCGAGAATATAGTTTAGACCTCAGATATGCGATTTATATATAAACATAGCGTCTATTTGAAAATTTGTTTAGACGCTTTCGGAGATGCGAGGCTGTCAGCGACCGTTCAGCGCTCATGTACCCGCAGTGAACAGTTTCATCTCGGCCAGTTCTATGGGAATTAGCCGCTTGCTCTTATATAGATAGTGTTTAAACATGAGGTATAATTCATTTTGGATTTATCAAACGGCCAATCTTTGGTCTTATTAATCTATTACTTGTTCCAGAGCTAATAGATTTAGCTTAAAGGAACACTCCACTTTTTTTGAAAAGAGGCTCATTTTCCAACTCCCCTAGAGTTAAACAGTTGAGTTTTACCGTTTTCAAATCCATTCAGCCGATCTCCGGTTCTGGTGGTACCACTTTTAGCATAGCTTAGCATAGTTCATTGAATCTGATTAGACCGTTAGCATCTCACTCAAAAATGACCAAAGAGTTTCAATATTTTCCTATTTGAAACTTGACTCTTCTGTAGTGACATCGTGTACTAAGACCGACGGAAAATGAAAAGTTGCATTTTTCTAGGCCGATATGGCTAGGAACTATACTGTCATTCTGGCGTAATAATCAAGGAACTTTGCTGCGGCTGTGACCCCGTTTGCACAGGGAGCGTGCCTTGCAACCATGGAGACATTTGTGAGAGGTGCTGCGTAATATCATTGCGCCTGCTGGACCCATGGTACGGCAGCAAAGTTCCTTGATTATTACGCCAGAAGGAGAGTATAGTTCCTAGCCATATCGGCCTAGAAAATCGCAATTTCTCATTTTCCGTCGGTCTTAGTACACGATGTAACTACCGAAGAGTTTTAAATAGGAAAAATATCAAAACTCTTTGGTCATTTTTGAGCGAGATGCTAACGGTCTAATCAGATTCAATGAACTATGCTAAGCTATGCTAAAAGTGGTACCGCCAGACCTGGAGATCGGCTGAATGGATTCGAAAATGGTAAAACTCAACTGTTTAACTCTAGGGTAGTTGGAAAATGAGCCTATTTTCAAAAAAAGTGGAGTGTTCCTTTAAGGGCTATATTAAGTTTCATAACTTTATTTTACATTGAAATTAAATCCTGTACTAACTAGAGCACTGCTTTTGTACTTCTGACTGAACTGTTTGCTTGTTTATTTCCTATTTTACTTCTTATACTGTTATAATGGCTATTGTTGTTAATTTAAATATTATTGTTCAATAAATAATATTTTATATAAATAACATGCCGTGATTTCGACTTCAGTGAAAGTTACATTAATACGCCATGAGATGGTGGCAAAGAGTCTTTATGAGTGAGCCAGTCAGTCACAAAGACTTTTATATTGAAATGGACTGAAATAAGGATGTTGTTTTTACTTTAAACATCTTAGGAGATGCAACTGACAAATGCATTGACTAGTGCTGTCATGGGAATGTCTTAAATGTTAAAAGGACAAAGACAAAGATATTGCTTTCCTCAGCGGACATTCAAACTGATTTTGTGATTATGAATATAAGATTGCCCTAAAGATCAGCTAGATGGAGGTAATGCACTCGCTCAGGTGATCTCTCTCTCATAATACTCTACATAATACAGAAAGTTTCAATAAAGCAACTCAATGATCCTTTGTTACTAGTTCTAAAGTGACATTTTAGAATTAGTAACGGAGGCTTGGGCTTAACTGTTAAACTGTCAACTTGAGATTTGAATCTGTGGCGGAAGGAAGTAGTTCCTCACAAAAGAGGGATTTTAAAGACACTCCGTTGTTGTCCTTATTTACACACTTGTGCCATCGAACTGTTGTATAAATGCAATATCACACTCGTAGCCGTGTGATATGGCTGTATATCAGCATGCTGTGATTGCCATACGGCCGAATCACAGCCGTGCCGATATACAGCCATAATCGCACAGCTACGAGTGTGATATTGCCCATTTATCTTGCAGATTCACTGTAAAAAAAAAAAAACTTTGTGCAGCTTATTTCTATTATTGTGACCCGCAGTGGGACCCCACCTCTGTTGAAATGCAGAGAAGTGACCAGAGTACTCCCTATTTCTCAGAAGAAAAAACACTGGGGTGGTACCTTTTCAAAAGGTACACCTCTGTACCTTATTTAGTAATATTAGTACTTAAAAAGTGACTCAGGTTGTCATAATTCATGCATAAGAGGGTTAAGAGTATATTAAAAATGTGTGCGTATTAGGTCAGATTTCTGTGTTTATGTGCTTTGTTAATAAATACAGTGCAAATGTCAGTCATCTGGCAGGAAATCTTGAATAAGCAGGTGCTGCAAAAGTATAAAGCCACATACAGCCCTAAATAACTCAGTCAAAATGATCAGAGAGAAATGAGGAAGACAAGAGATGGTGTGTCTGGGACTGTGTAGGTGTTACAGGCAGACGAGGAGAGACAGCAGGTAAACATTATAATGACAGTGAAACACATCTGAATCATCCGCCAAATCAATCTGAAAATCACACCCATTCTGTCTCCATCTCTTTTCCTCCCACACAAGCATACAAAATATTACTCTGCTAAGAAAACAGTTTGAACTAAAAACGATGAAGAGAAGTGAAGTTAGTTCTGAGTAATGGATAAGAAAAGCATTCAGAAACTCCAAACATACAATAAAACATATCGCCTTCTGGCATTTCAAAAACAGCCAGTCTGCCACTCTGCCTTGATTCTCACTCTAGTAAACAGCGCCACCATGTGTCCAAAGACTGTTACAATATACAATTCAAACAATAGTAGGCCACTGCTAAACCTTATTCATTGAGATTGTAATAAATAAAAAATATCTGCATTCAGCCTTATCCCTTCTGTTCACTTTCCTCTTAGGAATGAACAATTTAAGAGAATTTATTACAAGCTTTACAAACAAAGTGTGAATGAATATATAATTGAATTAGTTGGAATACACAACATTAGCAGATATGAAAAGAAGTTGCAAAGAATCAAATCAGAAAACAAGGAGTCAACATGTTTTGATTCTTGACTCTCCCTGTATTCTGATTTAATTCTTCACACTTTGTTTGTAAAGCTAAACATCAATTTACAAGTTGAACCAAAAAAAAATGATGGACATGGTCTGCGTTGTAGCAGGGTTTTTAATGTTAACTAAAACGAAAACAATTGATTTAAGTTCATTTAAAAAGGTACACTTTGTAACTATTGGCCTCCTAGCGGTTAAAAAACTAAATAAAATTTGCGGAATGCGGAAGTACATTGTTTTGGCTGTGCTTCGGCTCTGCGTGATTGCGCGGATTAATATGATTATCCTACTGCTCATAAAACATTCACTACAGAGGCTTAAAGGTGCCCTAGATTCAAAAATTGAATTTACCTCGGCATAGTTAAATAACAAGAGTTCAGTACATGGAAAAGACATACAGTGAGTCTCAAACTCCATTGTTTCCTCCTTCTTATATAAATCTCATTTGTTTAAAAGACCTCCGAAGAACAGGCGAATCTTAACATAACACCGACTGTTATGTAACTGTCGGGGTGTACGCCCCCAATATTTGCATACTGCAGCCCATGTTCCCAACATTATGAAAGGCATTAGACAAGGGCAGAACGTCTGGAGCTGCACAGCTGAATCAACAGACTAGGTAAGCAAGCAAGGACAATAGCAAAAAATGGCAGATGGAGCAATAATAACTGACATGATCCATGATAACATGATATTTTTAGTGATATTTGTAAATTGTCTTTCTAAATGTTTCGTTAGCATGTTGCTAATGTACTGTTAAATGTGGTTAAAGTTACCATCGTTTCTTACTGTATTCACGGAGACAAGAGCCGTCGCTATTTTCATTTTTAAACACTTGCAGTCTGTATAATTCATAAACACAACTTCATTCTTTATAAATCTCTCCAACAGTGTAGCATTAGCCGTTAGCCACGGAGCACAGCCTCAAACTCATTCAGAATCAATGTAAACATCAAAATAAACACTGTACTTACGCGATTAGACATGCTGCATGACGAACACTTTGTAAAGATCCATTTTGAGGGTTATATTAGCTGTTTGAACTTTTTTTATGTTGTTTAAGGCAAGCGCGAGCTCCGTGGGCGTGGAGCACGAGATTTAAAGGGCCACACACCCTGAATCGGCTCATTTCTAATTATGCCCCAAAATAGGCAGTTAAAAAAATGAATTAAAAAAAATCTATGGGGTATTTTGAGCTGAAACTTCACAGACACATTCAGGGGACACCTTAGACTTATATTACATCTTTTTAAAAAAAATTCTAGGGCACCTTTAAGAAATATGTGGAAAGGCTCTCAAGCTGACTAACTGAAAAATTACACGGTACTTCCTTGAAGATAAATTCCAGCACAGTTCTACAACAACCCATAATGAACTCTAGAGAGCTACACACCTGTTAGGTAATTAAATAAGCCTCCGTTTGCTTTTACGACATTTTATGTCCCTCAGCTCTCGCCATCTACGATAAGCCAAGCCAAATGTTGATTCTCCTTTTATTACGAGCTCTGTCGCCTTCTCTTTTTTGCCAGTAGACTCTATTCTGTTCGGCGTCTTCCTTAAATGGGTGATTCACATGAGGTTCGAGATTTAGCGTGATCCATGTCACAGTTCACTTTCTCGCTCTTTGTGGCAAAGAACCTAATATGCCACTCCCACACCATACACGCGTGTACGGAAATTATGAGACAAGCATGGGTGGGTGACGTATGTTCGCAATTTCCCGCGAAAACCATCCCTACAAGTCTAAAATATAAACACCATAGTGAATCATGGTAAGACAAAAACACGTTTTCGAAGAAGGATTAATGATGTATATTAAATTTTTAACGTTTTTTGTTAGTTTTGAACAAAAAACTTTTCTTAATAAAACTGAAATAAAATAAAATATAATATTAGATGAAAACCCTAAACTTATTTCAATTAGTTGCCAATTTCCATTTAATGTTGAAAAACTAAAATAAGTAAAGCCTGAAACTACAACTAAAATAAAAATAAATTAAAGCTAAATAGTATTTAAAAAACAAATCCTAATAAAAATCGCAAAAGAAAATAACAAAATGAAAAAATTAATTAAATATAAAAATAAAAGCTAGGCCTAATTAAAAAGTATAAATAGTAGCATAGGCTATATACCTAAATAATACTAAAATAATGCTTTATAGTGTCTAAAGCGGGGAAGACACCAAGTTTTTGTTTGTCGGCCGACTATGTTTTCTCAGTGTGTTCCGCACCGTCGGCTGAAGTTGTTCCTCGTCTGCTTTTTTCAGCCGATTCAACATGTTGAATCGGCGTCGGAGCTCATTGGTCAGTGGGGCCATCTGATCATTCTGATTGGCTGTTCAGCTACTGCCACCTGCTGGTACGGAAAGGCATTTCTTCTTACACAGGCGCAGAACGGACGTGCTACTTGGCCGTCGGGTGTCGAGCGTTGGTTTGGTGTGTCAGGGCAACTTTGGACCCAGATGCTGCCGACGTGAGCCAACCCCACAGTCTGCTTTCGTCGCCACTAGTTTTTCGGCTTCAGCTTAGTGTGTTCTGGGCTTAACGCCATCAACCATATACAGTCCTGGAATACATGAAACAAACTAGAGCCTCAACTTCAGAAATGGTGTAAGTGAATTTATAAAGAAAACAATCTAAACCGACAGTAGCTAAAAACTGTCACATACATTACATTAGGGTCTGACCCCCCTAATAAAGGCTTGATCCCCCCTGAAGGACAGCAAAATAAGTCAAAGAAAGTAGTCTACCGGTAATATGAAGCGTTACCTATAAATATGAAAATTGCGGCATTACATTTACAGTAGATGTTACATCATAGTCAAATGTTCTTTTATGTGTAGTTTCTAGTGTTGAGCATTATAACCAATCACACATTTTTGTTGAGTTTAGCAATGCAATGTCCAATCAGAGGCGTTGTGATTAGTCACCGCACAAATGTCGGTGTCAAGAGGTTGCACGCGCTCACTGACTGAATTTTGAATCTGAACTCACACGAATTCTCTTTTATCATCATAATCACTGAAATGCAGAAAATATGCAAGAGATTCATTTTGCAGTATAGACAGTTTCAGAGGTTTTATCGGGAGTTTTTGCGAAAGTGCATAACTCACATTAGATTAGACTGAATTCATGGACCGCTTCAGTGTTCTTTAATCGTTTTCTTAATATAATGGCTAAATTCCCAGTTTGAAAAAACATTTTTTTTTATGCTAATGAAATAATCAATGTTAAGTCTTCTTTTACTAATCTGTAAAAAAGCAATAAAGAAATACTTTGTAGCCAGAATATGATGCTTTTCCCCACCAAAAACCTTTGTCGATTTAATAATCATCATTACAATTTTAAGAGCAATAATCAACCATAAGGATTTTGTCATGACATTGCAGCTTCACCCCTAGGTTAATGACTTCAGGTTAATGACTTCATGTTAAAAGGCTTTTTACCTTATGCAATGAGCAGCATTAAACAGTTGGCCAATGTGTAAATAAACATAGGCCTATGCCATGTCAGGTGCGGCTTCTGTTCCTGCTTTGCAGTGTAAAATAACTTTAGTTTATGGTTGAAAAAAAAAACTTTTTTTCATTGGCAACAGTCTGTAGAATAGTGATTGATTAAAGTAACTGGTTAAATTGAGGTATTTTAACAACAGATATGCAGATTCAAGTATATTTGAAGACTTCAGATGCAAAAGCCTCTTAGTGCCATCTGAAATTTTCTTCTAAAATGAGCATTTTTATCAAGCTTGTTTGTTTAGGGTCAGTAATTTCATTCTAATGGCAATTAATCGGTCCTTTTCATTGCCATTAGAGTGAAATTACTGAACCTAAACAAACAAGCTTGATCAAAATGCTCATTTTAGAAGAAAATTTCAGATGGCACTTAGAGGCTTTTGCATCTGAAGTCTTCATTTTAATAAGGTAATTATAAAAACTAGACCCTACAAAGGTAAAAAAAAAAAAAAA
>RJVU01061862.1:882212-903135 GCA_003731715.1 Anabarilius grahami | reverse complement strand
TTTAATGTTTTTAAAAGAAGTTTCGTCTGCTAACCAAGACTGCATTTATTTAATTAAAAATACAGTAAAAACAGTAATATTGTGAAATGTTATTACAATTTAAAATAACTGTTTTATTCCTGTGATCAAAGCTGATTTTTCAGCATCATTACTCCAGTCTTCAGTGTCACATGATCCTTCAGAAATCATTCTAATATGCTGATCTGCTGCTCAAGAAACATTTATTGTGTACAATTGTACAAAATATTTGAGTACAATATTTTTTTCAGGATTCTTTGATGAATAGAAAGTTCAAAAGAACAGCATTTATTTCAAATATAATCTTTTGTAACATTATAAATGTCTTTACTGCCACTTTTGAATGATTTAATGCATCCTTGCTGAATTAAAGTATTAATTTCTTTAATTTCTTTTCAAAAAAATAAAAATAAAAATACTTACTGTCCCCAAACTTTTGAACGGTAGTGTATAATGTTACAAAAGCTTTGTATTTCAGATAAATGCTGTTCTTTTGAACTTTCTATTCATCAAGGAATCCTGAAAAAAAAAGTACACAACTGTTTTCAACATTGATAATAATCATAAATGTTTCTTGAGCAGCAGATCAGCATATTAGAATGATTTCTGAAGGATCATGTGACACTGAAGACTGGAGTAATGATGCTGAAAATTCAACTTTACCATCACAGGAATAAATTACTTTGTAAAATATTTTCAAATAGAAAAGTTATTTTAAATTGTAATAATATTTCACAATATTCCTGTTTTTACTGTATTTTTAATTAAATAAATGCAGTCTTGGTTAGCAGACGAAACTTCTTTTAAAAACATTAAAAATCGTACCGATCCCAAACTTTTGAACGGTAGTGTATATATACAAGAAAAAGTGTGAAATATAGAAAGAGTAGAAGGAAAGATGTTCTGCAGGACTGAAGTTACTGATCCACATAATATAGACTACAAAATCATCTCATGGACCATTTATCTCATCTGTCTGCCCAATTCCAATGAGAATAATGCTGAGATTGTTTGCTAATTAAAATAATTAAATTATGATTATAAACATAGCCTAACTCACAATGATATGCTAAAGTCTACAAAGCATTATATACATATTGACCAGTAAAGTCATGACCATGAATAGAATATCCAAAATATGAAGTCACCATGAAATCAAAATTGACAATTTGTGTTTTTTTATGGAATATTGCAGTACTTATTAATGATTTATCCATGCACATCATTGTGTTTTTTTAAATTCATGATTTATCCATGCACATCATTGTGTTTTTTAAAATTCATGTTCCCTCGTAATCTTTAATAAAAATAACCATCTCTTCGCTGATGATGTGTCTGCTGGTGTGAGGGTGGGACAAACTGTCACTCACATGAGATCGACCAATAGTAAACCGCAACCATCCAATCAATTCCCCATGGACAAAATCAAGTCCCGCCCTACATTTATTCTTGTTTGAGAAGCCGTTTCACTCGTATGTCACAATAGGGAAGCGAAGACTATCGCAACTTCCGTTTCATGCCAAATGAAAATAGCAAATTTCAATGCAAATCTGTATACATCTATAGCTGTATGTCAATCGTTGTCGCACAGGAAAAATGATAGATTTCATTAAACACATGGTGACCTTTTTATAAGGAAGGGTTTCACAATAGTGCCTGCAATTTTACAGCCTTTCAGTCAACCACTGCTTACATTTATTTCTATTTTCCATAGAAAATAGTGAAGTCCCTAAAACTATGCAGTCACTTAAATATTAAACATAACATTTGAGCTTTTTTTGTCTGGACATGCACATTCTCTCAACCAACTTTATATATATTTTAGGATGCTTTTCACATCTCCAGTATATTAGACACCTGTTGTTGTCTGCTTTTCTTCATCATACAGTAAATAAAAAATGTGTTTTGAAAGAAAGTCACACATTCATCATTGTTCATCATTCATTTCACACCACAAATTCAGTCTGTTCTGCAGTACTGTGTCTTTAAGTGATTTCTGAAGGTAAGTCGGAAGGCAGAAGGGGTGCACGAGACAGCCGCGCGCACCCGCACCCGATGTGGACACTCCAAAAATGTGTTAAGAATCACAAAAGGTGGATCTTTTACACTGGAAGATAAACGCAACAGCTGTTCATCAGTCGTAAGGTGAGCATCGTCCCGTTTATCTGTCGCTTGCATGCAGCAGGCTGTTACTACTGTGATGGTTTTCGAGAGACACAATACAAAGAGGGTTTTGCGAAATGAACCGGCGAGAAGTGAAGAGGCCCCGCGAGCGTCTAGCCGCATACATCTCAAGGCGAACTTTAGCTTTCCTCCTTCCCTTTCTTTACTACATTTTAGGGTGGCTGTTTTATTAAAGGTACACTTTTAACTCAGGACCCCCGAACTTCAACCTAACAGACCCTCTTTTGACATTAAACGAGTGAAAACATGACCGGGGCTACCGTGGCCGGCAGGCGGAAGACGCTCGTTCCTCTACGGTGTCTGTTAGCTCCGCTCCCCGGTCTCTGGTGCAGGCAGAGCCGCGAGATGGGCGCAGGGACAGCCCGGTGCGGTGAGACGGAGCTCTGATGGCGGGTTGCAAAAACCCAAAAAACACCACATGCTTCTCGCACTGAAGTACAAAAAAGATACATTGTCTCTATTTGGAGGGAGTTTCATTGTAACATCATAGTGGTCGGAGTTATTTGTCATAACTTAGGGGAGTTTATTGTCTCTGGAGATGAAGCAGTTGAAGGCGGCGGAGGGGCCTCGGCCATTGCGCTGCTCGGTATCGTTACATGTAGCCGATGCACTTATAAAATTAGGAATAGGAATCGTAAGGAATATTGACATTGTGAGTCCTCTTAACTATTCTGGTTCATTATCAGTTCTATTAGTGGTTCTTTAAAGGCTACTTTCAACATATACCTATGAAATAAGTAATGTTATTGTGTGTCATTCCCCTCATCAGCAAATGTATCAAAGCAGAAATACATTTTTACACAGAAATTATGATTTGTTATAAATGAAATAATTTCACTAATTGGTTTTAGCTATAAAATAAAACTAATTTAATTATAAAACACATGTATAATATTTCCTTCAAGCATTTTCACTCAAATACCACTGAATGACAACTTTTGTAAACGTTGTGATATGAACAACTATGTTGAATGTGTTCAGTTTTATAATTTACAGAACATGAGATTTATGGTATTTAATCAGCCTATATTGTTTTTGTGTAGTCAATAACGTTCTTCCTTACATGATGATGATGATAGTACATTTTTGAAAGTGAAGTGAAGCTGGCAAAGTGAAGTTGTGATTTATGAGCCTTTTGCAAATCTTAGAGAAATTGTTAGAAATACTCTTTTAGGTGTTTATTTTTTTGCCTGTGTAATTGAAATGCAATACCTGTAAGCTTGGCAGGGCCTTAACCACTATTATCATTGAATTGTGATTTACCAGCCTACACTGGGCTAAATATTGTATTAGCATTAGCTGTTCTTATACCACACGACTGGATAACAACAATTACAGGATTATATGGTTAGTTGCATTTTATTATTTGCATTTAGCATTGTTCATATGGTTCATATGAAGTTTGGAAAAATATGGAATTTGATTTGAGTAATTTCCAGGTCTGGTGAGTCATAAGTGAGTCTCTTTTGAACTTCAATAAAGAAATGTGTTTGTGGCACTCAAACCAGCAACTGATAAAGAAACAAACAATCATCTAAATCGGACTGTACTTTGCTGTTTGATGTTGGTGCAACATCAAACCACGATTACAGTATCAAACTGATGTCAGATATGCAGGTTATAAAGCTTTTTAGGTTTAAAGGTTTCTTCTCATCATAAGCACGTTATCACTTGGGGAAAACATAAAATATTTACAGATGACTGTATTATATACCAACTATAATGCTGAAAGTAATGATGTGTGAACGATTTATGTTAAATGTTGTCTGAAATCAACAAGGTTTGGAAATTTGATTCTGGAAAAGTATGCTGTAACATCTGTTTGCTTTAAAGGTACAATATGTAATATTTTTGCAGTAAAATATCCAAAAACCACTAGGCTAGTGTTATATATTTTGTCCAGCTGATTACTAACAATATCTCTAATGTTTTCAACTACTTCTAAATCATGAGAAAATTCCCATTCTAAACAGTGACACGGGGCAGTGCAGTCGCCTGTCAATGACGTCAGTTACCCTTTGTTACCGCCTTTACTGACGTAGAAACCACATGACAACAGTGTCGTGGACAAATGCGGAAGTAGTGTCTAGCGTCCAGCAAACCACTAGCTTGCTTCAAGCAGTTCCTTATTTACTTCTTGCACGTTTTATGGTGGATTGTGTTACTTATTTATGGAACATAATTACTGTTTACCATCTGCCGCTGGTTCTGTCGACAAGGACAGCTCCCGTAAACGAAAGCGTACGGGCCAACCAAACGACCCAAGAAGAGTTTGGGACAAGAGGCATACACGCCAAACGCGGGGCATCGCGTCTCTAGACCCGCGCGAGGACGCGTCTGATCCATAGTCTGATCGCGTCTTTGCATTGACTTTGTATGTAATCTACTCGCGCAAATCGTTGAACTCGCGTTTGCTATGTATGCCCACTTATTGTGTTTGAATGTACACGAGTGTATATATTTGTTGAACAAGTGGTAATCGTTTATATACAATTTAAAATATATCAAATTTTTTTAATAGTTTACATAACTATGTGAAGTGCATATTCTTAGGTCATAATGAAGTTGCAATTCATCATGCTTTATTTTATATATTAAAAATGTGTTTTCTTGAAGACTAAAGTTTATGCAGGTGCAGTGTTATTGCATTTGGTTATTTACTGATTTATTTACACTGCCTTATTTCACCTGACAAGTTAAACAATGTAAATAAATACAGTTAGTCAGTTAGTGTTATACAGAAATATGAATCAATTATTATTGCAAATGATATTGGTAAGTTCAAAATAACATTTATTATTATTGATTTGAACACTTGAAACTGTGCTGTACCACACCATCGAATTGGACAAACATTCTAACATCTATGACTAAAAATTTCGATGTAAACCTTCCATTACTCGGGTCTAATTCAATATAATAAAACTATGACATCAAACACAACATTTATAAAACTTTACCTCATCCGTTAAATCCATGATTTATTTTTCCGTCGGATTGATGGCCGTCAGCGGTTGGGTAGAAGACAACAAATCCCATCATTCCACGCACCTTCTTAGCGTCATCAAACCACGCGATTGTTATTGTTTTGGTAGTGCGCCCTCAAGTGGCAGATTTTACGAACTGTAGCTTTAATGTCAGTAACTCTTATAAATAGGCTAGTTATCAGTAAAATCAGTTTTCCAATATTTATCTGCTACAAATTAAAGTGGCAACATCCCTAAACTATGTAAATTAATGTTGTTGCTATTGCAAAGAGTGCTGTTGTTACAACCTAGCTGAGTTATAAAAAAAAAGAGAATTTTGTACATGCACATATTTTGTTAATCAGATGTAAATGTTCAAAATGACTTATATACAAACCCCAATCAACCCCTTTGCCCAAATCCACCCTGTTTCAATTTAACAGGGTTCGTACAAGGTGCTTGAATTTGACTTTTTTAAAATTTAAGTCCTGGAAAACCCTTGAAAACAGCTACATTTCTGAAAAGGTACTTGAAAAGTGCTTTCATTATTGAAAGAAAATATATATGAAATTAGTGCTTATTTTTTTTCGATAAAACACAAATACAATCTTTTTTTTTTACGCAAAATTAACACTGATATAGGTCGAGCCATTATGAGCATGATATTGCTCATCAAGTATAAGATACAGCTTTTATTCTACATGTTAATAATATATCATGGGGGAAAAAATCAGTTTGAATAAGGAAAGCGATATCTTTTTCATGGTATCCTTTCAATGGTTAAGGGGATTTCCTATGACTGGTACATCACTTGTCAATGGAAGCCTCAGATAAGATTCAGCTTTACCTCTTGTCAGTTGCACCGTATTAGGTGTTGTTCAAAATTAAAATAATTTCCTTGTTTACAACAACATTTTTAACTAATGTCTACTAACTCTATCTTAAAGTCAGTCCCTTGCCGCCACCTACTGGCATAACTATGTAACCTGCACTGAAGTTTTTTGATAAATCCCCATCTTTAAAGGGTTAGTTCACCCAAAAATTTAAATAATGTCATTTATTACACACCCTCATGTCATTCTACAGCCGTAAGACCTTTGTTTATCTTCCGAACTCAAATGAAGATATTGTTGATGAAATCCGATGGCTCAGTGAGGCCTCTATTGAGAGCAAAGCCATTCAAACTCAAGGTCCATAAAGGTACTAAAAACATATTTGAAACAGTTCATGAGTTCAGTGGTTCTATCTTAAGTATTCTTGTCGCTTTATAATATTTTTGTGCGCCAAAAAAACAAAATAAAGAATTTAACAATATCTATATGGGCCGATTTCAAAACACTGCTTCGGAGCTTTACGAATCGAATCAGTGAATCGTAGCACCAAAGTCACGTGATTTCAGCATTTTAGCCATTTGATAGGAGATCCTAATTACTAATTCGAAACAAAAGATTCATAAAGCTCAGAAGCTTCATGAAGCAGTCTTTGGAAATCGGCCCGTATAGTCTTATTTTGTTTTTTTGGCGCACAAAAAGTATTCTTGTCGCTTTATAATATTAAGATAGAACCACTGAACTCACATGAACTGTTTCAAATATGTTTTTAGTACCTTTATGGATCTTGAGAGTTTGAATGGCTTTGCTTTTAATAGAGGCCTCACTGAGCCATCGGATTTCATCAACAATATCTTAATTTGTGTTCCGAAGATGAAATAAGGTCTTATGCGTGTAGAAAGACATGAGGGTAAGTAATAAATGACATTATTTTCATTTTTGGGTGCACTAACCCTTTAACATACAGACCGTTTTGCTATACCAAGTATGCCAACAATATAATATATTATTTTATGAACAATAAAAGCCATTATAAACTTTGAATTTATTAGCCTATATATTATTAAATAAGTTGTAAGTTGTATTTTGGAAGCCTTATATCTGTAATTCTGTTTTATTAGTATAATTATATTTATTTATTTAGGCCTACCCTTTTTTAGAATTTGAAAGCTAATAAAGAGATTTTTTGATAAGTGGGATCTCTGATTGTTGTCCTTGAAAACAAAACAAAAAAAGTAGTGCTTGAAAAGTCCTTGAAAGTTTACTATAAAATTTCATTTTACAGTATCTGTATGAACCCTGGTTTAAGCATTTTAATTCAAAAGGTAAAATCAAAAATGTATTTTAAAATTCCAAACAAGTTTGAACTTTTTCCGGGCAAGTGTGTTCACATGAGGGTTTTCATGTAAATAAATGTAGTCCACGTTTAATCATTTTTGTCCACAAGACTCATAGAAGTCATCAAATATATGACATTGTATGGTTTATGTGTGTTTTTCAAGCCATCTCTGGGTATTTTTTAATAACAAATTATATGAATAATGCAGTGCTAATAGCCTTTATTTATTACAGTATTTTATGCCTTATTCTGTGGTAAAATTTTTTCATGTTATAAAATCTATGATTATTTAATGCACAAGTGTTTGTAGTACATAAACCAATCATAAAATTGTCATATGGAAAATATAATAAATGAAATTATAGAATACAAAATAGTGTTTATTGTTCAGCAGTGTATTTGATTTCTTAGCCAATTAAAAGAGATATATAAAAAAAAAAATCTCTGGTATTACATTTGACGTTTCTGTCCCCCTCACTTCTGAAATGATGGCTAAGGCCCTGCCTCTAACTAATTTCTAAGTAGCTAAAAGTGACAATTTTATAACTCTCTGGTCCCTCCTATGGTTAATATTTTTGAAAAATTAAACCTTGTAAGTTTAAATGTGATATATTGCACTCTGCTTACATTGTCATGTTATGTTTTAGAAGTAAATAATGTTGTTGAAATTAAGAATTCTGTGTCTTCTATTTTAGAATGTAATGATCACCGGTGGAGATTCCCCATGCACCTACATCCCTTCCATTCCGACCTTCTAGAATGTTTCTGAAGACGGTTCCTCCGGTGGTGGCTATTCACTCAGAATGGAGGTCCAGTAAAAGCTGCAGCCTGCCTCTCTTTTTCAATGACAGTGCATCCGACAGCGACCTTGCCTCTGTTAGCGGCACCCCCTTCCCACAGAAGATCCAGATGATTATAGAGAGCCTACACAGCACCCAGTCTTCGGACATGAGTGAAAACGTGCAGACCGAAAAGGCTGCTCATTCCAGCCACGAAGCTGGCTACAAGGGTCAAATGCGATGTATGGACACGTCGGCGAGATCCCGGGGAGCAGGGGCAGACACTAAGCTACAGACCGCCAGGGCTGATACTGGCGATGATTCAGACAGTGACGATTCTGTGGACAGGGGCATTGAGGAAGCTATTCAAGAGTATTTGAAGGAGAGGGTGGACCACAAGCGCAAAGGGGATCTGGTGACAAGTTCGCCCCCAGCGCCCAAACTTCAGCGGCGAGAACCAACTGCCCCAGATGCTGCTAAACCACACACAAATTCCAGTAGTGCCAAGGTGTTAACCGCTAGCAATCATATCCAGAGAGCCTTGAGTGGGACGCTGGCCTTAAAGAAGAAAGTCATAAAGAAGAAGCTAAGCAAAGAAAATCCCTTTAAGAAAGCAGACTCAAGTAAAGTTTTGCCTGTAAAAAGTCTTCCTCTTCCCAGAACTAAGAAAGGATCTTCCTCGTCTTCTGAGATGGACAAATCTCCACCTCGTCTCATCATTAAAGAGGAAGAGGAATGTCTCGATTCAAGCAGCGATGATGGAATCGAAGAGGAGATTCAGAGATTCCAGCAGGAGAAAAGAGAAAAACAGGAAAGTGACAAAGATGCCCTGAGATCTTCACGACAAAGGGAGGACTCTGATTCGAGCAGTGATGAAGGTATTGAGGAAGCCATCCGACGCTTCCAGGAAGACAAACACAAGCAGAAGAAAAAGAAAAGTCCTCTCAAACCTGCCCAACTGCTGCCTGCGCAACGTAACAAACCATCCATAATTTCTCCCGAGCGCATAAGCACTCAGCCACTCAAAGCGCTGTCAAAGAAGAACAACAAGAAGAAATTGGCAACCAAGAAGTCTAATCTCCCAACACCACTGGCTGTAAGCCACTGTTTGAACAAGTGTACATCCCAGGGCTCTAAAGTTAAAGGGTTTACAACCCCCCCTTCAAACCCAAAACAAACCCACACAGAACATCAGATCCACTCCAGCCTGAAGGTCAACACTGCTGAGCTGATGTGTGCAGAAGCCATTCTAGACATCTCCAAGACTGTCATGCCCGAGGTATTTGAGTCCAACTTGAGCATTGCTAACAGAAATTTGCTGCAGACTCCACCATTCCCCACTGTTGCACCATCTGAAAATAAAAGTGATGAGAGCTCCGTTGACAGTGAGGATGGAATTGAACAGGAGATAAGGAAATTTTTAGAGAATAAAGCAAAAATGAACAAAGAGCTTCCGATAACAGCGGGTGCACCTCCACCAGCTTCAGGAGATCCAACAGCAAGCAAGGATCCAAAGAAGAAGACGAAGGAAACACAGCCGAATAAAGCAGTTAGGCTCTCCCTGTCAAAAAAACGCAAGATTAAAGAGGAACAAAGCAAACTTGACAGAGATGGTGACTTGGTATTGAATGTTAAAGAGGAGCCTCCAGGGACACCTCTGGTTCATAGTGATTCCACCAGACCAGACGTTTCTACCACTCCCACTGTGACATCACATTCAAGCAGTCTAACCACCATAAGAAACAGCAAACAGAAGCAGAACTCTCCACCTTACAAGGGTTCGGATGGTAGTGTAACCAAAGACAAAGGTTCCACTTACAGTACATCCAGCCCAAAGACTGTGACTGGCTCTGAGAGAAATGACAGCAGTGACAAAAGCAGCTCCCTGGACAGTGATGAGGACCTAGATGCTGCAATTAAAGACTTGCTTAAGACTAAGAAAAAAGTCAAAAAGAAAGTGAGGGACATGAAGGCAAGAAAAAATGCCAGACCTTCAGAGGCATCGTCTTTGGATGTCACGAAAAAACAGAAACCTTCCACAGACCAGAAGAGTATCCTACCTGCCAAGCTTGTTAAGTCTGGCATCTTGAAAGGTGGCAAAGAAACACTGAACATTCAGGCTAAAAACGACAAGGGTTCTAAAAGCAAAGCTGTTAAAGGCAAATCAGAAGTCCAGAACATCAAACAATCTAAAAGCCCTGCACAAACAGACAAGGCGAGTGGGAATGGTGGGGTTCCCAAGGCCACAGATGGGGACATCCCTTCTTCCAGTCCACATGCAGAAGACCATGACAGTTCTGTTGACAGCGATGATAGCATTGAGCAAGAGATCAGGAGATTTCTAGCTGAAAGGGCCAAGGGGTCAGCGCCTCTCACCACGAACATCAAACAGGAAGAGGCTGTAAACTCCTTGACCTCATCTTCAGAGTTTGAAGTTAAACCAGAAATTCAAAAGATTCTTATTGAAACTCCAGTCGCTGCTTCAACGTCAACCTCTGATAGACTCTGCAAAAGTGAAACGCAAGAGGAATCCTTAGCCACACCAACAATACCCATGGATGCACCTGCAGAACTCAACAAGGGACCAGTCCTGACACCAGGCAGCTCTTGCATTATGGGTTTCAGAAGGACCGAAAGTCAAAAATTTGAGATCTCGACCCCTAGAGATCCAAAGAACGGCAGCTCCCAGACAGGAAAGGACACTCCGACAAGTCATGCCATCAAAACCAACTCCTTCACAACACCCTCTGTGAGGTCAGAAACACCCCGTTCATCAGGTCATCAACACCAAAACTTGTTCCTCTTGACGCCCGTTAACAGCAGTATGAGCGACGTCAAGGAACCTTCCTCTGCAGACTGTAATGACCTTCCCATCAGCCGCCAGAGTAGATCAGCCACCAGGATACATTTAAGGGATGTCATTAGCTCTCTTTGTCCCTCCCCACTTTCGAAACCTCAGATTAGTTCCCCTGCAGATAACCCTGCCGTCATCACTGGTGACCTCCCGACCTCGGCACCCCCTGGGGGCAGGACAGAGGGATTTTACTTGCATAACCGCCTGAAAAGGGACAGACACCTCTCCGATAGACCACACTTATCCCCCACCACCACACATCCGTGCCAGCCCTACCTGGGCGATAGCGTAACCCAGGTGCAACGGGACCAGGCTGCTTTCCCATCACTCTCAGCAAAGACAAACCTAGCTGAGGTCAACCAAGCTGAGTCGACTGAATCCAGTGCAAGTTTAGGAGAAAAACAAAGGGAGGGAGAAATTGTTAGCAAGGAAGAGAAAGAGCAGGATGATGAGGAAGAGAAATGTGTTGATGAGACAGATGTAGAGTCAGATGAGGAAAGGAAAGATCAGAAGACAAAAGACAGGAGGAAGCAGCCCACTAATCAGTGAGTACTTACTTGTTGTCTCCAAACACACACACACATATCAGTTGAGGGAACATGATCGCCAAAAGCCCAGTACCTATCCATGCTGTTGTTCCATCTAAGATACGAAAGACTTCATCAAATTGTTGCTGTCTTTAATTACAATGATTAATGAGTGTTTTGGTCATTGGTTTGGGTGGAATTATGGATCTAAATTCTGATCCACAGGTATTTTGCAAGTTTCCCAACCATGCAGCCGAAATTTTCCTTCGGCTTTAAGTGTTAGTTGTGTTTTATTTTAGCATTAGCCTGACGGACTGCAGCATCTCATCCTGCATTTCAACATTTCTGTCTTTTTGTACGGTATTATTTAGGTTTCAAGGGACGTCACATAGGAATGTTTGAGTGTACCACATCCTTTTTTGTATGTTTGTACATTTATAAATATATTTAAAAGCAGACATGATGTCATAAAGAGAGATTAAACTTTGTTTTTATTGTTTTGTTGTATTTTCTCTGCAGCAGCTGCAGCGATTCTCAATGAATCCTGCTTTACAAACTTTGCTTTATACATGTTGTTTTGAAATTGTGACTATGAAAAGTAATTGCGATGAAAAAACAAAGGTTTATGAAAAGACGATAATATCATTGGTGAGTTTACATGTTAAAGAATTCCAGAGGTCCAATTATTCACCCATCCATAGATAAATGAATTTTTCCAAAATATATATATATATATATTGCTAAAGGTTAAATAAAACCATGCAAATTGCATCTTCCAGTACTAAACTGTAAAAAGGACTGCAGAATGTAGAGGCCAAAAGAATGAAACCGTTTTAGTCTGCATCAATGCATATTCATTTGCAATGGTTCATAAGAACTACAACATTTTTTGTAAATCTTTTGATATTTTCCAGAGTTATTTAGCCTCCATCCACAATAGAATGACATCATTTTGACTCTTGACCTCTGAGAGGGAAGTCTGAGTCACCTCTCAGTAACATTAAAATGTTCCCTGAGGGTTTTAAATGTGGAATATCTCAGTGCAACAGTGAAGGACTAAAATAGGCCTCATTTGTGAAACATGAGCAAAATGAATTTGTTAAAATAGTCCATAAAGCCCTTCTTGTATAAATTGTTCCATTCAGTTCAATGTGACAATCTATGCAAGAATAGTCTTACAATTTACTGATAAATTTGTTCTGCTTGTGTTTCTTAATGAGCCCCTTTGAGTTTACATACAATATGTATATAGAATGTGTATGAAAAACAGCCATTTACTTGGTATGAAAATTTTACAGAAAATGGCAGTAGCAATTATTGTATCCTTTGCCCTTTGAATTAATACCTTGCCCTCAACAAATGCATTTTTTCCAGATGTGCCCTTTTAACATTTTTTTTGTATTTAGTTAGGAATTCTTTATATTCTTTTGTCATAACTAGGTTATTTTTGTACCACTGAACTTACAACATTCAGAGATTTATATCACACTGCAAATTACAAGGAGGAAACTCTGTGTTTCAATATTCAGTCATCTTTCTCTTTTTGCATACACAATTATCAAGTCACACCTCCTTCTCTCCACACATTTCTTAGTTCCTGTTTCTGTTGCTTATTATGTGTAGGTGTTTTCCTATGTGAAAAGAATGTTATTTATTTTTGTTTATAGAAGAGAAGAAAGTAAAGACTCATGCTGACTATGCTGGGCATTGCCAGTTTTCATAAATATTTTGCAAAAAAAAAAAGAATTTTTTTGGTCCCCTGCTCTGCACAGAGAAAAGAAACTCAAACTGTATCTCTGAAGATGTATAATAAAAACTGACTTTGAGACACAAGGCTGTATGGTTCTTAACTGGGTGCGTCTGCAAACATGCATGAACGTGTGAGTTCCTGTACATGTTTATAAGCAGTATCTTATGTAGCTGCTTCTGTTTTATCTTAAAGGGGTCCTATAATGACCAAGCTCAACATACCCCACAGACCATTTATTATAGCTTGTCAAATTTGCCCCTATTTGGGTGTGAGCAAAAACATGTTTTTATGTGTGTCCCTTTAAATGCAAATTAGCTGCTGCTCCTGGCCCGTTTTCCAGAAGAGGGTGGAGCTTTAACAGCTTACGCTTCAGTTGCTCAACAACAACAAAACTGGAGAATCTCACGCAGCCAAAATGACGATCATCAATACTCTACTACAACAACTCTACCTCTTCTCTAAGGGGCCGTTCACATGTCGCGTTTTTTGCGTGCGCAAATTCATTATTTCAAATGTAGGTGCGCGGCAAGCGCGCTCATAATAGAAGTGACACGTTTTTAGACGTGATATGTGAACGGCCCCTAAAGCAGCCCAACATGGCCTCGTCCCCTTTTTTGTGTGTTCTCGGGGGGCAGGGTTTATGTAAATTTTAGGGTTAGTGATGTCAATAACCCGGGAAGAAACTCATTGTAGTCCCTACCAGCCGTTTGTTGTAGTCCTTAAACAGAGAATTCTTTAAAAGAAAATATCTCCCTTTGCATTGAACTTTGGTCAAATGGTCAATTTTTGGTCAAATNATATGTGAACGGCCCCTAAAGCAGCCCAACATGGCCTCGTCCCCTTTTTTGTGTGTTCTCGGGGGGCAGGGTTTATGTAAATTTTAGGGTTAGTGATGTCAATAACCCGGGAAGAAGCTCATTGTAGTCCCTACCAGCCATTTGTTGTAGTCCTTAAACAGAGAATTCTTTAAAAGAAAATATCTCCCTTTGCATTGAACTTTGGTCAAATGGTCAATTTTTCCTCAAAAGAAGATTGGAGGATTTCTTAAGCATGTAATGTAATACATAACTAATTTTATTCTTTGTCAAAGAAATGTTTGTTGCATTATTGTGTCCAGATGCTGTGTTGGTTGAACTTGATGCATGATATTTCAGACCAATATAATAAGCAGATAATGTTTTTATATATATACTACCGTTCAAAAGGTTGGGATCGGTACGATTTTTTATGTTTTTAAAAGAAGTTTCATCTGCTAACCAAGACTGCATTTATTTAATTAAAAATACAGTAAAAACAGGAATATTTTGAAATATTATTACAATTTAAAATAACTGTTTTCTATTTGAATATATTTTACAAAGTAATTTATTCCTGTGATGGTAAAGTTGAATTTTCAGCATCATTACTCCAGTCTTCAGTGTCACATGATCCTTCAGAAATCATTCTAATATGCTGATTTGCTGCTCAAGAAACATTTCTGATTATTATCAATGTTGAAAACAGTTGTGTACTTTTTTTTCAGGATTCCTTGATTAATAAAAAGTTCAAAAGAACAGCATTTATCTGAAATACAAAGCTTTTGTAACATTATACACTACTGTTCAAAAGTTTGGGGACAGTAAGAATTTTTATTTTTATGAAATGAATACTTTAATTCAACAGGGATGCATTAAATAATTCAAAAGTGACAGTAAAGACATTTATAATGTTACAAAAGATTATATTTCAAATAAATGCTGTTCTTTTGAACTTTTTATTAATCAAGGAATCCTGAAAAAAAAAGTACACAACTGTTTTCAACATTGATAATAATCAGAAATGTTTCTTGAGCAGCAAATCAGCATATTAGATTGATTTCTGAAGAATCGTGTGACACTGAAGACTGGAGTAATGATGCTGAAAATTCAGCTTTGCCAACACGAGAATAAATTATATTTTCAAATATTTTCAAACAGAAAAGTTATTTTAAATTGTAATAATATTTCACATTATTCCTGTTTTTACTGTATTTTTAATTAAATAAATGCAGTCTTGGTTAGCAGACGAAACTTCTTTTAACAACATTAAAAATCGCACCGATCCCAAACTTTTGAACGGTAGTGTATATATATATATTTTTTTTTTTACAGTTGCTTTCTGTACAGTTCGCATGTGTTCTATTGTAAATTTTGATGTTTTTTTACTTGAACGTGTAATTCGAGATTCATTGCTTTATCTAAACTGAAATGCTAAAGTAAATTCCAAGTGAACACACATTCAGATGTGTTTGAAAAATGCATAAATGTAGATTATAACTCTAAATTGAACAGTGTTTATAAAAAGAACATGTTTTGTATTTATAGTATAAGCAATCAAATTAGTTATTGGCGTTTGCAGATGACAGATGCAGAGACTGGCAGTGTGTATGTATGTGTAAATATGTTTCTTTTGTGTGCTCCAGGTCTCTGTCCACCTCTATAGATCCAGGGTTCTTACTAAGTCCATATATTGCCCTGGACATGGAGGAGAGGAGTCTGAAATTCAAAACCAGACGCCTCCATATTCAAAAGCAGCTAGAGGTACATACAAAGACTATATTAAAAATTCATGCATTTACTTGCATATACACTGATGTAACAGATTTGATACACTCAGTACATATAAGGGAATATATGTGATAGTTGCGTTTTTGATTAAAATGAATGGAAATCCATGCAATGTCCTCACTAATATAGTAAAACAAGTGTGTGTGTGTGTTGTAGGGCAGCAAAACAGTCAAACGAAGGCTGCAGTTTGTGGTCAGTGTGCCCAGGTAAATACACCTGTCTCCACTTGCACAGATAATACAGGAAGTATTGCTCACTAAATTGCACATAAAACAACATCTGATGGCTCGCATGATAAATAGATACATCGATGAAATTGTTTTTGTGTAAAGAACTGTGATTAAGTGATAAGTGTTCATACAAAAATGATTTAGATGATTTCTGGTTGTTGCACATTAGTGGAACTTGTCCATTATGTTTTGTTTTATTACAGATAAACTGAATCCACTGGAAAATATAATGAAAATGAGGTTTTTGTGTTCAAAATAATATATTGTTATATGAAATATATTATTTAAATGTAACAAATTATATTTAAAATGTAATTGTAAGTTCTGGTTTTATGTTTGTTTTTACTTTTTTGTTTTATCCATCGTTCTTCAGTTGTTCTTGCAATCATATTGACACTGGTTCCTTGAATAAAGTTTTTGTTCATTTCAAATCACGGGGCCATTGTGGCACTTGTAGTTCATGTGGTGTTTAATGCAAACGGTTTTATCAGACCAAAGCACTGTAAGGAACATCACTACCCACAATACTCTGCGCTTTTCCTCAAGTGGGCGGAGCTCGAACGGAAACATGGCAGCGGGCGTCTTAACTAGAGGTGAAATAAAACGTGTTTTTATGTAATGCTAATGCACTTTTAGTGCGTTTTATTATGTAAACCATATTAAAATGAGAATAATTATCAACAACATAATTACTTTGTAATCTTGCTTGTGGTTTGCAGTGACACAATACCTTACCTGTGAAACTAAATGACCATCGAGTTTCTGAACACTGAGCAGACTTTGGTTTATAAATATATATATTAGTAACGTTTAACAAATGAATGTTATATGATGGTTTTCAGTAACGCAGGTTCTCCGGGGCCCTCGGTTGGTCTCTGCTGTGTTCTCGTGTCACGGACAGACATTCAGCTCCGCAGCAGCTGCAGTCAAATCAACGCCAGCAGCGAGAGACACCGGTGATTATGATTATTATTATGATTATGACACATGCATACAGAACACCTGAAACCCAGCGAACTAGAGATACAGTTTCTGTCTGTGTATAGTTTATAAGAGGGCTTTTCAAACTGGGGGCCATAAGGGAGTGTTTGGAGCTTGATGGAAACGTTTAGAGACTGAATTTGAAAATAAATAATAATATTGAAAGAATTTATTAGACATAAAACGTATAGTATAAATAATAAAAAATTGATTTAATTATATTACATAAAAATAAACATAAATATTACATTACATTCTAGGATGGTTGTTCCTTTGTGTTAGGATAATCATATTTGGGGGCATCTAAAGATTGAAAACCTCTGGTATATAACAATGGTTTGTTTAACCACAGTGACACAGTTAATACAGATAAGATGTTTCATAAAGATGCAGCTTGTATATAGAATTATTTCTCTTTAGCTAGCTTATTTGGTGTATAGACTTTAAAGGGTTAGTTCACCCAAAAATTAAAATTCTGTCATTAATTACTCACACTCATGTCGTTCCACACCCCGAAGACCTTCGTTCATCTTCAGAACACAAATGAAGATATTTTTGATGAAATCCGATGGCTCAGTGAGGCCTCCATCGCCAGCAATAACACTGCCTTTTTCAATGCCCAGAAAGGTACTAAAGACGTATTTAAAACAGTTCATGTGACTACAGTGGTTCAATCTTAATGTTACGAAGTGACGAGAATACTTTTTGTGCGCCAGAAAAACTAAATAACGACTTTATTCAACAATATCTAGTGATGGGCGATTTCAAAACACTGCTTCATGAAGCTTCGAAGCTTTACGAATCTTTTGTTTTGAATCAGTGGTTCGGAGCGTCTATCAAACTGACAAAGTCACGTGAACTATTGAAGTTTCAAAACACTTATGACGTAATGAAGCCTCGTTTACTGAAATCATGTGATTTTGGCGCTTTGAACCACTGATTCGAAACAAATGATTCTTAAAGCTTTGAAACTTCATGAAGATGAACGAATTTTTGGGTGAACTAACCCTTTAATGTAAATATGTTACTGATATGTGCACTTTTTCTGTCAATCTGTAAAAAAAAAAAAGTTAAAAGCGCTATACAAAATTCTTGACTCATACAATGAGAGTGTGAGATACATTTATTCATAACTAATATGCAGTCTTACATATGCAGCTGCTACAGAAAAAATCCAGAACTTCCCACTTACTCAACCAGACTATTTCCGCTTGTCTGAGCTCTTCACCATGAAGGACCTGTTTGAGGCCCGTGTTCATCTTGGACACAAGACAGGCTGCCGACATAGGTGGGTAACTGACATGACATTTTCGAAGAAGTGTCTTGCAGTATCACATAATGTTTCCTATATGGAATATTTGTATTTATATTTTTTTATCTGATAGTGTGTATACAGTTGTGGTCAGAATTATTGGCACCCTTGGTAAATATGATCAAAGATGACTATAAAAATAAATCTGCATTGTTTATCCTTTTGATCTTTAATTTATAAAATTAGCAAAAATCTAACCTTTCATTGAAGGAAAAGAATTGAAAGTGGGGGGAAAATCACATTATGAAATAAATGTTTTTCTCCAAAACACGATGGCCACAATTATTGGCACCCTTTTATTCAATACTTTTTGCAACCTCCTTTTGCCAAGATAACAGCTCTGAGTCTTCACCTATAATGCCTGATGAGTTTGGAGAGCACCTGACAAGAGATCAGAGACCATTCCTTCATGCAGAATCTCTCCAGATCCTTCATATTCCCAGCTCCATGCTGGTGCTTCTCTTCAGTTCACTCCACTCATTTTCTTTAGGGTTCAGGTCAGGGAACTGGGACGGCCATGGCAGAAGCTTCATTTTGTGCTCAGTGACACATTTTTGTGTTGATTTTGATGTTTGTTTTGGATCATTAACCTGATAAAAGATCCAACCAAGGCCCATTATTGCATTTCTAGCAGAAGCGGTCAGCTTTTGATTTTATATCTGTTGGTATTTGATAGAATCCATGATGCCATGTATCTGAACAAGATGTCCAGGACCTCCAGCAAAAAAATAGACCCACATCATTAAAGATCCAGCAGTATATTGAACCGTGGTCATGGGGTACTTTTTAACCATGTGTGCACCAAACCCATCTGGTGGATTTGCTGCCAAAAAGCTATTTTTTTAGTTTCATCTGACCATAGAATCCGGTCCCTTTTGAAGTTTCAGTCTTTTCTGACAACTGAATATGCTGGAGATTGTTTCTGGATGAGAGCAGAGATTTTCTTGAAACCCTCCGGAACAACTTGTGGGGATGTAGGTGCTGTTTGATAATTTTTTTAGGCTTTCTGAAACTCAAGACTCAACTCATCTCTGCAATTCTCCAGCTGTGATCCTTGGAGAATCTTTGGACACTCAAACTTTCTTCCTCACTGTGCATTAGGACGATTTAGACACACGTCCTCTTCCAGGCAGATTTGTAACATCTTTAGTTGATTGGAACTTCTTAATTATTGCCCTGATGGTGGAAATGGGGATTTTCAATGCTTTAGCTATTTTCTTACAGCCACTTTCTATTTTGTGAAGCTCAACAATCTTTTCCTGCACATCAGAACTATATTTTTTGGTTTTACTCATTGTGATGAATGATTAAGGGAATTTGGCCTTTGTGTTTCCTCATATTTATACTCCTGTGGAACAGGAAATCGTGGCTGGAAAATTTCATGTTCATGATCACCCTTGTGTGCTAAAAAATTTAAATATGAATGAGAATATACTTCAGAGATAATTTTTACTCCTAAAAAATTCAAGGGGTGCCAATAATTGTGGCCAACGTGTTTTGGAGATGTGATTTCCCCCCCCCCCCCACTTTCAATTCTTTTCCTTCAATGAAAGGTTAGATGTTTGCTAATTTTATGAATTAAAGATCAAAAGGATAAACAATGCAGATTTATTTTTATAGTCATCTTTGATCATATTTACCAAGGGTGCCAATAATTCTGACCACAACTGTATGTATATACACACCTATACATATATGTGTCTATATATATATATATATTACACACACACACACACGTATATGTATATACTGTGTGTGTATATATATATATAATATATATATGTGTATGTATATGTATATAATATATATATATATAGATATGAAGACTTCAGATGCAAAAGCCTGTAAGTGCCATCTGAAATTTTCTTCTAAAATGAGCATTTTTATCAAGTTTAGGTTCAGTAATTTCACTTTAATGGCAATTGATAGGTCATTTTCATTGCCATTAAAGTGAAATAATTGAACAAAAACTTACAAGCTTGATGAAAATGCTCATTTTAGAAGAAAAAAATTAGATCTTCAGATGGCACTTAGAGGCTTTTGCACCTGAAGTCTTTTATATATATATTTTTTTTTTGTCAGATAGGTACCTTAACCAAGTTTAGTGTTTTGTTAGTGTCCTTCATATTTAAAATATTTTAAAACTAAAATGCTAAACTTGGTTAAGGTATTTATCTGACAAAATTATTATATATCACATACGTGTATATTTTTACACTACTGTTTTTAATTACCCTACAAGTTTGATTAAACCATCAATGTATGAGGAAAATATTTTACTTTAAAAAATATATATATATATATTTTAAATATGAAGGAAGACCAAAACACTAAACTTGGTTAAGGTATTTATCTGACAAAATTATTTTCCAAAAAAAAGGCAAACTACAGCTACAGGTTTTATTTTAATATGCAAAAAATACTAAATTACTATGCAAGAAAAACAAAAATTTCACAGAAAAAAACATACCTTGACTACAACATAATCGGTTATTAATATTTTGTTGTTTCTCTTCACATTTTTGCATGTGTTCATTTCTTTGCACAGTATGCTTACAAAATCTTTAA
>RJVU01061862.1:867349-877505 GCA_003731715.1 Anabarilius grahami | reverse complement strand
TTTGGGAAGGAATTCAAGCTTTAAAGGGTTAGTTCACCCAAAAATGAAAATTCTGTCATTTATCACTCACCCTCATGTCGTTCCACACCCGTAAGACCTTCGTTCATCTTCAGAACANTTCTGTCATTTATCACTCACCCTCATGCCCTTCCACACCCGTGAGACCTTCGTTCATCTTCGGAACACAAATGAAGATATTTTAGTTGAAATCCGATGGCTCCGTGAGGCCTTCATAGGGAGCAATTACACTTCCTCTCTCAAGATCCATAAAGGTACTAAAAACATATTTAAATCAGTTCATGTGAGTACAGTGGTTCAATATTAATATTATAAAGCGACAAGAATATTTTTGGTGCGCCAAAAAAACCCAAGAAACGACTTATATAGTGATGGCCGATTTCAAAACACTGCTTCAGGAAGCTTCGGAGCACAAATGAATCAGTGTATCAAATCAGCAGTTCAGAGCGCCAAAGTCACGTGATTTCAGCCGTTGGCAGTTTGACACGCGATCCGAATCATGATTCGATACACTGATTCATTTGTGCTCCGAATCTTCCTGAAGCAGTGTTTTGAAATCGGCCATCACTATATAAGTCGTTTCTTGGGTTTTTTTGGCGCACCAAAAATATTCTTGTCGCTTTATAATATTAATATTGAACCACTGTACTCACATGAACTGATTTAAATATGTTTTTAGTACCTTTATGGATCTTGAGAGAGGAAGTGTAATTGCTCCCTATGAAGGCCTCACGGAGCCATCGGATTTCAACTAAAATATCTTCATTTGTGTTCCGAAGATGAACGAAGGTCTCACGGGTGTGGAAGGGCATGAGGGTGAGTGATAAATGACAGAATTTTCATTTTTGGGTGAACTAACCCTTTAATTCGTGACTGCAAATCCGTGTTTTATGGTCCAGCAGGTTGCCGTAGTTCTTCCACTATATCTTTAGCCACTCCTCTTGACTCACTGGATTTATTCATTTTTCCGCAATGAAGGTGAGAACAACATCTACATATTGCATGATACATATATCCTGATATTACAAAGCAAAATACTTTGCTCATTCGATTTATATTAGACATTATAAGCATTTTATTTATTATTATATTGTATAAGATCTTGACTGTAATTAGATCTTGTGCATTAGAATACTTAGTAATGGTAATGAGCGTGGCGTCGTAAAACCATGTATGTAATAATATTTACTATGCATTAATCGCAGTTAATATGGTCTAATGTTACATATGCATTGTTTACAGACATAATAACTGGCAATAAATTGTTCCTCCTGCTTAAAACTGGCTTAAACCGCCCACGTGTTGCATGCAAATATGTCAGCAAGTAACACGAAAACGTTGCTCTACAGTGTAAAATCCC
Source organism: Anabarilius grahami (assembly GCA_003731715.1). Taxonomy (NCBI): domain Eukaryota; kingdom Metazoa; phylum Chordata; class Actinopteri; order Cypriniformes; family Xenocyprididae; genus Anabarilius; species Anabarilius grahami. The sequence goes on along the minus strand of RJVU01061862.1, from coordinate 876,127 downwards.
GAATTCTGCTCTTAAAAACTTAAAATGTAACCGTGCTGTCGTGTTTTATTGCTGTGGGTTATTTTTATTCTCGGACACACAGCAGCAGTGCCTTTTGAGGCGACGCAGCGTTGCTTTCAATAGCGTGCTCGTGTCGGTAGGGGGCGTGAGCGCTCAAGACACGTGATTTCGATTCAAAGTGACACTCGCTGCTGTCAATCACAATCCAAAGTACTGTAACCACACTGTTATAATTTATGTTTAAACTCCACTACAGACCCTGAATGAAGGTCTTTTTCTTCCTGTTTGGAAGCCACCATGATTTTCCACCCTCAGGTAAAGATTTACTGTCAATATTTTTTTAATTGGGTCTCTGTTAAAGGACATTATAATTGTGTTGCACCCTGGATACATTGAATTTAACTTACTAGCCTACTTCTGCTCAAATTAAACCTTAAAGACATTTTAAAGTCATCAGAGAAGGAAAAAAAAGTTAGTAAATAATGTTCTGTTATCAGTACTAAATCATTTAAAACATACATAGGTTTTAATTTTTCACACATTTGTTTTTAATAAATATTTTGGATTACAGTTCATAAAAGTTTGGGGTCTTAGTGTTTAGTATTAAAGAAATTAATATTTGTATTCATCAAGGATGGATTAAATTGATCAAAAGTGACAGTAAAGACATATAAATGTTACAAAAGATTTATTTTTCGAATAAATGCTGCTCTTTTGAACTTTTTAATTCTATTCATCAAAGAATCCTGAATAAAAATGTATCACGTTTTCCACATATATTAAGCAGTTTTCAACATTGATAATGAATGTTTCTCGAGCAGCAAGTCAGCATATTAGAATGATTTCTGAAGGATCATGTGACACTGAAAACAGGAGTAATGATGCTGAAAATTCATTTTAATTGATTTTAAATTGTAATAATATTTAATATAATATACNACCCTGAATGAAGGTCTTTTTCTTCCTGTTTGGAAGCCACCATGATTTTCCACCCTCAGGTAAAGATTTACTGTCAATATTTTTTTAATTGGGTCTCTGTTAAAGGACATTATAATTGTGTTGCACCCTGGATACATTGAATTTAACTTACTAGCCTACTTCTGCTCAAATTAAACCTTAAAGACATTTTAAAGTCATCAGAGAAGGAAAAAAAAGTTGTATATTATACCTATAATGTGCATAATAATTATATACAAATCACAGAAAAAAGATGTTTAGGAGTCTAGTCCGTCAGTGTGCTGTCTTGTGTAAGTGTGTGTGTAGTTGTGTGTTTGTGTTCTTTGGGTTTTGCCCCTCGAGACGTAACTCTGGCTGTGATGCCACTGTTGTGCCAAAAGTGGGCAGAAAGAAACTGGCTTGTGATCGACCCTGCTGTCCTGTATGGTGGACCAGGGGCTTGGAACGAGGCCGGATAACCCACCCCAGACCTCTGTGTGTGTTAGAGCCCATTTCAGTCTGTTAAACCCTTTCCAAATACCCCATTAATTCTCCTAAACTGCCTTTGTATTTGAATATTCTAGATTCTAACTATGTGCTTCGTGAACTCAAGACAGACACAAGAAATGGAGCTGCACTTCACATGGGTGGTGACTTAAAGTGCCCCTGTTATGCTTTTTTGTATATTACCTTTCATATAGAGTGTAATGTAGATGTAAATGGTCTGCAGAGTTTCAAAAATCAAAGTTATTGTCTCCCAAAAGAAAGAACAGATTCTGAAGCGCCTGAAACGAGTCGTCAGTAAGTCCAGTTTTACTTCCTGCTCGAACCTACATTGGTTTGTAGCAAATCTGCATAATGTCAGCCTATGGTTTTCATTGGCTGCCTGTGAACAATGCCTGTTTGCCCCGCCCTCAAACACTGTCGTTGTAGGCCTGGAAGAGTTTGGTTTGTGTTGTCGACATGTTGTTGTTTTCTGCACTGCCAAAGCAAATCCACTTTGCGTGCACTTCTGAAGGATGAGGACTCGACAGCATAATTACTGTTCATATCACTGTGTATCGAGCGCTGAGGGAAGCCTCCGGAGCTGAAATTCAGATATAGTAATAGGCATTTCGTTTCCGACATGTGCTGTAAATGGTAGACCAATCACAACAGACCGGGCCATCTGACCAATCAGAGCAGAGCACACCAATCCCTTTAAAATAGCATAATGGGGGCACGTTAACACAGTACAACCCTGAACAGAGGTCAAAGGTCGACTCTGCAGAAAGCTGGACTAGTAAGTTTTCCTCCAGTAAACACAGAGTTTTTATTGCTCCTCGAGGCGTTGCAGCACAGCTGAGCGTGCCGTGTTTGTGTCATGAGGCAGCGTACAGCAGAAGGGCGCTATAAATTGCACTTTGTACCCATAATTCAACAGTGCAAAGAATGAGTGACAGCCCTTACAATCCAGCACAAGTCCATGTTCAGGGGTGATTTGAATCCTGTAAGGTTTTAATCTTTAATCTTTATTTTGCTTTAATGATTTCAGAAACATGACAAACCATATGGAACGAGTCAGCTGACTGCAATATTTACATCTGCTACGTGTCACATACTGTATCTGACTCAACTCTTTGGGCCAGGATAACCAGATCAGATGTTGACCAGCTGAACAAGATCACATGACCATCACCCACGACATAATTCATTCTGATTGGTCAATTTTTTAATGAGCCATAAACTGTACAATTGTTTCACTCACATCAATAATCCTATGTCAATTTATTTATTTGCTTATACTGAAAGCTGTCATAACAGAGATAATTATCAGAAAATAAACCTCTTTAGACTGATACCACTCTGTTTCATGTTTTTTTTTTTTTCATAATTGTTCATGAAAAAATACAAATTTGGGGTATGCAAGTTTTTTTTTGTTTTGGTTTTTTTTTTGGAAAGAAAATAAGTTTTATTCAGCAAGGATGCATTAAATTGACCAATGTGAGAGTACAGGCATTATTATAATATTATTTCTAATAAATGCTGTTCTTTTAAACCTTGCACAAAAATATGAAGCAACTGTTTTCAACATTGATAATAAAAAATGTTTCTTGAGCAAAAAAAATCTGCATATTAGAATGATTTCTGAAGGATCATGTGACACTGAAGACTGGAGTAATGATGCTGAAAATTCAGCTTTGACTCAGGAAAAAAAGTCACAATATTCTTGTTTTTACTGTTGTTGTTTATTATTATTCAATAAATGCAGCCTTGGTGAGCAAAAGAGACTTCAAAACATTTAAAAAATCTCACCAAACCTAAACTTTTGAACAGTAGCATATGTTCACATTAAACATGATATGCTATAATTACTCATAATTAAAGTAAATATGCTATAATTCAGTATATCCATCGTCAAATTATTGCATATTTTATGAAACTAATAAAACAACAGTCTAACCTATAGATGAAGTCTTCTGATGTGATAATTCTTTTACCATAAAATATTTAAATAAATAACAGCTTGTTTGAGGTTTGGTTCAAGTTTTCAATCTTTTTCTCTCCAGTTTTTGGTCCTGTTAGTAATGTGTCCTTTTAAAGGTGAGGTGGGTTTGGGAGGCCTCCCTGCACTAATATATGCTGATTCCTTGTTTCTTTTTAAAGGTCGGGTAAAAGGATACGTGCTGTTGTGTTTGACCTCCCACCAAGTGCTGCACTTTGCGTGCCTGTGCTTCACTTCAAAAAACACAAAACATTATTATTTAATAAAACACACATACACACAATATGAGTTTCAAACATTTAATAATCATTGAATAATAGTTGAACAGAATGATGGAGGTAAAATAAATAAGTAGTTAGGAGCCTGAACAAGGCCAGATGCTAATTGTGCTGCTCTCCATATAGAGACACAGAATAAAATAAGAAACATGACTAAAAAGTACATAAAATCACTTCATTCAACAACATGTAATTGTACTAAAGCCTAGCACACACTAGAAGACAAAAGCTCATCGTCCTTTCGTGCCTTATGTCTGCAAAATCAACTCTCGCATAGGTGTGTGTTAATCTGTGCAAGAATGAAATTTTAGGGATGTTCCCACAAAGTCTGGGAGGAGATGAATCTTGAAAATGTGCGCTTGGTCACATGATTCTTAATGTAAATACTCAGATGTACTTCCTGTTGGTTATCCGTGGAAAGTGCACATTGTTTAGTATTAATGAAATGCAATCTGAGATCTGTTAGTTATGCTAGGGTGAGAGATGTTTATAAAAGTGGCTACTGTGAGTCAAGTGGAAGTGTTTACAGTGCGCACACACTTTCTGCACATACACGGTCACTAGACCGTGATTCCTTAAACTGTGTACTGACACCACAATTCTGTCTTTAATGTTAATAGTAATCATTTTCCAAACACATTCAGACATAAACACACATACCCTGAGAAACACAGTAGGTAATCTCACAGCATAGCAAATCCCATCAAAAATGCTTCAGAACGCTCAGAAAAGGAATTCCTTCCTGCGAAACTACAACATGAGAGAAAGCATCCTCCTAGAACAAGCACACAAACACACTAACACACCATACACTCTGTAAAAAGACATATATAACCTTTACTCATTCCTTTACTCCTACTCATTCCAATGTTGACATCTTGGATGTGTTGCAGGTTTTGACCTAGAGTCCAGACATTTCTTGACTTTGAAGGAAAGGTGCTTCCAAACATTGCTAAAGATCATTCTTGTTCCATGTTGAAAGACAAAACGGGTGTGTGGATGTAGTTTACATCACAAAAACGTTCCAGGAACAGTCCCCCAGTCGCAATCAAAAGTTGCGTGACTTGCTCAAGGGTATAGAGGTTGTAGAGCAAGACCATCCTCTTGCAAACTCTTTCCTTGGGTTACTACTTCTTGGAATCAACCCCACTATCTTTGCGCTTGAAGCCCCGATCCTTAACCAAAAGTTCACCAAGCAGGACTCAAGGTTTCATTTGGGAAGGGGTTTGCATGGTCAAAGAACGTCCTCCAGTTGTCTTTGTTCCCAATTAGACTTTAACTTCACCTTGTAAATTTCAGCCAAAGGAAAGACTCTTCCGATGGTTTTTCTATAGCGTTAAAGGGTTTTCAGATTAATTGCTCAAGTAAAATAGAGGCTGGGGATGTAGAGCAAGACCATCCTCTTAGAAACTCTCCTTTCCTTGGGTTACTTCTATTTGGAATTTACCCTACTATCATTGTGCTTGCAGCCCAGATCCTTAACCAAAAGTTGACCAAGTAGAACTCAGCTAAATTTGGGAAGGGGTTGCTCAGTTAAATAAAAGTCCTCCAATTGTCTTTGTTCCTAATTGGACAGTCTTACTTCATCATAGATCTTTCAGGCTAAGGGATGTTTCTATTGGATTAAAGGGTCTTCAATTGAGTCGCTTGATCAAAATAGTGGGTGGGGATGTAGTGTATGTCCTTTCAGAGCATACAATATATTCTCTCTTAAAGGTGATTGATTTTCGACAGATTTTATGTCCGTAGGGGCTGGCAGAGTTCAGCTATTCTGTTGGCCCTTCAGAGGCTGCTGTGCTGACCCCACTTTCGCTCTCAGGAAGTCTCCGATTCTCCTGCTCTTCGTTGCCTTTCTCTTGATCATCCCTATGTTGGTCTCAAGAGTACTTGGTGTTCGAGATCTTCTTCCACAGTAGTGTTTTGAGGTTGTTCAGAACAAGGGAATGATGCACCTCCATCTGCGAGGCAAGTCCGCTGAGAGTCACACAGGTGCGTAACTGTTTTTCCAGGTCCTCCCTCAGGTCTGATGGCGCTCCGAAGAGCAGGAAGTCTTGCAGTAGTGCACACACCTTGGCCAAGTTGGGCTGCACCACCTCCACATTGCACTGCCTTGCCAATCGGTCGCACGTCGCGGTACAATCTCGCCCGTAAGTGCAGTCAGCATTTGCCTCGCAAGTTCTCCCTCGCAGGAACCCTTTGACGGTTGCCTCCGATGCTACGCTCTGAAGGTCAGCCATTTTGAAGTCATATTTCGCATTGTACCCAACCCGCCTCGGGCTTGCGTCACATATGTAGAAGCTTCCGTAAATGCCATGGAACACCTCCTCCACAAACTCGAGCAGACCGATGGTTATTCGAGCCCTGCGGGGCCATGCGGGAGCGAGCCACTGGTTAAGAGCGACGCCCAATGCCTCTGGAAACACCGGCTGTAGCCAGCCAGGCACCTCCAGCCTGAAGAGGGCGCTGTGTGCTACGTGTTCCATCACATAAAGGTCTCCACAGAAGCCCAGCAGGTGGGGAGCGTGTTCTTTATCCTGCAGTGCCACCATTAAAACAAATTCATTGATCTGAAGCAAAGCCCACACGGATTTCGCCTCTGCTAACGAAACTTTGCCATCACCATTAACATCAGCTAGAGAAATCACACGGGTTACAAGGGTGCCAAGAGATGATTGCTCTCCAACACTGTCCTGTGAAGGAATGGGAGAGAAATATTAGTTTTGGAATAAATTGCCATCAATAACCTTCTTGTCACAGTCATGAACTATGATTTACTACTTTCTATTTCTAGTCAGAGGTGGGTGGTATTTATAATTTAAGAGTAGGGAAAGAATTCATTCTAGAGAGCATTGCATGTGTACGAGATCATTGTCAATATTTTTGTTTTCCCGGGAGAAAAAAAAAAAAAAAAAGTACAACTGCTATTAAGATGCTTTTTGGTTGATCGGATCACAAATGGACAAGGATAAATACAGGTGTGAATGGGGTCTAAAACGTCTTGAGCTTGTCCACTTTCGACCACTTCCAGAGGTAGTCCAGAATGCTCATGTGGTCAAATGCATGCAAACAGAAAACCAAAAGACCACCTCCTCTCCACCTACTGAACTACTGCATAAACATTATGGGAAGCGCGATAGCCAGATGGGATTTACATTTTGTCGGCTGAAGATCCAAGTTTGGTTTGAAGATGAAAAATGTACCAAGCACAATGTTCTCTCACCTGATTCCTGATTTCTAACACAAACTCACTGTGTTCGGCGTGGTCTTACGGCTGTCAAGAGTGGAAACAAAAGCTGCTGCTCTCCGTATGTCTTTCTTTTGTCTCCATGCATGTTCATATGTAAATTGCGCAAGCTTATTTTGTCCATTAGATCGAAAGATCTGAAAAAGCCCACACATTTACCCGCCAATAGACCCTCCCCTCAAAGAAATCAGGACTGAAGTGGTTGAAAGTGGAGAAAAGAGATGGATTAAAATGCCAGGTGTATTTGGGTATGTGTCTGCCTCGTCCACTTGTGATCCGATCGACCAAAACACGTCCTAATACCAGGTGTAATCAGGGCATAACTGACATGGACTAAAAGCCACAAAACTGAGATGTCTAAACTACAGTCTTTATCCAGTACACATATATGCGTAAATACTGAAGTGTGCATTGCCATTTACAGCGTTTTGTGTGGGTTGTGTTTAAGTGTGTGTGTTTGTTGTTCTCCCCGTGACACTGAGAGTGAGTGTATTGTTCTGGCTGTGACCTTTTCAAGCTCCTTCAGTTATTTTTGGCTTCTCTTCCCTGTTACCCCACTCCCTCCCCTGCTCTTTCTCTCCATTTTCACCCTCCTACAGGAGACCTTGAGGAACAGCCGAAAGCTTAGAGAGGGTTAGCCTGTCTTTAGTTCCGTTTCTGCTTCCTCTGCAGGACATGAACTTCTCAAATATCAGTCACAATTAGGGCTGAGTGATATTGCGAATATTCATCATATTTCTGATCATTTGACTGGTGATTTCATTTAATCAACATTTAAAATCATTGCAATAAATGTTAAACTTAAGATAGACAAAAATGGCATTGGAGGTGGTAAGTTTTATTAAAATGAGGTTTTAATAAAATTTTAAAAGGTTTATTAAAATGATTAAATATCATATGCTAATGGTCATTTTGTGAAAAACACTAATTTTAAACTAGATTTTCACTTCTATTAAACATTTTAAATCTTCTTGAAAACAATTGCTGTTAAATTGAAATTATGGTTAAAGACCCATTTCAGATTAAATGCATTAATATCAATATATCTATTGAATTACATTGATATAACGCCTGCAGCACAACAATTCAAGTTCAAGTTAAAGACGTCAAGTTCTAGAATTTAAGGACAGGCATTTTATGAGAATAAAACTGGTTTCTTTGTCAACTGCAGGTCTGGTTTACTGTGATATTTGCTTTTAATGTGAAACATTGACAATAAAGGAGGTGTAGTAGATGAAGAGACCTTGAGGAAGGAATGCAGCATCGCTCTGAATTCATCCATGGATGTACCGCGGGTGGGTTTATCATAGAGGTTGTTGTCATGCCGTAATGGAGTGTCAGGACCGTTTTCTCCTCTCATGCTCTCTTCAATGCCACACTTCACCAACACGGCTTTCTCCTTCCACACAGCACTGTACACCTGCACCACACATATATTAACAAGTGTGTGACAGATGTATACTTATTTAGGACCATCATTTCTTTTTTTTTACATTGTGACCAAAAATTATGGAAAGTAAAAAAATCTTTAAAATATTAATAATTAAATTATTTTTAATAAATGAATAAATAATGCATTAAAAAATTTAAAAAATAAATTGCAATACTAAGAATAATGCAAATAAAAAAGGTAAATATAAAGTAATATGTCTAGATGAATATTTTGGGAAGAAAATATGCTTGTTTGTTATAGAAAATAAATGTGACGCCAAAATGAAATGAAAAATATAATTTCTTTGGGGGTTTTTTGTTTTACTTTTTTTCATTAAAATGTGACCTGAACATATTTTTGTAAGAATCATCCATAATTGTATATACATGCCTATTTAGGACCA
>RJVU01061862.1:825542-867319 GCA_003731715.1 Anabarilius grahami | reverse complement strand
ACATTGTGACAAAAAAAAAAACTTAATTATTAATAATTCAATTATTTTTAATAAATCAAATTTTTAAAAACTCATTTAAAAATTAAAAAAATAATAATATAATAAAAAAGTAACATATTGCAGTATAGAAAACCTGATATAAGAATAATACAAATTAAATAAAAAAGATAAATATAAAGTAAAATGTCTAGATTCATTACCTCAATGAGAATTTGAGGAAAAAATGGAAGCCATTAAAAAAATTAAAAAGGTAATTGCAACTATTTATCTCACAATTCTCACTTTTTTCTCACCATTGCGAGTTATAAAGTCAGAATTGCGAGATATAAAGTCAGAATTGCGAGATATAAAGTCAGAATTGCGTAATATAAAGTCAGAATTGCGAGTTATAAAGTCAGAATTGCGAGTTATAAAGTCAGAATTGCGTAATATAAAGTCAGAATTGTGTGATATAAGGTCAGAATTGTGAGATATAAAGAATTGCGTGATATATACTCGCACTTGCGTCTTACGAAGTCAGAATTGCTAAATAAACTATAAAATTCTGTTTTTTTTCTCAGAATTGAGTTCTCACAATTCTTACTTTATCTCATAATTCTGACATAACTCACAATTGTAAGTTTATATCTTGCAATTCTGAGAAGAAAACAAAAATCATAATTGTGAGATAAAAAGTCGCATTTACCTTTTTTATTTTTATTTTTAATGGTGGAAGCAAGCTTCCATAGGAAAATGTGCTTGTTATGGAAAATAAATGTGACAAAAAAACGAATGCAAATTATAATTTATTTTCATTAAAATGTGTTTTTGTAAGAATCATCCTTGTGTGTGTTTACCTGGTGCGTCGGTGACGTTGAAAGACAGTGTTGAAGAGACAGAGTTTTCTCCTCACAGAGAGACTTACACACCGACCCCGAGATGATACCTCTGCGGTAATGATCACACTAAACACACACAGAAAATTAACCACAAACACTATATACTGTAAATACTGTATCTTGACATCTTTTCTCGATTTATTAGTCTTGTGCAAGCAACAGGAGGACAAACCAGCCAGTTAGAGGACAGAGGGGGTCATGATGTTATGATGGACTTGCACTTGTGCAGATAATGACCCACAAACGCACAGATCAGTCTAAAGGCAGCGTATAACTTCTCCTTCTCAACTGCGTTCTCTCTCTTCCTTCTCGCTTTCATTTCTGATATCTACCAAAGTGGCTTTCAGCACATGTTGCAAAACAAGAGCTGAAAAGGCCTTCTCTTTCTCTGGGCCTCACCAAGAGTCTAACACTGACACAGACGAACAGACGTATTTTCTAACATCACGTTTTAAGGCTCTGAAAAGACTGGCAAATTTGTTTTTAAAGGGACAGCACATCGAAAAATGAAAATGTAGCTCAAAGTGAGGTTTCCAGCAACTAATACTTAAAATTTATGTTCCTCGCATAATACTATTGTGTGACTTTAAAAGACTATGGTGCACAAGTATGTTTTTTTTAAATCATTTTTTCCACACTAGTTATGATACACTTTCGTTGTATTGAAAAGCACATCCTGATTGTTCTATTAAAAAAAAAACAAGCGAGTAGATGGTGAGTAGATAAGATCATTTTTAAGAAAGAATGTGTGATTTTGAATGCAAAACATCACAGTAAGAGGAAGTTTGTGTTTACATCCTGTAGCTGAATACAGAATTTGTGATTAAACTCAATCACACAGCATAATTAACCTACAGCGACAATAAAACTGAGAATAATTTAAATGTGGTTTCCATAACAGCATAATTATGAACTACTGCCATCTCTCTTGCTTCCTCCTTTTTAATTTTCCAGTTTCAGCAGTTCTGTGCAATGACTTCCTGTCAGGGATGAATACTAGAGGGCAAAACAGCATAAATATTACACCATCTGTGTGTATGTATGGTATAAGTTCACACTGAGGTGTTTGTCAATCATCATGTATCATCATAAGTCTCTCATTCTGTCTAAAGTAGCAAATCCTCTCTATTCCACGTTGATTTCACCTAAGTGGCAGGGAATGGCGCTCATGGGAAGGGACGTCCAGTTCAACTCATGCATTATGGAGGATTTCAGTGACTTACGATGAGCATGGTACAGACGTGTCCTCTGCAGAGCTCTGAATAAGAGGAATACTGCATGTAAATCACCCAGCTGGCCACCAGAATCCCAAACCACGCCACCAACAGGTACTTGACCTTTACTGCAGGTAAACGGGACTGAAAGAGACACATAAATATACAATCAACAATATTTCACATGACATATATAATCTCTAGTTTATATTGCACTTTTATTTCAATCTTGAAAGTGAAAATAAATTGGATAAATATCAGAATTTTTCAATTATCAGTGTAAAAATCATTATTATATCAATCTTAACTCAACCTTTGACAATTTATAATAATTTTACTCTCTTTACAATAAATATATAAAGTATTGCACAGAAGGGTACACATAACAACATGTTTAAAGGTGCCCTAGAATGCTTTTTCACAAGATGTAATATAAGTCTAAGGTGTCCCCTGAATGTGTCTGTGAAGTTTCAGCTCAAAATACCCCATAGATTTTTTTTTTAATTCATTTTTTTAACTGCCTATTTTGGGGCATTATAAATGCGGCGATTCAGCACGCTTCCCCTTTAAATTCTTGTGCTCCCCGCCCCCAACCTCGTGACTGCCTTAAACATTGCATAAACAAAGCTCACACAGCTAATATAACCCTCAAAATGGATCTTTACAAAGTGTTCGTCATGCAGCATGTCTAATCACGTAAGTAAAGTATTTATTTGGATGTTTACATTTAATTCTGAATGAGTTTCATAGTGCTCCGTGGCTAATGGCAAATGCTACACTGTTGGAGAGATTTATAAAGAATGAAGCTGTGTTTATGAATTATACAGACTGCAAGTGTTTAATAATGAAAATAGCGACAGCTCTTGTTTCCGTGAATACAGTAAGAAACAATGGTAACTTTAACCACATTTAACAGTACATTAGCAACATGCTAAAGAAACATTTAGAAAGACAATTTACAAATATCACTAAAAATATCATGATATCATGGATCACGTCAGTTATTATTGCTCCATCTGCCATTTTTCGCTATTGTCCTTGCTTGCTTACCTGTACAACGTCTGATGATTCAGCTGTGCACAGATCCAGATGTTATTGCCATTGTCTAATGCCTTGAACATGGGCTGGCATATGCAAATATTGGGGGCGTACATATTAATGATGTTATGTTGAGATTCGCCTGTTCTTCGGAGGTCTTTTAAACAAATGAGATTTACATAAGAAGGAGGAAACAATGGAGTTTGAGACTCACTGTATGTCATTCCCATGTACTGAACTTTTGTTATTCAACTATGCCAAGGTAAATTCAATTTTCAATTCTATGGCACCTTTAAACATAACATAAGAAAATATTTTTAAAAATAAGCAATATGTGATATTTAAAATTAATATTACATTATTTTTTTATAATTTATAATAATTTAATAAATAATGTACACTAAAAAAACAAAAAGACAAACAAAACAAATTTACATAGTAAAGTACCAAAAAAAACAATGCATTCTGGGTGATATTATAAGTCGTTTTTGAGAAAATATAGGCTACCTATAACCTATAGGCTACTTTCTTTCGAAAATGACAAATATTACCCAGAATGCATTATTTTTACAGTGTATTACTATTACAATGCATTCTGGGTAATATTATTTGTCGTTTTTGAGAAAGTAGCATATAGGCCTCTTTATTACCCAAAATGCCTTTTTTATGGTATATGGCTGTTTCAATATGGAAAACAGTGTAAACAGTGTAACTGTAGCTTATCCCACTTTGAGAGAGAGAGAGAAAGCAACAGTGAACAATATTAGTGGTCATTAGCATGTGTCCTAACAAGATTAAACGTCTTCTCTTGGACAGTTTTCAGGTGTAAAAGGGCGCTGAATGCCGAAGGCAGCAACTGTTCTCTGTGCTCGAGTGGGAAAGTGAGTGTGTGTTTGTGTTGTGTGACTCTTTGAAAAAACACATATCTGATTACTGCCTGTTGATACAGACAACTGTTATTAGATACCTAAATTCAGTCAGTGTGTATGTGTGTGCTCTCTGAAAACAAGGCCTGAACACGCAGTCCAAAAAATGCAGTTTTGACAGTGCCACACTTACATTCATGTCATGTAAAAATATGCACTGAAATTCTCATTGAAAAATAAACATTATATAATCATTTACTCACCCTCATGTTGTTAAAAACTTATATAAACAACATTTTAATTTAAATGCCATGAAAATACAATGAATGGGGCTTTCAAGCTTCAAAAAGTATGCAAAAGCACCATAAAAGTTTAATAGAAAGAGTTCATATCATGAAAATAATCTTGAAAAAAATCTCACCCCATCTCTTCCTGGCACATTCATTAAGAGCTCATGAAAGTAGAGATGTCGTATACATGAACAATTCATTCTTTTGAGTCAAATCTTTTCAATGAATCTATTGATCTAGTTCTCAAAACAAGCCTAAATGATTTGTTCACAAATTGAACTGACTCAGTTCTCAAATTCAACTCAAATTAAAGGTGCAGTAAGCAATTTTTGATAAACGCTGTTGAAAGTGGATCAGACCGAGCGGCACAACAAACTTGTAGCCAATTAGCAGTAGGGGGCGTGTCCACTCATGATGGGGGAGGAGAGAGTGAGCAAGAGGGAGATTTGAAGAAAGACTGTAGAAAGAGAGAGGGCTGAGAGACATTACAAAAAGTTTTGTAGATCTTTCACTGGAAAAAGTAAGGTTATGATCAGGCAGGAGCTTTAATATTAGAAAAGCTTTCCAGCACTGGAGAGACCTAAAGCCCAAAGTATACTTAGTTTTTTGCATACGCACACAGTCGAACGCACAGCCTTGCAAAGTATACTTCACTTGACTCGTACGCGTACACAGGCGTTTGCAGTTTTGAGCAATCTCTCGCCACAAGTTAAAACCCCATGTAAATATATTTAGCCTAATTTCCACCTAAATTACCCAGAACTTTTTTCCCCCCAGACCTGTTGCTGTCTGCTTTTCCATCGCGGTCTAATTCCATGCACGCGACTTTTCAGTTCCTGGTGGATTTCGTCCTCCACATATATGCTTAATAAAGCCTGAACCTCGTATTTTTAAACCCCATTGTTGATTCAAATAGCGAACGACTCTTACTGCACGCACCGCAACAGACTTTAAAAAATGGTAGTTGAAATAATATGCTGCGTGGAGTCAACCAATCAAAATACTGTGTGAACTTAGCATGTTCAGCGCCCAAGTCCCACCCCCAGAAGTTCCAGAACTTTTGAAAAAGTACCTCACAAGCAGGGACTTTTTGAGGGGGGAATTTTTACCTGGAACTTTATTTAGACCCTGGTTCCTGTGGTCGAAAATTACCGAGTACCATCACAAAGTCCCTAGTTTCTGGGGAAAGTTCCTGCAGTGGAAACAGGGCTTTTGTATTCTTTAATACTAGAGCTGTACAGATGAGGGTACTTTCTAATGTCTTCACATAATCTCTCATCTATGTAGGCCTCCATTGTCTCTGTAGCTTGCATGTGTTCCAGTCTTTTCTGTTTATGCAGTTTTTGTTTGACTACCTTGTGAATCGACGCCCCCACGGTGCGGTTGCCACCTTGTGGATAAACTAATTACTGCAAAAAATATTAAATGCGCACGTTCGACCTGCGCACACAAAGTACACGCAGTTACAAAAATCCGGCGGTGCGCGTACAGCGCGCTCGTACTCTTCTGATGATGAAATTCACGTCATGCACACTACGCTGAACCTTGTGTAAAAGGGAAGTATACTTTGGGCTTTAGCAGGAAGGCCTTGAGTGTCATTGTTTGTCTGGAGCTGGTGTGCTGCTTGAGCATTTTTCTGCATTTTTTGTGCTTACTTGTCGCTCATCTTTTTTGATTTTGCTTCGCTTCAGCTATGATAAAGAGACATCCACTCTTGCTTTGCAGGTTTGTGCATTTTAGGGGCGGAGCAATGAAGGGAGGGGTGTGTTTGGGTTGATTTTAAAATCTCTCAGAAATTGCTTACTTCACCTTTATTTTAAAGGAACACTCCACTTTTTTTGAAAATAGGCTCATTTTCCAACTCCCCTAGACTTAAACAGTTGAGTTTTACCGTATTCAAATCCATTCAGACGATCTCCGGGTCTGGCGGTACCACTTTTAGCATAGCTTAGCATAGTTCATTGAATCTGATTAGGCCATTAGCATCTCGCTCAAAAATGACCAAAGATTTTTGAAATTTTTCCTTTTTAAAACTTGACTCTTCTGTAGTTACATCGTGTACTAAGACCGACGGAAAATAAAAAGTTGCGATTTTCTAGGCCGATATGGCTAGGAACTATACTCTCATTCTGGCGTAATGATCAAGGAACTTTGATGATATTACGCAGCGCCTCTCATAAATGTCTCCATGGTTGCAAGACACACTCCCTATGCAAACAGGGGGTCACAGGCGCTGCGTAATATCATTGCGCCTGCTGGACCCATGGTACGGCAGCAAAGTTCCTTGATTATTACGCCGGAATGAGAGTATAGTTCCTAGCCATATCGGCCTAGAAATTCGCAACTTTTCAATTTCCGTCGCTCTTAGTACACGATGTAACTACAGAAGGATCACGTTTTAAAAAGAAAAAATAATTTTGAGTGAGATGCTAACGGTCTAATCAGATTCAATGAACTATGCTAAGCTATGCTAAAAGTGGTACCGCCAGACCCGGAGATCGGCTGAATGGATTCGAAAACGGTAAAACTCAACTGTTTAACTCTAGGGGAGTTGGAAAATGAGCCTATTTTCAAAAAAAGTGGAGTGTTCCTTTAAGGTATCCGTGTTACAGTGTAATTATACATTTATGTTCAGAGTAATAATAATTAACTACATGTACTTACTACAGGGTTAGGGTTAAGGCCAAAGTATACCTAAGTTTTTATGCGTACACCAGAGTCTGCATACAGTGCGCATGATGCAAATTTCGTCACCAGAACGCGCCTACACACGTCGCACATTTGCATTGAATTTGTTTTGCACTAATTAGTTATTCCAAAAGGTGGCAGCACTGGCCTGCATGGGGCTTTGTTTCACAGTAAAAAGCAAAAGTAAAAAGACAGAGAAACAATATCAACAAAATAAATATTACTCTGTTCCTCACAAAACTATTGCATGGCTTCAGAAGGTTTGGAATATAGCATAAGGATCACTTTTATATTTTTATAAGCTTTTGAATCATTCTTGAAGACTGAAAGCTTCAGTCCCCATAAAACTGCCACTAAAACTCAATTTCAGAAAGTCATACGGGTTTGCAACAGCATGAGAGTGAGTAAATAATGAGAGAATTTACAGGTCTGTTTAATATGAGGAATTGTGCTTTTGTTTAACTTCAGGTTGAATCACTGCTGTTTTCATTCTCTTGTACGAGAGAAAAGAAAGATGCATTTGTCATCTGTGCCATCTTCAGCGCAGGGTTTAGCAATGAATCTGACAGAGTTGACCTACAGTCTCAAACGGTCACAGTGTGCACTTACAGTGAGTGCACTTATGAAAGAGGGCTCTTAGTGCGGATCTACAGAAATAATGTCAGCATACTGTGTGCATTAAGCACTCAGATCAGCCGTGTGTGTGTGTGATTAGCTAAAGATGGGAAAACAGTATATTAATTGCAACATTTAAAATGACAGATCCACTTTCTTATGATTTAAAATGTAAAAATACAGACGATGAATGCAATGCATATAAATCAGAAGGTACAGTGATAGTATCAAATGGTCATACAATGCTACATGAAAGAATAGGGGTGAAGGGGGCTAGTTGTCACACTGGGTCACAAAGACTTTATTTCAGTAACTTTAAGGAGTACAATTATGCAAATTTGTGTTTTCATTAGCAGACATTTTTTGATATGTTTGTTACCTTTAGCATATTTGCTGTTTCATGAATTCGTGTGCATAATTTTTTTAAATGTATTATTGTTTTATTTATTTATTTCATTTTGCTTAAGTGAAAAGCCTAAAATAGGTTATTTAATGGAATGTTCCCCTTAATGTCAACATATATTTATGGGGGAAAAAAATAGTAAAAATGTTTAATAGCATACAAAAATTGACTGTCGAAGAGATATGGGATATGTTTACTGAAGTAAAAAGTGAACTAGCACCGGTTTGAATGACTTCCATATTCATGTATCATGGTATTTCCACAGTATTCATGGCCCAGGAAACATATTATCATGATGCCATGCTCAAAAACGTGGTGATACCATGGTACTTTTGTGTTTTCAATTTCTTTATAAGGTTTCCGTTGGAAAAATAAGACCAAACATTGTCTTTCGAGTGAAGAAAGTTACCTGTAAACCCTTCGATAAGGGACAGAAGAGCACCAGGTGCACCAGCCTGCGTAAACTCCTCGGCATCTTCACAGTATCACTGATGATGCGCAACACAAATACAGATTCCTCTCCAAACGCGCCGTCACTTTCTCATCTCGTCTCCTCCATTACAGACGACACGCCTGTGTTCTCCAGCACATCAAAGAGCAAAAAAAATACACATTTACTCTTATTTTATCGCCGTGTGCTTTCGTTTCAAGATGCAATCGGCCGTGCGATGGAGAAACATCCCATGCTGGTGGTGCTCAACTCAAGGACACGCGCTCGCACACGCATCCATTTGCACGCGCTGCATCCAGAGACGCGCGAGCTCCAGGCATCATCCTCGCGCGACGAGATGCGACACGGCCAAAGATGCTTTAAAAACAAGCTCTGACATTTGCGCGATATTTAGACAGATGTTTGGTTCTCTTAAAGATCAGCGCGAATCGTGTGGATGAGACGGTGCGAGAATGAGAATCACTGACGATCAGCTGGAGATTCGGCCTCTGTGCGACTCCACAAAGCTTCTTAAAGGGGAAGAGACCCTGATCTACACTACCGACAGAAAACAATAATACTGTCCCTTTAAATACGATTGATTACAATAGAATAAAAAAAATGAGATTAAAATCTCTTTAAATGTGATTAAACACCTTTAATTTCGTTTTATATCGTTTAATTTAATTAAAAGACAATGTAAGAAATAGCTTATCCCTTAAATTTGACCACAGACAATAAGTTATAATAAAGATGAATATCCCTTTAATTGTAATTAAATATAATAAAATATAATTTAAAAAAAAATAGATAAAATACCTNNNNATAAAATACCTTTACTTTCGATTTTTTAAAATATCTTTAATTTCGTTTTTTAAATGAAAAGGCAATATTAGAATATCCCTTAAATTTGACCAAAGACAAAATGATATTGCAAGTATATTAAAACCGTATACATGAGGTTAATAGAAAAAAATAGAATAAAACATACAGAAAATAAATAATCAACAATATTATATAATGGAACAGAAAACAATAGGGAATCCTTTAAAATGTGACTAAATAGAATAGAATAAAAATAAAGAGAAATCTTTTAATTCAGCGATGTTTTTGCGCATTAGGTAATTTATAGTCTAAAAGTCATTGAAGTGTCAAATGAGTAATAATGCATAAATGTTCTTAAAGGTACACTGTGGCCCCCTAGCGGTTAAAAACAAAACTGCATTCATTTTGCGGAAGAACATTGTGCTTTGGCTTTGCGTGGCTTTACGGATGAATATCATTCTTTCTCATAACTAAAAAAAAAAAAAAAGATAATTATCCTATTGCTCATAAAACCTTCCTAGCCTTAAGAGAAATAACCAGTTTCAATAGAAAGGATCTCAAGCTGACTAGCTGAAGATGTTACTGTAGCTTTACTCATTAATAGACACGGTACTTCCTTGAAAATAAATTCCAGCACAACAACTCATTATGAAATGAGAAATGACCCTTCACAATAGATAATGCTTTACAATGAACTCATTTATCTGTTTAATAAAATACCTTAAGGCCAAATTGTACTTCACTTTTACGTGTACACGGGGGTCCGCGAGGCATCAGAAGAGTACGCGCGTACTGTACGCGCACCGCTGAATTTTTGTAACTGCGCCTACTTTGTATGCGCAGGTCGCATATGCACATTTAAATTGTTTTTTCTTGCAGTAACTCGTTTATCCACAAGGTGGCAACCGTGCCCTGGGGGCATCGATTCACAAGGTAGTCGAAGTAAAACTGCATAAACAGAACATACCGGAATGCATGCAAGCTACAGCGACAATGGAGGCCTACATAGATGAGAGACTGTGCGAAGAGGTTAGAAAGCATCCGCATTTGTACAACTCATGAAAGAATACAAGGGTTGTAACACGTGATGAGAGATTGCTCAAAACTGCACATGCGTCGAACGCCTGTGTACGCTTAAGGCTGATTTATACTTCTGAGTCGGACCTTCCGCCGGAGCCTCTGCGCCATAGGCTATGCATCTGTTTGCATTTATACTTCGGCGTCGTTGTCCGCGTCAACGTGCATGCAGACCACTAGGAGGCAGCGTACGCGGTCATGTTGAGGATCAAGGCAAAAGCCGAAGAAGAAGCAGCTCGTCACGTACAAGCGGCAACCTCCCCCAGTTTCTCGTGAAGCCAATACGGAAGTGACTGAAACTGCGATTCATCGACTGGCCGCTAGGGACAGGCTGCAGAAGAGAGCAGAATCTCATTGACCCCCATGTTAAAACGGCCAAGTTTACAGCAGAAAAAAACATGTTTACAGTCTGGTTCAAATTGTGGTTTTGGTCTATATAGCTAATTTTGCCCTTCATGACAACTCTGAGGGGGGTGAATTTTTTTATAACTCATCCGTTTAAATTATACTAAGCCTTAAAGTTCTGCATAATTAAGGGCGTGGTCACTTGAGTGACAGGTATGCCGCTGCTGTCTGTGAGCCGTCATGTTACCTCAGCAGCTAATTCCAGCCGCTGAATTCGATCACAGCGTAGAATTGACCCGTTGTTTTGAAGAGGTGCACGTCAGGCTACGTCGTAGCTACGGCGTACACTCGACGCAGAAGTATAAATCAGCCTTTACCACTCAAATGAAGTATACTTTGCAAGGCTGTGCGTTCGACTGTGTGCGCGCGTAAAAAAAAAACTAAGTATACTTTCAGCTTTACTGTTGTGTTCTTTCCATTGCATTGCTATACTATTCATGTCCACTAGGTGGTACAGTGGTGTTTACATGTTCAACTGATGTAAGAACTGCGTGGAAGGAAAAACAAGAGTTGAGTAATATAAGCTACTGCTTCTGCCTGCTTATTATCTATTCCTAATTCAACATAAAACTTACGCCATCTCCACGTAGCTTCTACAACATTTCAAATCCCTCAGTTTTTGCTATATCCGAAAAGCCAAGCCAATGTTGATTCTCGTTTTATTACGAGCTTTGTCGTGTTCTGAGAAAGCAGACTCTCCTCTTTTCAGCTTTTTTTTTTTTTTTNAATGGTCGATTCCGAGCCGGAGCAACTTTTCTCTATTTACGGATATGACGAGACACGCACAAATGAATTACGTATGTACAAAATTTCCCGCAAAAAAAACCTCATCCTGCTTATCCCCACATAAACACCTATAGCAAAGAATATACACTAACTATACTCTTTGCTTATAGTCCCGGTTTCACAGACTATGCTTAAGCCATAGTCCCGGACTAAAATGCATGTTTGAGCTTTTTTAACTGAAAGCCATTGTTTTGTCTCAAGATGCACACCAGTGGCCTGTTTCATAAAACAAGTTTACCAAATAAGCTAGGCTTATTTCAGTTAGTCTGATTTATTTTGAATCAAATCAACTGACAATAAACCAGACTTACTGAAATAAACCTGGATTATTTGGTAAACTTGTTTTATGAAACAGGCCCCAGTAATGTTATGAATATTCTAATATTAATAATGTAATATATATATTTTTTTCTGAGGCATGTTCATAAAAGCCAATATCCCAATTGAACTAAGGCCTGGCTTAATCTAAGCCTTGTCTGTGAAACCAAGCCATAATAGGCTTACCTGAATCAGGAAAAGATAAAAACAAGACGGATTGATGGTGTATTATTGACTCATTATTTATATTTTGTTAATTTTGTATGAAAAAAGTAACACAAAGTGTATACATGTCTACAGCTAGGCTTGTAGGCTGCTTGCAGAGGTTTCATCTTGCATGCAGCACATTGAGAGTGAAATAGTCTGATTGCACAGTATTTTAGTAGTATTTTATTATGTAGCATGAACTTACTTACTTTCTTGCAATTCATGTTACGGACAACAGACGGCGATAAAGTTGCATGAAGAATTGTGCTAAAAATAAATCAATAAGGAATGCACAAGATCAATTAATTGTTTTAACAATCCATTTCTTTAATAATAAAACAACAGTTTGTTACATTTCTGGATGACATCCATTATATAAAAGGTCACAGTATCTCATCAGTGTGACAACATCTCTTCTGAGGACAAAGTTTAGCTCAAATTTGTCACCGTAGATGTTGACACGATGCGCTCCCTTGAACGTTACTCTCTGACGCCATGATGGGAAGCAGAAGCTCTGCTGTGATTGGCTGTTTAGCTCAGCTGAGAAAACGTCGATTTTTATTAGTCTTCTTGTGACATCAAGACAACCCTTTCAATATGTTGGATAATAAATATAAAGATTGTGTCATTTTAAAATGACAGGCAACAATTTTCATATTGACAATCATAGACCACATATTTTACACATTGATGCATATTGAAACTAAAGCAATGTTAGGGAATGAACACACACACACACACACACAGACACAGGCACAGAGCAGTGATTGTGGTCAGGTCACATTTAAACACCTTAATTAATGACTCTGTGACCACATGCTGCACTGAAGAGCTGCTGTATCCGATTGCACACCCTGATTAGCCATTTAATCTTGTTAACTGCAACTCCTATAATCGGTAATCTGGCTGTTCACTTCTCAACACTTGGCATCAGGTTTTTTTTACCAGCCTTCTAAAATGACAGGAAATTACATTTTAGGGGAAATAATTTTGTAATAAAATTGACAAACTGTATTGTAGGTGTGTGTCTATTGCAGGGTTGATGTACTAAAAACTATTAAAAATGATAAACACACAAAAAAATTAACATTTTAAAGTGAAAATATTTCAAAATATTAATAAAAACTATAATAGTATCTCGATTATACTGCAATAACACTGTAACTCATTTTTATTTTAGTGCACAGGAATAAGACATTTTTTAATATACTCCCGATTTTTCCTTTTTAACAGCCTATAAAATACCCTTAAAGATTTAGTATGCATGACACCTTTGTCTTTCCCAGTAGTATTTAACATAATCAAATCAGCTGTAAATACTTTAGTTCGGTGGGATCCGTGCTCAAGAAGACTTGTCTGGATCGTCCTGTTAACAGTGTTAATTTTAATAAGACACAGCACACTCTCTCCACTGTTCCAGAACATTCCGCGGAGGTATTGAATACACACTCCAAATATTGCCATAATCTAATATGTTAAATAAACTGTAGTTTGCACCAAACACACATGACATGGAAATACAAGCAACCAGTACCCGGAAACACACACATACCGGAGGGATTCAAACTTGCAGCAGAATCTTTTGTGCATAAAACAGAGCGTGGGGAATCATTTGAGCGAATCGGTTCTTTTCAGTGAACTGGTTCGATTTATTCAACCGAATCATCACACATTAGTGTTCTGGTAGCTAGTTAAAGGGATAGTTCACCCAAGTATGAAAACTTTGTCATCATTTGCTCATCCTCAAGTTGTTCTAAACCTGTATGAGTTTCTTTATTCTGCTGAACACAAAAGAAGATATTTTGAAGAGTGTTAGTAACAGTTTCTGGTCCCCATTGACTTTTTTCATACTATTGAAGTCAATGGGGACCAGCAGATGTTTAGTTACTCGCATTCTTCAAAATACCTTATTTTGTGTTCAACCGAACATAGAAACTTTTAAACTCATACAGGTTTAAAACAACTTGAGGGTGAGTAAATAATGTACAGGCAAAAACACTGTTTTTTCAGGCACCTGTTAATTTTGAGATTTTGTACATTTTGTCTTTTCATAAAGTGTTTTTTCAGACTGGTGGAAAGAAAACATCCAAAATACACTTTTAAGTGTATATTTTATAGCACTTCATCTATTTGCGTCTATAGATTTCAGTTACAGGAAATATCTTTAAAGGCCGTTTTCTCGAAATGAGTTTTTCCTCCTGCTCTGAGTCAGAAATCTCCACTTCAGCAGAACTTACACACACCAAACTTTACAGTTTTATTACTATCTATATTCTGAAGGTTTTTACAGAGGGATTTGTTGATATATAATTTGCCTGATTTTATACAACATTTTATTCCTAAAAAAATGGTGAAAACAATTTTTTTTCTGGCTGTTTATAGTATTTTCTAATTTATGGAGTGCTAAATAGAGATATCCAAATCTCCCTCTGTAAAAACCTTTGAATTTAATATGTCCAAAAAAATTAAAGGATAATTTTGAACCTGACGTCATCCAATATTCAGATTTTTGTTCTAGAAATGTATGCAAATTAGCGCATATTTAACTAGATAACGCCTCGTTTGCATATTTAAACATAACATTTTAGAAGACTTGTAATACAAAAAATGTTTGCAATTTTTAATGTAATCAATCAGCTGGGGTAGTATGGTTATATCTATTAGATATTTTTTTTTACCCTATTCACCTGGGGTGTCTCACCTTATTTTTTTGGGGTGAACTATCCCTTTAAGATTGCTTAGAAGCTCAGAACAAGATTTTTCACATTAAAAATGTCGTGAAAATATTTTAAAATATTGTTTTAATTCTTCTTTTTGACACAATAATAACAATCATTTGACTACAATAAAACATTGCATTATTATAAAACTGCATAATATTTTGTAAGATGTGTATTGTAACAATAATTGTTATGCAAAACTATGTATTATTGCATATTGTTGGTTTTTTGCATACAATATTGTCATAGGCTACACATAAAATCAATTAAATGCCCGTAATGTTAACAAATACACTTTTATTTACTTATTTTTCATGATAGTGTTGGATAATACAACATTTAACAGTTTTACCGAGTTTACAATAATTGTAGAATTGGTGGGAAATTATAGTATGGGAGTCATTCACAAACGCTGGAGGGAATCATCTCGAACAGAACGATTCGCGAATCGAACACCGCTAGTGACTCACACGGCAGACGGCCAAAGGTTACACTCAGAGCTCTCAGTGGATAACCCGCGCCTGGCTCTCCATAAACCTCCGGTTCTTTTTGATATCCACATCATTCGCGTGAGATTACGTAAACGACAAGCAGGAGGATCGGTAAAGTTGCTCAAGTGTGCGACTCGGACGTGGTGTCTGATGTAGACTCGGCTCAGAGTTGGTCCTGTACGGTCTTCCCTCCGCTCCACACCGCTGGCCTTCTATAATTTCTCGACAGCCGGGAAAGAGGCGCTGGTCGCGGGTATGGATGCCGTGTGGATGCTGCCTGTGCTGCTGGTGCTCCCGCTCCTCTTATGGACCAGCAGCACGTTCGTTTACTATTTCAAAAAGTGCTTTTATGTGGCGTACATGATGCTGCTGGCCGTTGCCACCATACCGATTTGCATTCTGAAAAGCGGCGGCAGAGACATTGAGAATATGAGGTAAGTTGTCAAGTCACACAATATTATGAACTCGAGCATTGATTCAGGACACTGGGCTGTCATTTTATGTGGTTATTGAATGTTACACCAAAAATCTGGCTAAAGAAACATATTGCAATATAGATTAAACTGTATTTTAAGACTGGAAAACATTGCTACAAACACACCTTTTATCTTTTACACGTCATATGCATGGAGTAAATAGCTTGTTTATATACCCACACATGTTTTTTATGAATGCATTTGTAACGGAATGCATTGCATCTGTTTACCCCGGACAGATGTTCGGATCACGGCAGTGAATCTTTAGCCAGCTCGCTAAGAACAGTGCACGCGAGAACACACACAGGCCTCTGTTTTTAACACGAAATCAGAGTGATGCATGCATAAATTAAGCTCTGTGTGTTATATCCACACAATATAGTGTAAATATGCTGTTGGAGCGCGTGCATATCCCACTTGTGTGTGTTTAAGCAGCGCGTGCTATCTGCTTTAGCCAGAGATGGCGACCGAAGCGTGCGTTTGTTTTCTGATGATGTGCTGGAAACGTGTGAAACGGATGTAGGTTGCTCTGCTAGTTACACATGCTCTAGTTTGTCTAATCCAAGACTTCCTATTTGTATTATGAGGCCATGATGGATTGGTTTCATGGCTCAGCTGGTGCAGCAGAGCTCATCCTGGTCGATGGTGCTAGATTAAACCAACGCTCACACACGTTCCACACGTTGGACAGTTGATCGATGGAATTGGGTGGTTGACATATAAGCCTGNGACAGTCACACCATATGACAATTTTGATGTTTAGATCAAAATTTGAAGTATTGGTCTTCATACACCAACTAAAGCTATGGTATGCTGTAATAATATCTTGTTAGAGGAACAACATAAGGATATAAATTTTTTAAAAATACCCATTTTCTTTAGTAAATGACATTATGGACAGGTAGAACTGTACGTCATGTCATCCACCCAATTGCGGATTCCAGGCCATCAGTTTAGAATCAATGTTCGCGCCGAAAATCCTTTTGAAACCTTCCGTACCAGTCTAGAATGTCGCTGCCATGGTAACGGACGTTCTAGAACAGCAGATCTCCACACAGTATCTCAAAGGTCCCCCACTGTCAAAGTCAACATTTAAACGGATTAACAGAAACTAGGGCTGTCAATACATTAAAATTAATTGTGTTGTGATGTTACTTGTTTTACTCTCTTTCGTTGAACAAAACTACACACACCCATGTCATTTTGTTCAACGAAAGAGAATAAAACAAGTAACATTACCTAAAAAAGATGTTTTCTTGATGCCGCAGAAGTGATTTGAGCTATTTTCCTTAGTTTAATTGTATTAATAAGTATTTTACTATAGCATTATGCGGCCACTCTATTTGGGAACCTCTGTTCTAGAACGCAACCTTGGAATGTTAAATAGGAATGTAGTAGTAACTCATTTACATCTCATTGAATATTTTAATTATAGTTATTTAAAGAGGACCTATTATGCCCCTTTTTACGAGCTGTAATATAAGTCTCTGGTGTCCCCAGAATGTGTCTGTGAAGTTTCCGGTCAAAATACCCCACAGATTATTTATTATAGCATGTCCAATATGCCCCTAGTTAAGCAAAAACACGCCGTTTTTGTGTGTGTACCTTTAAATGCAAATAAAGAGGGCGGAGCCTTTACAGGATACACGGAAACAACAAAACTGGAGAATCTCTCACAGCTAAAATGTCAGAAATTGTCAGTAGTGGTGTTCGGCCTTAAGTTCGAACCTGAGTCGGAAACATATGGAGAGACTCAGGAAGAAGTTAAAATTTTTAGAATGCAATAGGACTTTTCTGAATGGTTAGTTGAGGAATTTATGTAGTTGTGGAGTTAACTTTATTCAACTTAATTCATTCATCCACTGCATCCTCTGTTGCTCAGATGCCGGGAGTCTATGGAGACTCATGTTCATTGGTACATCCAACATTTGTAATGTTTATGTGGCGCAGACATTATATCAATATAGCGAGGATTGGGGCTGCACGATTAATCTCATGCGATTGTCACGCGCATTTCGTCAGTAAAGCCGGTTCCCTGATTACTGCTAAATCGCCATCACCTGTAGATCACTGACAAGCTACGCAATATCGCGTTCATATCGCAGATGAATCGCCTTCGATAATGAACGCGATATTGCGTGGCTTGTCAGTGATCTACAGCTCTGTCTATTAAATGCCGCTCCGTTTGAAAGCAGGTGATGGCGATTTAGCGGTAATCAGGGAACCGGCTTTACTGACGAAGTGCGCGTGACAATCGCATGCGATTAATCGTGCAGCCCTAGCGAGGATATAAACATGGCGGACTATGTGCGGCTCACTCGGGGCGGGATCTATGCTAATAGGGCAGATTGTCACCCAGAAATCATAAGCAGTATCTGAAAATGCGCTGTTCCAGATTTCACCAGTAATGGGCGGGGCTTTCCCCCTACTGCGTGTGACGTCACAGTTGGAAGCCCCGCCCGTTACCGGTGAAATCTGGAACAGCGCATTTTCAGATACTGCTTATGATTTTTGGGTGGATTATTACCATTGACTGTTTTTTTTTCTAGAGTTGATTGGTTAAGGTGTGAAATTTCTCAGGCAAAAAAGTTCCATTGTCAATAGTGTTCCAGATTCCAAATTCCAGATCATGTGAATTCCTATTGAAATTTATGGATTTTGTCTGCGAAAATTCGCAGAATGGAATGCGTGACCGTACCTGTGCTGTAATTTAACACAGGAAAGAATGAAAAATTACTGAAGAATTTACTGGTTTATTGCGTCAAATTTGAAATTCCACCAACAATGTTCATCCGCCTTGAAAAGTAGTCCCACCACTAAAAGAAAGATTTAGATGAGCAGCTCAAATAAATCACATTTTGTATGAAAACAATGTATATAAGTGCTTTAACAAAAGGTGAGCTTTACATTTCTACTTTTAAACTTTCCCAGAATCCCTTGTCCCATATATTTCCATTGTAAGTTACAAAATGAGGAATGAGTCAAAGTTATTTTCTGTGGTGAGCTTAATTCAGAACTGAACCTGGGACATTTATTTAAATAGGACATTTAGTCCTTCATTTTTACAAGTGGGGGTTGTCGACAGAAATAAGTTTAGATATTTTTAGCAATTTGGCCCTCGCAAAATCATTGTTTATCAATATGTCAAATTACAATTGATATGAATGTTTTCAGGAAATTCTATATAGTTCTGCATGAGGGTGACCTTTTTAATCTCAATTATGTAGCCATAAAATCTGAATGCATGCTTATTTTTAATAAATAAATAAGTGTTGTCACACTTATAGGTCATGCAAAGTTTGTAATGTCAACTGCACACATACCGGCATAGACGGGATCTCTTATGTGATATGAAAAGCAACCTTGTGTTTGTGGCCTTCCCTAATAGTGTGCATGGGATATGAAAATTGGAGACCTGAGGTCTGACTGCATTTGCACAAAAGTTCCCGTCAGTGCCTGTTACGATGTTCTGCAGCTTTTGAATAACTTTGAAAGAGACCATTTTGCATGCTCACTAAAAACTAGACAATTTCTACTCTTCATAACAGTCGGTTCATTCACACGCAGGGTACAATGAACACACTGGGTACCACAGAATAACAGACACCCATTTATTGCGGTTATTAACGCAATCATCTATCCCAAGTTGAAGTTCACTGATATTTTATACCACCTGTTTAGTGATTTAGTGCCATGTAGTTCACAGGTAAACTCGTCCAGATGAGCAGGTCTGTTCAGGACAGTGTTTGAATGTGGGGGGTGCGACGTTACCCGGTAATTACGCCAGGACAGGGTGATCTCATGTGTCAGGGCTGGTGTAGACTTACTGTACCTCGACTATCAAGTGTTGACGTGTTGTCATGCGTGCAAATACTGTACATACTAGAATCTGATCGTGGCAAATATGTGGAAACTAATTTATGCAAGCTTAAGTGTTTTGGTCATGGCTATTAAGTCAGGATGACCTAACACCCATATTAACCAACAGACCACATGACGTGGGGACGATGGGTGGTGTCTTGTTGCATCAGTCTTGTTCTTCTTTTTAAGTTTATCTCTCTCTCTCTCTGTCTCTCTCTTTATCAGTGTGATAGGAAAGAGTGATTGAGCCACTCGCAGAGGTGATGCAAGGATGCCAAACTTATTAGGTGAAAGGAGAGAGCTGACAAGGCTACTAGAGATAGAGGTGGTAGAGGACAGATTTTATCAAGTTAACACTCTGAGGTCTGATGGTCACGCCGGCGATACCACCGCGTTTTTTTTCTTACCAGTGTGAAAGAGACTCAAAATACTCCATCAATGTTGCACATATAATTAAGAGTTATACACCATTTTAATCTGTGGAATATCTTCTTTCATTTGTGTACACAACAAAATGTTGTGCTTTTTGTAAAATAAAGAAAACTAACATGATGCGTGATCTCTCGTCTCCCTCTGAACGAACTCCAATCTGATAGTTCTCAGAAAATGAACTGTAACTTAGTGAATTCTAATGACAAAAAAATTACACTTATGTCAAAAGAAACGTTGAGATGTCAGGTTTTAAATCGTGTAAGTCAAATCGAAAACAAACCTTCTGTGTTTATGTAATCTGTATGAAAAGAGAGCCATGTCAGAAGTCCGCGATTCAGCTCATTACCCACTAATGCGGCCACGCCCACGGAGCCAGCGCTCTTCAGACGCAAATTCAGTCAATACATGCAGACATAGTTTCAATCGTGTATTTATTATCTTGAAAAGTGTTTATCTGGATGTTAAAGCCATGGTTAGCGAGCTCTAGAAGACATGCAGTTAGTTCCTGGTTCTCTTCTTCTTTATATGGATTTGTGGACTAAAGGTGTACAGAGCGCCCTCCGGCTGCAAGTATGAATTGAAAACACCATTCCTGAAATGTCCTCTTCTTCCTTAGAATAATTTGTGGACTAAAGGTGTACAGAGCGCCTGTAGAGTATGAATTGTGGACTAAAGGTGTACAGAGCGGCTGCGAGTATGAATTGAAAACACAGTATCCAGCACTCATAGTGATGAGAATAAATATAGAATAAATATTACTCCTCTGTATAGAAATTTGACATAAACATATTAGAATTATCAATATTTCTCCAAATGTGCATGCTTTTAAGCTAAAAGCCTATATGAAATGCCATAGAGGTAACATAATTGTTCAGACACTTTGCATCACAGAAATACATTATATTTTAAAGAATATAATAGAATACCATTATTTTAAATTGAGCTGAGATATGATTACAGAGGGTTTTTTTCACAGCCTACCTGACTGAAAGAGCTCATTAATATGCAAGTAATTTCAGCTCATTACTATGCAATTCTTTTGTCTTCTCAGGTGAGAATGATCCATTATTCACGATCATTCACGCCTCCACGCATACTGTTTCTCTTGACAAAAAGTGTCTTACAAAAACTAAATCAATATGTTGTTTTATATGAAGGAGTAGGCAGCATAATTTTTACATAATTCTGAAGCAAAAACTCTAGTCTACAACCTCCAATACCCAGAAGTCTTATGAACACAATTTACTATACTTTTTTTGGCCTTATTTCAGTGACTTAAGTTTTTTGTTTTTTCAATAACCACGCATAAACGTTATTCCTTCAAAAATACAAACATGTACATACATGTTCCTCACATATTATGGTAGCCTAGTTTGTGCTGAATACAGTGTAATGACACTTGTGTCATTAATATGTTTGTGAACAACTGAAAAAAGCACAAATGTCAGGGCATGTCAAAACTTCTCCAGGGCCCCAAAAATCCTCAGACCCCAGAGGGTTAAAACATTGACCCAAAAATGAAGATTTTGTCATTTACTCACTCTCATGTTAATCCAAACCTATATGGCTTTCTTTCTTGTAGCATGAAAGGAGGAAATCTTTTTATTCTTTTACATGCACTCGCAATGAATGCGGATTGGAGCTTTAAAGCTTCTAAAAGGACACAAAAGCACTATAAAAAGTATATTCCATGTCATGTGATGACTGATGAGGAACAGTTTTTATTTGTTGTTCATTTATTATCTTCCCTCTATAGTGGTTATCTTTACTCATTATCTTCCCTCTATACTATATATCTTTCTTAACTGCTGTTTTCTGACCAGTTATTTTTGTTGTGTGTTTCAATTCCTTCTTTTTCTTCTTTGATCTTAACTGTGCATTTATGTGTAAGTTTCGCAACTTTATTAACTTTATTACCTTTACTGTGCATTTATGTATAAGGTTCGCAACTTTATTAAAACAATATTTGAACTCCATAACCTTAGACCTATTGGTTTGAATTTTACATTTTCATTTTAGTTAGTCTTAGTCTTATGTTTCTATCGTTTTTATTTGTTATTGTTTTTTTATGACTATGTAATTTCATTTTAGTTTTTAATTATTTTTAGTACATCAAGTTAAACTAAATGAAAATGAAAAATGTTGCAGTTATTAGAATTTTTTTTAATATTTTTAGTTAACTTTTTTTTCAAACAAGAAGATGATTTTTTTTTATGGTTTTAGTTTTAATTAATTGTAATAACCCTGGCTTGTGCATTATTCAGAAAATATCCTTTTTATTTTTCATAATAGAAATAAAGTAATGCAGGTTTGAAATAACACAGTAAATGATGAGAAAATAAACCTCTCAAAAAGACCATAGTAACCTTCAGTCTGAGTTGGTTTGTGGTCTTGATAAGCTGCTCATGAAGTTTAAGATCTTTGATAACAGCCAAGCTTGGCAGGGTTTAAACTCTTCCTTTGTGTTTGTATATTAGGTTAACGTGTCAGAGCACAGGTTGACATTTGTGATAACAGAGTTTATTTAGGATGTGTGTAGTAACAAATGAAATATGTGTGCGGTTCCATCGCTGGTGGTTATAGAGCGGGGGATGAGATTGTAGGGATTTTTTTTTTAAAAAAATTTTCAGGCCAAAACCTAGAAATGAGATATCATTTTAGCACTTCCGTTCCATCTTCCTGAAGTCAGTGGGTTTTTTGAAAGGGTTTTTGGTTAAATGCTTTAAATAAAGTATGTGGTGAACAAGCTCAAGATATTTTCACATTTTATTCTGCGATTTAAAATACTTCAGAAATACCCTCTTGTGATATTTTTATTTTTTTAAAGGTGGTTGCTAACAAGTGTCTAAATGGGACTATACAGATCTTGTCGGGAACATTAATTGTCATCAGCCAAACAGATAAACTCATCTACTTACTATGTGTATTTTAAAGCTTTCCTGTAGCTCAGTGGTTAGAGCATGGCACTAGCAATGCCAAGGTCATGGGTTCGATCCCAGGGATTGCACATACTCAGATACAAATGTATAGTACAATGCAATGTAAGTCGCTTTGGATAAAAGCGTCTGCCAAATGCATAAATGTAAATGTGTTTATAATTGCACTTTTGCAAACTATTATAACTCTTTTTTTTTAACTTTTTAAAGAGCTATAATGCCCTTTTTACAAGATGTAATGTAAGTCTCTGGTGTCTCCAGAATGTGTCTGTGAAGTTTCAGCTCAAAATACCCCACAGATCATTTATTATAGCTTGTCAAATTTGCCCCTATTTGGGTGTGAGCAAAAACACGCCGTTTTTGTGTGTCTCTTTAAATGCAAATGAACTGCTGCTCCCGCCCCCCTTTCCAGAAGAGGGTGGAGCTTTAAAAGCTCGCATTTCAGTTGCTCAACAACAACAAAGCTGGAAAATCTCACGCAGCCAAAATGAGGATTGTCAGTAATGGTGTTCAGCCTTACATTGTTCAAACTGGAGTCGGACACTGATGGAGANTTAACATGTCAGAGCACAGGTTGACATTTGTGATAACAGAGTTTATTTAGGATGTGTGTAGTAACAAATGAAATATGTGTGCGGTTCCATAGCTGGTGGTTATAGAGCGGGGGATGAGATTGTAGGGATTTTTTTTTTTTTAAAATTTTCAGGCCAAAACCTAGAAACGAGATATCATTTTAGCACTTCCGTTCCATCTTCCTGAAGTCAGTGGGTTTTTTGAAAGGGTTTTCGGTTAAATGCTTTAAATAATGTATGTGGTGAACAAGCTCAAGATATTTTCACATTTTATTCTGCGATTTAAAATACTTCAGAAATACCCTCTTGTGATATTTTTATTTTTTTATTTTTTTAAAGGTGGTTGCTAACAAGTGTCTAAATGGGACTATACAGATCTTGTCGGGAACATTAATTGTCATCAGCCAAACAGATAAACTCATCTACTTACTATGTGTTTATAATTGCACTTTTGCAAACTATTATAACTCTTTTTTTTAAACTTTTTAAAGAGCTATAATGCCCTTTTTACAAGATGTAATGTAAGTCTCTGGTGTCTCCAGAATGTGTCTGAAGTTTCAGCTCAAAATACCCCACAGATCATTTATTATAGCTTGTCAAATTTGCCCCTATTTGGGTGTGAGCAAAAACACGCCGTTTTTGTGTGTGTCTCTTTAAATGCAAATGAACTGCTTCTCCCGGCCCCCTTTCCAGAAGAGGGTGGAGCTTTAAAAGCTCGCATTTCAGTTGCTCAACAACAACAAAGCTGGAAAATCTCACGCAGTCAAAATGAGGATTGTCAGTAACGGTGTTCAGCCTTACATTGTTCAAACTGGAGTCGGACACTGATGGAGAGACTCAGGGAGAAGTTACAACTTTTAGAATGCATCTGGACATTTTTTGAATGTTAGTGGATACATTTGAAGGACAAGAAAGGTCTAGGCCTGGACTTTATGTTGTTGTTTTAGTTTATGCTGCAGTCGTCCATGAGGGGCTGCCGCGTTACTTTCGCTTTGTTGTTTATTTTGTATAACTAAAGTTATGTTGAACATTCGGCAGTTCCCGCCTCCTTCTTGAACATAGTTACACTTACGTTTACCTTTTTTCTTCTGCAGATTGCATTTATGCTTCAAAATTCATGAAAATTGTTCATTTGTGAAGATTATCATGAGAATCATAACTTTTGTTAGTCACAGAGCTTATTTTCTGCAATGATGCAAAAGCCAATGGAAAAATCCTATTGGGTTTTTGTCGAGGGAACCAGGGTGATGCGAACTTCCGGGTTGGCCTACAAAAATATGTAATTTCTGCAGAACTCTATTCTGAGCTACTTTAGACCCTGGTCTTGTGATTGCCAAATTTATGTGGCATGATGTTACTATAGTACATGTCCAAAACAAAATGGTACTTTTCTTTTTGTTACACAACATTCTTGTTTGAGTAAGAATGCATAATGCACAGTGGTGGTATGGTGAAAGTATTAATGGCAAATGCATTGATAAACACCATGGTACAGTATCATTATCATATTCATATACTATGCTATTTACGTGTTACTCCAAGTTACAATACAGTTCAAAACTTTCTTTCAGATCATTAAGCTAAACAAATTTAAATAAACCTAAAGTAACCATAGTACAGTCCAGATTTATTACAGAACAGGCTCAGATTCTTGTCTCAAAGACATTATACGCTGTGTTACAAAACGCACATGCAGTGACTGCTAAGATCACCCTCTGAGTAATTTCACAACCATCACTATTGTGGTGATGTGTAATAGGCACAAAGAATTAAGTCAAAGCATTGCTGAAATTTATGTCTGTGTAAACTCAGGACACAGACATGCATTTTGGTGCATTGATGAACCAAAACTCAATAAAAACAAATTAACAAGTTAATGTTTATATTTAGTGTTTTCTAAGTCAAGCATCGCTTCACTGTTGTTTAGTACTTATTACTGTGGATGAAGTGTTGTACTAAACCACGAACACTAAGTATTTGAACACGATTCATTGTAACTCAGTCATAAATCCATCTCATAGTTGATCGTCTTTCAGTCTCCTGAAGTGTTTGAATGAAGTGAGTTTTGTTGACTCTTTCTTCAGCTGCGGTGTTACGTAACCACAGATGTCTTTTGCCCGCATTTGCTCCACTTATTCACATTACTGATATGAAGCTCTTATGTGTTCAAAGGTTTCACAGATACCGCATCTGTAATCTCTCTGTTCTATCGCGCAACATCACAGTAAACATCAAACTATCCAGAAGATTATAGAATAGTACCTAGTATTAACTAGTACTTTAGTTTGTCTTAACATGTTGTTTTTAGAGATTAAAACAAACTTTTTGAATAAACCATATAGAAATGCAGAAAATGTGTTACATAGTGCTTGATGGATCTTATTTGTGCTGCCATCTACTTTTTGCTTGTACGTGTTCTATTAAATTTATTACTAAAATTTAAGGCTGGGCATTGATACAAATTTCATGATTCGATTTCGATTCACAAGCTTGTGACGTGATTTGATTCAATTACGATTTTGATTCAATATCCATTCATCTGGATATATATTAGGTACAGTACATTTCTATTTTTCTCAAGAAAAAACAACAACAATTGATTTGTATACAAACAAGGAAAATAAGCACTAAAAATAAAAACTGAAAATAAGACTGCTTTAATAATAACTTTTAATGACTTAATTATGTTTCTACTCAACTTATTTTTTTGAAATATAAACATTTAAACAGTTTAAACAATTGATGATAACTTGTTTTCATGATGGATTTATACTAAACATTAAATATTGAAGAATAGTTTAAGCAAAAATATAACAAATGTAATATAGTGCATATATTTCGCAAAATGCCCCTCTCTAGAGTTCTTTTTTTCTTTTTTCTTTTTTTGTGGCCATTAAATGGCTTTTCTGAGGTAAAAGTAAATGTTACATGACATCATGTTTAATTACAAGCTATATTATTGACCTCTTTCCGTGCTTGAAACTCTGATTAAGCAATTACATGAGACATGATATATTTCAGTAAGTTGTACTGTATCTTTCAACATACCTTCTGATGTTCATTCATGTTCATTTCATGCTATAACTAGTAGTAAAGCAGAAGAGATGATCAGTTTAATGCCGCTTCGCTTGAACTGAAGCCAGGGTTGCCAGGATTTCAAAATTACAAAACCCGCCCAATTGCTACTCAAAACTAGCCCAATCGCAATTCAGAGGGGGATCCCCTGGTAAAAATCACGTTCTGGGGGTAAAATCCGTGTTTTTAGCGGGGTTCCCCTGGTAAAATTAGCTTTCAAGTGGCTAAATATAATGTTATTTAAGGTTGCTTCAACCTGTAGACATGAAAAACAACCCACGACAACAGTTAAAGTAGCCCAATTCCGTGGAAAAACTACAGACTTGGCAACACTGAGGCAATACAGCGATCTGTCACGCCACATTAAAGAGTGGCAAAACTGTATTTATTGTTTGAATTTCGTAGGGCTGGGAGANTGTTTTTTTTTTTTTTTTTTCGATTAATTTGAATTTAATGTTTTAAAAAGCCCTACGAAAAGTTTGATTTTTGCTTGGTGAACGATAAAACAATGGAATAATTTCATGCACTGAAAGAGAAGCTATATAGAAGCTATATTTGTGAAAATGGACTGAGTGACCTGACTGTTATTGTTCGTGTTCTGGATTGTAATGTTTTTTTTACTTCCTGTAGGGTAATCCGGTTCATGGTTCGTCATGTGAAGTACTTCCTGGGTCTGCGCTATCAGGTCAGCGGTTGGGAGCATCTACAGACAGATGGACCCTACGTCATCATCTCTAACCACCAATCATCACTTGACGTGCTAGGTGAACTAATACACACAACCAATCAGTACTAAATGTGTTCGGTATTACCACTCTTACCTATCAAAACATGACATGGCAAAAAATCTCTGTGTGTCAAAATCCTGTTTAAAGAGCTCTGCCAACATGACCAGACCTGCATGAATACACTTCTTTCTACATGCACACCCAGATGTCACATGATCATACTTGTGCAATCAGTCTTTCTGTACTGATTCTCTCCTCATCTCTGCAGGCATGATGGAGATATTGCCGGACCGCTGCACGATGATAGCTAAGAAGGAGCTGATATGGGCCGGGACGGTGGGCATGATTTGCTGGCTGGGAGGAATCGTCTTCATCAACCGCCAAAAGACCAGCGACGCCAAGAACGTCATGAGTGACGCTGCTAAAACCATGTTGGCCGACAAGGTCTGTCTTTACTGAGATAAAATGAATTGTCTCAACTCGATCCATGTTAATTGATGGTATATGCTCCTTTTGAACCGTAGTTTCTTTGTTAACGTCATTAAAAAAAAATCATATTTAATAGCCAAATTTCAGGTGAAGAACTCCTCTACCCATAAATACATTAGAGAAAACATATCAGGACAAGGGCTGTGTCCGAAATAACATACTCTCTTGAGTAGGTACTTTGCGACCGCTAAAAAAGTATGTTCTATATATTACGAATGCGTGTAAAATGAATAATCTGGATGTACTACATTCGCCATGCTGTCATTATCATGTGACTACCAGCATCAGTTGCGTTGCTTCACTGCCATTTACAAATCTTCTCCCGTGGCCTCATGGGATAGTAAAGTGTCCATCATATGCACACTTCAGTATCTCGTCAGAAGAAGTTGGTCATGCAGGGTTTTTTTGCCTGCTTGTTATGAGTACTGTGAATTCGGACATACTACTTTTGGCACATACTGTTTTTCACCTACTATATAGTAGGGAAGTATGCGATTTTGGATGCAGCCAAGGTCTTTATATTGTCTGAAATGTATTATATAGTTGTATAAATACACTACCGTTCAAAAGTGTAGGGGCCTGTATGATATTTTTATTCCTTTATTATTCAGCAAGGATGCTATAAATTGATTAAATGTGACAGTAAAGACATTTTACTGTCAAATAAATGCTGTTCTTTTGAACTATTCTCAAATAATAATACTGGGAATTTTTTTTTCATGTATCCACAAAAATATTAAACAGCACAAACTGGTTTCAACATTGATAATAATAATAAATGTTTCTTGAGCATCAAATCAGCATATTAGAATGATTTCTGAAGGATCATGTGACACTGAAGACTGGAGTAATGATGCTGAAAATTCAGCTTTGAATAACAGGAATAAATTAAATTTTTACTACTTTCAAAAATATAAGCTCTTACCGAGTTCGAACCCTAAACTTTTTAACCATGTGATGTTGTGTCTTGAAGTTAGAACTGTTTATGAAGAATTCTTTGAAATCCCCGTGGAGAAAATGAGTTGGAAAATATTTCTATTGATTATACCAAATACCAAACATTCTAACAGCAATGATGTCATTGTAATATTTTGCATACTAAATTGTGGTTTGGTTCTTTGCATCTATTTATCCATCTATATATTATTTGTTAGTCATTTTCAGTGGGTGCTGTAAACAATCTCATTTTGTCTTTACATTAAACTTTCTATAGATCCGATTGTGGGTGTTTCCAGAAGGCACACGGAATCAGAACGGCGGGCTTCTGCCCTTTAAAAAGGGAGCGTTTCATCTGGCCATTCAAGCACAGGTGAGTGTTGCTTCAGAACACCTGTGGAGAAAATCAAGTTTTTAATGTTTATGGGCCCTATTTTAACAATCTAAATGCATGGTCTGAAGCACATGGCGCAGGTGCACTTAGGGCGTGTCCGAATCCACTTTTTTTAGTTTAACGTCAGAAAAAATGGCCAGCGCACCAGGTGTATGGTCTAAAAGGGTTGTCCATATTCTCTTAATGAGTCATGGGTGTGTTTTGGGCTTAACGTGCAATAAACCAATCAGAGTCTCATCTCCCATTCCCTTTAAAAGTCAGGTGTGCTTGCACCATGGCGGATTGCAATTTACATGGAGGAATATAGACACCCTCAACCTGACGAGCAAGTTTAAATACATGTGTGCATTGCCGTGATTGGTCAAATAATTAGCCAATTTCATTCGTCATTACTACAAAAAGGTAATTCTGATACATGCAATAACTATCCATAATGACATGTAGACATTTTTATCTTTATATACACAATAATAATCTTTTACATTTGTAATCCTTTTATTTTTAATATTTGGCATGTTTGTATGCTGCCGTGTGTGTAAGAAGCAGAGTGTACACATGTTGTGCACCTGCATATAGGCGCATATTACTAATGCGCTCTTTAAATACAGCTTTCCTGTAGCTCAGTGGTTAGAGCATGGCACTAGCAATGCCAAGGTCATGGGTTCGATCCCAGGGATTGCACATACTCAGATACAAATGTATAGTATAATGCAATGTAAGTCGCTTTGGATAAAAGCGTCTGCCAAATGCATAAATGTAAAATGTAAATAACAAAAAAAAAAAAAGACCAGGTTTTTGTTGGTCAATGACGCAGTTGTTTTCATTTACCTCAAAATAGCAACACGCCAACAATAAGCCTGAACACACCTCGTTTTCAGACCAGCACGCCCATGGGCAAACAGATGGGCACGAGTGCATTTGCTATTTAAACACAGTGGGTGCTGGATGTGAAAATGATAACTGCGTTGGGCTGAAACGAGAAAAAATCACTTGCGTCACGCCTGGCATCGCATTGCGCCGGGTGTATGATAGGGTCCTGTATGTTTATATGGTGTTTACCTTAAGACAAACCACATGTCAGTTCATCATTCAACACCATTGCTGAGTATTTTCTCGACAAATGCAGTAGACTTATACCAAAACAAAACAATTTCCTTCTGAACAGTTTTGTTTTTAATAAAGCTCTGAAACTCAAGGATAAGAACTTCCTAGACTCCTTGTACTTGACCTGATCTAACCTGACATGTAGGTTTAAAGTACGAAGCTCAAATAATTTACCTAGCACAACCTGAGCAAGTTTGAGCTCAAAGGTCCCTCATTAACCCATGAAACCTGTGTCAGGGGGTCAGAGGT
Organism: Anabarilius grahami; assembly: GCA_003731715.1. Lineage (NCBI taxonomy): Eukaryota > Metazoa > Chordata > Actinopteri > Cypriniformes > Xenocyprididae > Anabarilius > Anabarilius grahami. Next base: position 836,816 of record RJVU01061862.1, on the reverse strand, counting down.
CGTAAGGGAGACTGGCTTTACCCTTGTAGGTGTTGTGTGTTACCTTCACCAACAGAGGGAGTCGTTGTTTCTTATATTGTTTAGTGTTCGGCTCCTGTGGTGTTCTGCTGCAGCCACATAGAAACTTTTACTCTTATGCAATTGATCTGCACATTTTCAAAGCTGCATGAAACATTCCTTCAGCATTTCTTCCTTTCTTGAGGCTTGTGAATAAAGTTAAACCAGTTGGATTATATTTGTTTTGGACTAATGGCAGTTTGGTCACTTAAAATACTTCCTGTTTCACTTTATAGGCTTTATATTGTATGGAAAAGTAGGTTGTTTCTGTATATGTGTGTGTATGTACTGTATTATTAATTAATGATTAAGATTTTTTTGTTTTTGTTTTTTGGAAAAAGACTCTTCTGCTCACCAAGGCTGCATTTGTTTGATCAAAAATACAGTAAAAATTGTGAAAAAAGTGAAATATTATTACCATTTCAAATTGCTATATATATTTTAAAATGTAATTTATTCCTGTGATCAAAGCTGATCATTACTCCAGTCTTCAGTGTCACATGATCCTTCAGAAATAATTCTAATTTGCTGATTTTTCTTTCTTTTTTTTTCTCCTTTCGAAACAGGAAGTTATCAAAGAAATGCTTCTCTTTTTTGTTTTGTAATAGCTAAACCACTTTATTGTGTTGTCAATCTAGAGGGCATTTGATTTAACAAAAAATCGTACATGCCTCTAAACGCAAGATGTGATCAATATTTTTGGTTATTTTCTCAGAAGTGGAAGACTGTACATGCATATATCTGCTCAAATGTTATTTTGTCAGTTTTTAGGAGTGCACTAGCAGCATATAGATTAGGCTCAATGCTAACAAAGCCTTAAGGCTAATCTAACCACAATACTTCAGCCTTTCCTGTCTCTCTCAATTAAAAGTGAAATACTAAAGCTACATTTCTATGACCACAAAAAAATATTTTGGATAATTGCTGTAATGTTGACACAAACCTGTCAATAGCCAAAGCGTGACTTTGAGATTCAGATGAGATCACAGACAAAACAAGAAAGGCGGGAAAGGGTTTCTGACAGCATTTTCTCCTCAGAGTTGAGTTGTAGTTGGTGTAAAGAGGTTTCGGGAATGAGCAGGTGGAATGAATTAGAAATGTGAAATGCTTCTAAATGCAACAAGTTCATGTGAGGTAACATCAATTTGTGCTAAAAAATGAATATTTTAGAAAGTGTGTATGTTTGTGTCTGTGAGTTTGTGTGTAGTTGTAGTTAATAGTCATTTTACTTTATTCTGAACTTAAATCAAGCATCTACACGTGTGTGTGGTGATGATGATGATGCATACTGATATCAAAATGGCAGGCCATCATAATCAAAACCAGATGAGCATGTGAGTTAAGGCGGACAGACATCACTTAATCTAGACCAGACTAATGGAGCCCTGATGGTTCTCATTAGTTAAGGTAAAATATGTGAACAGTCTGTGTTTTCTTATCTTTTATCTGTGTTTTGCAATTTGGCAATATGCACCTACGCCATGTGTGACCTGACAGGGTTTTATACCTGGACTAGACTTGGAGAAGTTTAGTAGAAATTGCTTAATTTAGGGTTTCAGCTAAATATTTGAATATGTGAAATACATGCAAAATATTGTTAACCTTTTAAAATGCATTTTAATATTTAGATGTTTCATTGATCATTTTATCATATTTAACTACATTTTTAAACATGAAGTAAAACATTTTAAATATTTATTTAGTTTAAATATACATATTATTATTTTTTTATGTATTATATGTATACATTTATAAAATATGTAAAATATATGCAAAATATTTTAACTTCCAAAAATGCAATTTAATAAGTATTTTTTATTCTTTTATTGTTACATTTTAACTAAATTTTTAAACATTTAAAAAATGTATGTCAATTTATGTATTTTTTAGTGCTGTCAAATCGATTAATCTCATCTAAAANTTTTTTATATATATATATATATATATACATATATGTGTAAAATGTTGTAAAATATATGTACAACATGAATTTAAAACAATATTTAAGTAAAACAAGAATTAAACCTTTTAAATATATATTTGTCTATATATATTAGTAGTTACTTACACACACACACACACTGTCCAGCGGTGTCGTCATGAGAACTGACCTCTTCTCTCCATCTATTATTAGTCTGGGAGGATAGTTGAGTCTGTGTCTGATGATATTTTTGTGTGAGAGCGTTTCTAATCCCCGCTGATTTACTGTCTGCTGCACTGCACATCGAACCAACCATCTCTCCCTCTCTCTCTCTCAGGCTCCCATCATACCCATTGTGTTCTCTTCCTACAGTAACTTCTACCTACGAAAAGAGAAAGAGTTCAAATCAGGTAATGCACATTACAAATGTATGTCAAGGTGAAACACAGGGTTCCTGCACAGTATGAAAAAGTATGGAATTTGATTTGAGTCATTTCCAGTTCTGGTCACAGTATGTGAAATTATTTGTTTCCAGAATATTGCCCCTATTCTGATTTCTAAAATATAAAAATGTGAATTTCCATAAATACATTTATTGTACAAGCAGTTTGTTTTTAATGGCATTTGGAGCAGGCAGCCAAAATGAATTCAAGATGCATATTTTCATTAAACGAATAAATGATTTCATCAGTAAATTTATAGTAGAGCAAACATTATTACACACAGTTATTTTGAAAATAATATTTTCTGAATTAATGTAATCAGTGATGATATTATTATAAAACTTATGAGTAAATTTAACACATTTTATCAAATGTATTTCAAATGTATGCAGTCAGTGAAAATGTGAATGTAATCAATATTAATTTATTATTTTGACAATATTACCTTAAATCTTATAATATGAATTTAAAATAAATAAAGTTAAATTAATCCTGTATTTTTAGCATTGCAGTTTTAAAAAAGTGCTGCATATTGAATTTGTAATATTTTGCCAATTATTTGGATCAATATTCTGCTGATTATTTAGTATTATTTGATCAAAATAGTAGTCCATATGACTGATGCGCTTTATTCCACGTCCTCTGAAAGCTGAAATTTCAATTGTTGTTGTTGTTTTAATATTTAGTGAATTATTATTTTAAGAACTATTCCTTAATGCATTGTGAGACATTTTTATTATTGATGATGATGGTGATTATGGCTGTAATGAACATTTAGAAATTGCTTAATTTGGTGTTTCATCAAAATATTTGTAAAATATTTATTTATATATGTGAAATTTAGAAATATTTGCCAAACATTTTTAACCTTTCAAAATGCTTTTTAAAAGGTATCATTTTATTGTTATATTTAACTATATTTTAAACCATGAATTAAACCATTTTAAATAGTTATTAGCCTATTTTATATGTATTTTGAATTTTTTAATAATTTAAGTTGATTATTTATATATATATATGAGTGTGTGAAATATAAAAAAATATTTAAAATGGTTTAATTCATGTTAAATATAACAATTAAATGATATATCAAAATGTAAATATTAAAATGCATTTTGAAAAACTTCAAATATAGTTGGCATATATTTCACACATTTAAATACTTAAAAAAAAAATTTGCCTGAACATCAAATTAAGCAATTGCTACATTTTAAAACATGAATCAAAACATTTTGACAATTGATGAATGTAATGAACATTTCCACACTGTTTCTAACAGGAACCATCACTCTGAAAATCCTTCCAAAGATCGAAACAAAGGGACTAACGGCAGATGATGTGACAGCGCTCTCCGACCAATCATTCGGCGTCATGCATTCGGCCTTCCTGGAGATTTCCGGCCAAGCCACCCAGTGCAACGGGCCGTCGACCCACTGAGCGCTCTGCTGCTGTCGCGCCCTTTCATTCGCTCTGACGGCAAGGATGGCTTGAGACTACGTTGTCGTTTTCGTCGTGGCGACGGAAACCATGGCAACCAGGCGCTTTGGTATCCTCTCCGATGGCCTAATGAAGCAGGAACACATGTCCATACAAACAAAACACACAAGCATTCACATTGACTTAACACAGAAGGTGTCATCTTAGCCTAGTTTTGATCTCCCGTTGGACTCCAGGGGGCGCTAAGCAGCGGAAACAGTGTTTTTATGGGGGAGGGGCGGTGACTTTTCACCTCGCCCGGAGTGACGCTTTGTTCCGTGTCCTTTTCGACGTCGGACTGCTTTTGTCGATGACGGGTTGAGTTTTGGAGCGACGCCCTGAGAACATTGTGGATGCGCGTTCGACATGCATGCCTTTTGACTTTCTATGTTTTTCTTCCTTTCGCTGATCTACAAGGACTCATTTCGTTGGTTTGTGTAGGTCACGTTTTCTCGAGGTACTCTGCTTGCATTATGGGAAATCGGTGACGAACATCTGTGCTTGTTTTATTTCTGTTGTTTTTGTTTTGTTTTCGTATTGGTTGCCAGAGTATTTTTCCAGTGCGAGCACTTAAAGATGCCCTTTATTGTTATAAATAGCTGATTTAAAGGAAAAACTTTTGACCAAAAAGTTCATTCGGAAATGTCCTATACACTCCAGAGTAAAGCTTTTTGTGTCATCACAACCAAGGATTTCCTAAAATGCAAAGAGATTGTGCGCTGCTTGTTAGTTCGGTTTCCTTATTTGTCATCGAAAGGTTAGTTCTTAACGAACAGGTCCATTGTCAGCATTATCAAGTGCGGCTTCTTCCTGTGCCATGTGTCAAAAGTGTCTCAGCCTAGAATATTGTGAGAAACACTATTGATTATTGATCTGTGATCAAGATGTTTGATTAGCGTTTAGGATAGAAATACGTTCCAGTTGGCTTAAGTTCAGTGCTTTGCTCGTTTCTTTTGTTTTTGTTCATTTTCAGGTTACAAAACAACAGATTTTTATTCTTAAAAATGTATTTAAGATTGTTCAGTCCTATTGTTTAAAGTAGAAACCATTACCAAGTGAACTATTATTATAATAACTGATGGAATAAGTATTATCTAACACACTATATAGACTATGGCATTATCTAAGGAGCCAACTTGACTAAAATGTGTATAAGAGTCATTATTATTCAGACTTTTGAAGGACAAACTCAAATCTACATTTATTTTACATTTGTTAGCATCAAAACACCTGCTATAAAATGATCCCAGGAAGTTATTAGAATGTAAATCGCTGAGGTATGTAATATTTTTTTAAGTGGATATTGACATATAGAAACATGATGGCGCTCTAGAAATGAACCGTATTTGCAGATCATTCTTAGATCAGATATTAAACTTTAAGTTTTACCAAGGAAATCCATATGAAAAATGATGAAATATATTTGAAAATGTTCACAATTTAATCTCAAGATGACCAATTATTTAACACCTATTTATTAAAGGGATTGTATCACCAGCTTATTGCAGGAAATTTAATATTTGTAATTATTTCAAAGACGTTTCTAATTGCGCTGCATTGTTGAATCTTATATTTAATGCTTGGTGTTGCGGTTCTTATCGTTTAAGAATGTGTAACATCTTTAATATAATATGTACAATATTATTTAAGAGGTCTGTACTGTACGCATTACATTATAATGGCTCGTTGAGCTGAAAGCTTTTCAGAACTCAATTTGAATGAATGTTTGAGTTGGTTATCGCTAAATGTCCAAATTAGGCAGAGTGATTATTATTATTATTATTACCACCAGTAGTACAAATTTAAACACAGATGCAATTATTGAATACTTTTATGTTGTGTATTAGGTCACAGATTTTATAAGCCCCTTTCCTTTGTTTTCAATGTAATTTTTGCCCTGCTGACTGAAAACCGTGCTGCGTACACGAATCAATGTACAAAAGTGTGTACAAGGTGTTGTGAGATTTTCACCAAAGCTATTAAGGATGTAAAATAAATGAAGCTTGTAAAAGCTCTGATTATAAGATCCGTTAGATGAACCTGTCAGACATTTCATGGGCAGCCTTGTGTACGTTTGTGTATGAGTGTGTGTATGAGTGTGTGTGTGGTCCTTTGTCCGTTTGAATGGTGACCAGACACAAATGAACTAAAGCCCATTGTAAAATCTGTAAAGTCATATAAGACGATGATTATATATAAAAATGTTGATTGTGGTAGAATCTGGATGCGACCTGTGTTAAGAACATCTAGGACAAAGAGTCAATAAAATCTTCTGTTTTTCCAATAGGATTGTTAGGATTTGTTCTAGATGTCATCTGTGTATCTCTTATTTGTTTTTCACACACACACTCTTGTACATCTATCTTTGTGAGGACATTCATTGACACAATGCAATCTCTAGCTCCTTACCCTAACCCTACCCATCTGAACTAAGTGCCTAGCCCAAACCCTTATCCTAAACTTACCCTTTACCCAATTATAACCTGATCCTGTTTTTGTGTGTATCTTTAAATGGAAATGAGCTGGTGCTGCTTCCGGCCCCCTTTCCAGAAGAGGGCGGAGCTTTAACAGCTCATGCTTTAGTTTCTCAACAACAACAAAGCTGGGCAATCTCACGCAGCCAAAATGAGGATTTTCAATAACAGTGTTCAGCCTTACATTGTTCAAACCACTGATGGAGAAACTCAGGGAGAAGATACAACTTTTAGAATGTATAAAACCTAATTATGAGTTTTTGAATTGCTGTTTGCATATTTAGTAAATTAATTTTGAGACTATTTTGCCTCCATAGTAAAAAGCAGATTGTGAAATTTAAGAACTTCTGGATTTTTTTTTTTCTCCAAACTATATACAGTACAAAATTTTGTACAAATTGTAAACTTTGTGAACAACAAACTCAAACAGTCAAAGTTTAAGCAATTTTATTTAAAAAATGTAAACATAAAAAAATGATATTTAAAAAAAAATAATNACAGTACAAAATTTTGTACAAATTGTAAACTTTGTGAACCACAAACTCAAACACTCAAAGTTTAAGCAATTTTATTTAAAAAATGTAAACATAAAAAAATGATATTTAAAAAAAAATACAATTTTGTATTTTTTTTCCCCCAATAGAAATACTCAGGAGAAGAACATGGAATTATAAATATATAAATTTACCCATGGAGAGACCATACAGCTGCACTTACACCAAGATTAAATGAGAGAAAAACATTACGGAACAATCTAAGCACCCGGTCATCCGCCATAAAACTCCAAACAGAAGTTTGTGTTTGAGACATTGTGCTTCCCTACATGCTCTTTAAGTGGATTGAACATGTTAACATGGTTCATACTCTTTGATCAGTGCTGCAGTTGTTCATTTAGACGTCAGATATTGGTTTCACTTGGATCCAGCCCATCTTTGAATGATTATCTAGTTGTTTTCCTGGCAGGCACCTAATAAAAACACACATAAGAAGTTTTTGTTATTTTATCTATTGAAACGGATTGTACAGATAAGTTTCATACACTTAAATATATGCTTACAGGCTCCGATACGCTCCTCCAGGAATCCGACCTGCTCGCTGAGCGAGTCGATACGGTCTAGTTGCTGCAGAGAATGCGACAGGAAGTTGGTCCTCTCAGGCAGGAAGCTGTTACTGTCTACCACACCATCCAAGGGGAAGAGCGTGGTGAAGGGAGCCAGAACCATCTCTAGTTTCTACACAGAAAGAGAGGAAGGTATTCTTACATTTGAGGACACTGAAATTATGACTAAACATAAAACAAATGGCAAATATGAGAAGGTTTTATTTGTTGACATTAGTTGACTATAGTTAGTTAAACTAGCAATGAACAATACTTCTACAGCATTTATTGATCTTAGTTAATTTAAAATATTTCATTAAAATATATATATATACACAGTATTTTTAAGAAACCCTCAATGATGAAATGCATGACTAGAAAAATAGTCTGCAGTTGCATTTGAAATGTTTTAAAGGATTAGTCCACTTTCAAATAAAATTTTCTCCCCCATGTCATCCAAGATGTCCATGTCCTTCTTTCTTCAGTCGAAAAGAAATGAAGGTTTTTGATGAAAACATTCCAGGATTATTCTCCTTATAGTGGACTTCAATGGACTCCAGACGGTTGAAGGTCAAAATTACAGTTTCAGTGCAGCTTCAAAGGGCTTTAAACGATACCAGATGAGGAATAAGGGCCTTATCTAGCGAAACGATCAGTCATTTTCGAAAAAAATGTAAATGTATATGCTTTATATAACCAAATGATCGTCTTTTCCAAGTGCTTCCGCCAAAACCTCACTTTCGTATTCTTCAAAAATCATTTGGTTATATAAAGCATATACATTTACATTTTTTTCGAAAATTCCTATTCTACTTATGGAACGAACGCTGCGCCAGTTCAGTTTTTCCGTAAGTAGAATAGGGAAGGCGTAGGATATACAGCGTAAGCTTTTTGAAGAATGTGAAGGCGATCATTTGTTCATATAAAGCATATACATTTTAATTTTTTTTTCACAAATGGCCGATCGTTTTGCTAGATAAGACCCTTATTCCTCGTCTGGTATCGTTTAAAGCCCTTTGAAGCTGCACTGAAACTGTAATTTGGACCTTCAACTGTTTGGAGTCCATTGAAGTCCACTATATGGAGAATAATACTGGAACATTTTCATCAAAAACCTTCATTTCTTTTCGACTGAAGAAAGAAGGACATGGACATCTTGGATGACATGATGGGAGTGAGTAGATTATCAGGAAAATTTTATTTGAAAGTGGACTAATCCTTTAACTAATCATCTTGTAATGTTGTAGTAAATGTCATTTCAGTTCTACTTTCTGAGTATGAATAATCATATGCAGTAAAAGACAACAATACTCAAACACTGTACACAAACTCGAGTGACTGGTTTCTCTCCTTTATGATTTCAAATGAGTCTCTTCAGACCTCAGAACTGAACTCCTTTCCACAAATTGATCACAGAAATGAAAGCAGTATAAATAAAAATGAATAACAGTTTTCTCTTTGTCTTAAGTGCAAACAATAAATGCATAATCAAAGTACTCTCTATATATTTAAAGTGCAAATAGAGACCACATTTTTCTTTAAGCATGATAAAGAGCTAAGAGATGGTTACAACTACACAGCTAAGCCTAAGATAGCTTTCATATTGGGAGATATTTGCATGCATCAGGGAGTCACTTTGAAAATGCGGGGTATTGAAATCACGTTTGTATGTGCGCTCGGGTTTCGCTTTCGCTCGTACTCTGTGAATAGAGAGCGGCGGTGCTGAGCGTGCATTCTACAAGATAAGACATTTGTCAGATGCTTAGGCTCTGTTGTGCAACGAATCCTCCGCCATGGTCTTGTCAGTCATCTCGTCACTTACCCTCGTCACTTGATCAGTGATTCCTGCTGCACTACATACGACTCTGCAGCTCGTGTTGGATGAGCTGGATGGGATTGAAGTGACCGTTATCCAACTGAATTAAATGGTTTTTATTTCTATAAAAAGCAAAACGACAGTGGAGGCGTAATTTAAATGTAGCGGTGGCATGTTCTATCCTAATTTGACCCTCACATGCTGTCATGGCAATATCGTGAGACAGCTTTTCACCTCAACAAGAGATCTCGGCACGAGGCACAAGATCTCGTCGCACCCCTAATATATACACATACATCATGAAACACGTCCAAGAAGCTGATTGGTTCTCTTAAAGCCAGTTGCTTTGGGCAGTCTGTCTGACCAATCAATCTGCTTGTTCTATCTACGAAACCTATTTATTTCTGCCCCGAACCGGCACAACTCAGTGCATTGCGCCATGGGAATTTGCCCTCCACCTTCCCCAGCACCACCTGCCTAGATCTGCTCGGGGGTTCTCCCTACTTTCCTTGCAGCAGCTTGGAGCCTATTCATTATCCACCTATTCATATTTACTGTATTTGTGTTAATGTTTTGGCAGTAGCCTTGACCATATTCTAGATTTTATCATCAAAATATGTTATTATTATCATTACAAAATACATTTATTTCTTAGGGTGAAAACTGCTTGTCACCAAATGAGGAGCATGAAATTTAATATGCATACTACTGTTTTAAACTTCTGTTTTATCTTTACATAATGCATACCTTTTTAGAGTTCTTACAGTACATACTTTGCAGTATGTGATTATTGTTTTGTTTATATCTTAATTTAGTGAGGTTAATGAGTGCTAACTTATTTATTAGCATTTCTAAATTACTTTAAATAATACATAAACCTTTTGGAAGTGATGAGCTGAAAATGTAATATTTAAAAGCACTGAAATGAATGTAACTTTTTTTTCTGGCAACTAATGTTGTTAATAATGTGACTATGTAATACCTCTGTGGCACTGACTAAACAAAAACAAACTATTCTTTACAAGCAATATCTGCCAAACACACTCTTTTCCGACCAACAAAGACGGTTAAGACCTGTATCTGTGTGTTATTTTTCAGAACCTGTGATGTGTGAGGTTGACTACTGCTTTTAATTAAACCATTAGCGAGGCTTTGAACCAATAACCTCTCTTGGCAAACATGCTACAGTTTCCTGTCGTTTGAAGTGGGATGTGTCCTGAGGGTGTGAGTGTGTGTGTGTGTGTTTCTGACCTGCTCAAGGAGCTCCACTCGGTTTTTAAGCATCTGAACTTCTTCGGTAACGTTCTCCACCAATCCCAAACCTCCACCTTTAAGAACAAAAGAAACGCACACATTATAGATGGACCACACACACACTCACTGACATTCAGTCTTCATTAAAACACTATTTTTGATGTTTTAGGATCCAGGCTTTGAACATAAATAACGCTTTTATTCAGACAACATGCAAACACACAGTTAGAGCTTTTGTAAGACTTCCAGAAAGCAGTGTTTTATGTTATATTTCTGCATGTTCCCTGCTTGCATGAATCCATGATTAATATCCAAAGCGCTCCCAGAGCAGACCAAGACCTCAGAAGAATAGAAAGACAGACGTAAATAAATATAGAAAGAGAGAGAATGAGCGGAGGGGGTGACAAAGGAGGAAAGTTTGAGGTTTGGCAAGAATATGATGCAAATACTTTGATATGCACTCGGGTCCAAAAGTCTGAGACTTGTGAATATTTTTGTTCTTTGTTTTCCAGTTTAATAAAACTTTTTTTTAACATAAATTATATTATCTGCATTGCGGTTTGAGTAAAATTTTTATGTTTTAGTGTTTTATATATTTTTAAATGATTTATTTAATAACTTATAAATAAACAAATAAATAATGTATTTTATTTATTTGCCATTTATTTATTAATTTATTTTATTTACTTATTTTAAATGTATTTATTAAATAATGTATTTTATTTATTACATTA
>RJVU01061862.1:804040-823619 GCA_003731715.1 Anabarilius grahami | reverse complement strand
TGTTTAAAAGACATTTCATATTTTAGCTTAAATAATTAATATTTATATTAATTATAATTATTAGTTCAAACTCTTAAATTAGAAATTATAATTATTTAAATTATAATTATTATCAGTTTAAATAATTAATACTTTATTAAAAAACAATATTTTTTTAATAAAAATGAAATTTTAAATAGTAACATTTCAAAAGGATAAAAATGACAAAAGCACATAACAAAATTACTCAAATTTAAACAAAGGAAATAAAAAAAAAAGCAAATTAAAAATATTAATAAAAACAATAATATTATATAAATAATACTAAAATAACACTGGTGCAAGAGAGTCAAATTATAGACAGAAAAGTACAAGTAAATCAGTAATGTTTAATATATAAATAAATAAATGTTGTTTGTTTAGTAATAATTTTGAATAATAATTTTAATTTGTACATAATTAAATATTGGTGTAAACTGTGGTTACTAAGTTACCTGGTGAGACTGAAGAAAAAAAAGAAAAATTTTTTTTTTTAAATGTATAATTAAAAAAAATGCTTAAACTGTTTGAAAGACATCTCATTTTATTACAGTTTAAATAATTCATATTTATATTAATTATTATTATTATGTTTAAACTATAAAATGTTCATAATTTCTTTTTTAATTTAGATTTTTACTGTAGCAACAGTAACTGTAGCAAGCAACATATTTGGTGTAAACTGTGTTTACCATGGTACATGTTTGTAAGGGAACTACTCTTGCTGGTGACAGGTTTAGAGTAAACTGAGCTTCTGCACCTTGAGTCCCAGTGGACGTTCCACCAGACAGATGTTGATGACTCCGGGTGAGTCAGGGTCAAACTCAACAACACTGGGGCTTGACCAGCGTGGGAACAGATAAACTAGTCTGTGGGGTCACTTAAAGGTTTACTTTGAAATATTTTTCCTTTTATATCTAAAAATAAATAAAGAAATTAAGCATTTCCCATAGAGACAAGGTTTTCAACAAACCTTGGTTTACATAAGATTACCTTACTACTAGCTTTCAGCTGCCTGGATTCAGACATTATTGCTCAGATTTAAAAATGTACTGCTCTCTGGTACATCCTACTGAGCAAACTCCAGGAATGTGTGTTTGAGCTCCAGCCAACAATCAGAACGAGTGGCGATTATTTTAGCCTGTCGCTTGGAAACAGATAACATTACTATTTAGGGCCAGAGGAGGTTCTGTTCTTGCTGTTATTTTAAATCATAGACAGATATGAAATAGTGTATGGAGAGAAAAGATGAAGAAACAAAGGAAAAGAGGGGAGAGGAGCGAGACGCTGCCAACAGGCTCAAAGACACAAGCTAGTTTTGGCATACTATAGAAACAGACAAAGGGAGAGTATGATGTTCAGTAGGTTCTGATACACTGTAAAAAAGAATTGTTGGTTTAACTTAAAAAAAATAAGTTACCTGGTTGCCTTAATTTGAGTTCCCGAATTCCGGAAAAGTTGGGACGTTTTTTAAATTTGAAAGAAAAGACTAAAAGACTTTCAAATCACATGAGCCAATATTTTATTCACAATAGAACATAGATAACATAACAAATGTTTAAACAGAGAAATTTTACACTTTTATCCACTAAATGAGCTAATTTAAAATTTGATGCCTGCTACAGGTCTCAAAATAGTTGAGACGGGGGCATGTTTACCGTGGAGTAGCATCTCCTCTTCTTTTCAAAACAGTGTGAAGACGTCTGGGCATCAAGGTTATGAGTTTCTGGAGTTTTGGTGTTGGAATTTGGTCCCATTCTTGCCTGATATAGGTTTCCAGCTGCTAAAGAGTTTGTGGTCGTCTTTGATGTATTTTTCGTTTAATGATGCGCCAAAAATGTTCTCTATGTAAAAGATCTGGACAGCAGGCAGGCCAATTCAGCACCCAGACTCTTCTGCGACGAAGCCATGCTGTTGTAATAGCTGCAGTATGTGGTTTTGCATTGTCCTGCTGAAATACACAAGGCCTTCCCTGAAATAGACGTCGTCTGGAGGGGAGCATATGTTGCTCTAAAACCTTTATATACCTTTCAGCATTCATAGTGCCTTCCAAAACATGCAAGCTGCCCATACCGTATACACTTATGCACCGCCATACCATCAGAGATGCTGGCTTTTGAACTGAACACTGATAACACGCTGGAAGGTCTCCCTCCTCTTTAGCCCAGAGGACATGGCATCCGTGATTTCCAACAAGAATGTCAAATTTGGATTCGTCTGACCATAGAACACTTTTCCACTTTGAAACCGTCCATTTTAAATGAGCCTTGGCCCACAGGACACGACGGCGCTTCTGGACAATGTTCACATATGGCTTCCTTTTTGCATCATAGAGCTTTAGTTGGCATCTGCAGATGGCACGGCNNCTGTTGTAATAGCTGCAGTATGTGGTTTTGCATTGTCCTGCTGAAATACACAAGGCCTTCCCTGAAATAGACGTCGTCTGGAGGGGAGCATATGTTGCTCTAAAACCTTTATATACCTTTCAGCATTCATAGTGCCTTCCAAAACATGCAAGCTGCCCATACCGTATACACTTATGCACCGCCATACCATCAGAGATGCTGGCTTTTGAACTGAACACTGATAACACGCTGGAAGGTCTCCCTCCTCTTTAGCCCAGAGGACATGGCATCCGTGATTTCCAACAAGAATGTCAAATTTGGACTCGTCTGACCATAGAACACTTTTCCACTTTGAAACAGTCCATTTTAAAAGAGCCTTGGCCCACAGGACACGACGGCGCTTCTGGACCATGTTCACATATGGCTTCCTTTTTGCATGATAGAGATTTAGTTGGCATCTGCAGATGGCACGGCAGATTGTGTTTACCGACAATGGTTTCTGGAAGTATTCCTGGGCCCATTTAGTAATGTCATTGACACAATCATGTCGATGAGTGATGCAGTGTCGTCTGAGGGCCCCGAAGACCACGGGCATCCAATAAAGATCTTCAGCCTTGTCCCTTACGCACAGAGATTTCTCCAGTTTCTCTGAATCTTTTGATGATGTTATGCACTGTAGATGATGAGATTTGCAAAGCCTTTGCAATTTGACATTGAGGAACATTGTTTTCCACAATCTTTTTTCACAGATTTCATTTTATTCAAATTTAAAATATGTCCCAACTTTTCCGGAATTCGGGTTGTACATTAATGATCTAAGTTGATTTGACAAAAGAAAAAAAAGTATGAAAATAATTTTTTACAGTGTGTTAAAGAAATAAAAGACAACATATCTGTGGAGTGATTTGCTCTTAACAAATAAGGTCAATGAGAGCCATTGCAGCCGAGGCTTGTATTGTGGTCTGTTATTGCTGTGTGGAGGCAGACGGATGTGGTCCAGGTTTGTGGTTGGGCCGTATGTTGTCGCTGTGGTCACCAGTCACAGTGCACTATTACTCACGGTACGAGTTGAGAGTGGCATAGCGCGTACCAAAAGTAATAATGAACCGTGAGGCTGGTCAGGGTTCCACCTGCAGGGGGCGCTAGAGGGGAAACACACTTATATACTGCAGTACAGTAGCCCATCCTTATCCATAATGACATATTAATACAGTGTAATTGTATTACCAATTAAGCCCATTTTCACTTGTTTTGTTTTCAAAACGCTTGTGTACTTTTCTTCCTAAATAGTATGCAAGTGTGTCTTTATTCATAGTACTTTGCAAGCAGTATGCAAAAAGTGCTGGGATTTCTAGTGGATTTGTGAAGTATGCATCTGTGCATGCTTTATTGGTTAATATTGCCCACAACCCCTTGTGCAATGGAAAAGGGGAATCTGAGACCGTTCTTTTCCCACATTTTCAGTTGCAGAAAAGTGGTCTGGAATGTGAGGACAAAACTGCCATAGTAGGTTATAAATGTATGAACTTATAATGAATTATAAACTAATGAATTTAGATGGATGCGAACAGGGTTCTGTGGTATTGCAATGAAATTTTAAGATATAGTCATGTGGCCCAATGCTTCCATACTCAAAAGTATGTGTAGTTTGTCCTGATGTCATTACAAAGAAGTACATCATTTTAGTGTGTATTAGAAATAAGCAAACTGGGTAACATTTAATATATATATATAATGAAAATCTAACTATTTATTCTGAAATGTTTTCGAAAGTTTGACTGGTATCTGTCTGGAGATTCATGGTTCTTGTATTTGATACTCTGAGTTTGAGTGTTAAGCCAGTGTAGATGATGGGTATCAACATCAGTATGTCTGCGGCTGATTATAATGCATATACACGTCTTGTCTTACCAGCATCGCTACTGGATGAGCGACCGTCTGGTTTTGGAGGAACGACGGGTGGCGGGGAGGGGGGAGGAATTCTTAAACACGTTATTTCATCTTCAGCCAGACTGAATCCCTCCTGACACACACACCGATAACTCCCAAGCGTATTCACACACTTCTGTGAGCAGCGATGACCTTCTTTACACTCTTCCACTTCTGGGAGAGAAAGACGTTTTTTAAAAGTCTTGCGCCATGCGCCATGAACATAACTGTAAATGAACGTTAATGTGTGTTTGTGAGTACCTATTTGACAGTATCGTCCCGTCCATCCTTTCGGACATGCACAGTGATTAGGCCTTATACACAACCCTCCATTTGCACAAGACTGCTCACACACCGCTACAGAGAGAGATGAATGGAAATACACACACATATGCATGTATGAATCCAAATGCGAAAACACATTCAGAGCTCACGTTAATCAATATGACTTGTAGACAGGGCCTAAAACTAACTTTTTGGTGACTTAAGAAAATTTACCGGCCTTAAAGGGGTCCTTGATTATGATTTCAATTTTTTAACTTTAGTTAGTGTGTAATGTTGCTGTTTGAGCATAAACAACATCTGCAAAGTTACGACGCTCAAAGTTCAATGCAAAGGGAGATATTTTCTTTTACAGCAATCACTTTTTAAGGACTACAACAAATGGCTGATAGGGACTACAACAAGCTTCTTCCTGGGTTAGTGACATCACAAACCCCAAAATTTACATAAACCCTGCCCCCGAGAACACGCATCAGGGTGTGAGGCCATGTTGGGCTGCTTTAGAGAAGAGGAAGAGTTGTTGTAGTAGAGTGTTGTTGACATGCCGTCATTTTACGCCGGACTGCTTCACAAACAAGGGTCAATTCAACGCTGGATTTGCACGAAAGATTAACATGACGGCACATGCTAGTCGATGAGTTGAATCAACTCCACAGCAACTACATAAATTTATGCACTAACCATTCAGAAATGTCCAGTTTCATTCTAAAATTTGTAACTTCTTATTGAGTCTCTCCATCAGTGTCCGACTCCAGTTTGAACAATGTAAGGCTGAACACCGTTACTGACAACCCTCATTATGGCTGTGTGAGATTCTCCAGCTTTGTTGTTGTTGAGCGACCGAAGCGCGAGCTGTTAAAGCTCCGCCCTCTCCTGGAAAGGGGGCTAGGAGCAGCAGCTCATTTGCATTTAAAGGGACACACAAGAACGGCGTGTTTTTGATCACACCCAAATAGTGGAAAATTTGACAAGCTATAATAAATGATCTGTGGGGTATTTTGAGCTGAAACTTAAGACACATTTTGGGGACACCAGAGACTTACATTACATCTTGTGAACAGGGCATTATAGGTCCCCTTTAAATATTTTTTACCAGCCATGAAACATTACAAGTTGCAAAAGTTATTCAGTCTAGAGCAGTCAAGAGCTTTGTCTTTTGTTGTTTGATTAACATTAAAAACACAGACAGCAGCTGGAATATTAGGCTGCTGTCACTTTAAGAGCTAATGCACGGATCCAATATACTGTTACACATGTGTTTTCCTTCTCAACTGTTTACGTTCAGTTAAGACATAACTGACTATGTTTACGAGGATACTTGCCAAGACTGGCATTTTGACATACTTTTCTTTGAATATGTCTGTTCAAGCGCAAGAAGCCGTGAAAGAGAGCTCAATTCAGTATTCGCACGCGTTTCCCTTTCTTGCAATTAAACTTTCATGCAATCCAGCACTGGCCCGTCATCTGCCCCGAGCGTTGTTAATGCTTGTTCATGTTCTCACAATATTGCATTGTTAGAAGAATTCATAAAAATGTTACCAGCCAACTGGCGATTGACACTGTGTTTCATATACTCGGCAACTAATTTTTACTCGCATTTGACGCTTGGCAAACGTTAATTTTAGGCCCTGCTTGTAGACCTCCATTTACCTTGGTTACAGTTGTGTGAATGTATGCGTCGCCATCCTGGACAGCATTCTGGGTAAATGTGTACATTAGGAGCTGCTCTGCTCACCTGCCTGTAAGAAACCCTGTAGATTGTCCTGTAAAACACATAATCCAGTCAAATGATGGTACATTATGCAGTATAATATATATTTCTTGTGTTTTGTGTTTTCTTACTTGTACGTGCTACACATGCGGTGGTTTTGGCACATGGTGATGTAGGGTTTGTGTACGGGCTGAAGAAATGACTCTGTGCTGTAGGACACACGATGACTCCACGCATCTCCAACACACACTCTCCTCCTGAAACACACACACACACAAATATTGCTTATATTTACATTACCGTTCAAAAATTTGGGGTCAGAAAGTTTATGCTCACCAAGGCTGCATTTATTTGATCAAAATAGAGTAAAACAGGAATATTATATATTATTATTACAATTTAAAATACTTTATTAAAAATGTAATTTATTCCTGTGATGTAAAGCTGTATTTTCAGCATCATTACTCAAGTCTTCAGTGTCACATGATCCTTCAGAAATCATTCTAATATGATGATTTGCTGCTTAAGAAACATTTGTGGTTATTTTTAGTTGAAAACAGTTGTGCTGCTTAATATTTTTGTGGAAATTTTCTTTATTTCAGGATTCTTTGATGAATAGAAAGTTCAAAAGAACAGTGTTTATTTGAAAGGAAAAATCTTTTGTAACATTATAAATAATGTCCTTGCTGTAAGAAATCTTACTGACCCCAAACTTTTGTATATATATTTATTATTTAGATTATTTATAAATATTGTGAAAGGTCTATGTGTACACCTTGTATAATCATATCTTGACTCAAAATTATTATAATTTTTTATATTATATTATATTATATGAATGTGTGTTGAATATAATGCTGGGAAAGACATTTGCATTGTTGTTTGTGTATCAAAAGCTTGCTGTCCATCAGTTCTAACTGGACATGACTGACTGATGTAATTAGCTGCTATTATATGCATTGACCTTATAACCTTATAGTGACCCATGACCCCATTGAGGCCCAAGAGCAAGTGAATTGACACTTCCTGACACTACTGATGCATTTGAAATCATGTACTAAGTACTACATTTGAATTTACTTCACGACCGTTCAAAAAGTATGTTCTATATAGTGTGAATATTGGTAGTATAAATGAAATTCAGACGCACTACATCCGCTATGTTGTTACTGTCATGTGACCTACCAGCTTCAGTTTTGTCACTTCACTTACATTCATAAATCCCCTCTCATGGCCTCATGGGACAGTAAAATGTCTATCAAATGTGCACCTCAGAATCTCGGCAGAAGTAGTTGGTCATCAGGACTTTTTGAATACTATGTTTTCTGACATACTACTCTTTTGGTGTACTGTTTTTCACCTACTATATAGTAGGGAAGTATTCGATTTCAGACAAAGTCACTACTGTGTGTGTGTGTGTGTTCTTGTTTATATTACATCGTGGGGACCAAATGTCCCCACGATGTAATAAAAACCTGAGATCACCTACATCGTGGGGACCAGCCAGCGGTCCCCACGAGGGAAATGGATTAATAAACATACTAAATGATGTTTTTTTGAAAATGTAAAAATGCAGAATGTTTCCTGTGATGGTTAGGTTTAGGGATAGGGGTAGTGTAGGGGGATAGAATATACAGTTTGTACAGTATAAAAACCATTACGCCTATGGAGAGTCCCCCACTAAGATAGCAAAACAAACCTGGGTGTGTGTGTGTGTGTGTGTGTGTATGTGAGCCATTACCCGTGGTGACCGTGAATCTGAGGCGTGCAGGTCACATGCAGGAGAAACAGAGAGGAGGAGAGCAGGACTGCTGTGTACATTTCTCTCTCTCTGTCTATCTGTCGCTCTCTCTCTCCTTCGGGTGTGTCTGACAGCAGGAAGAGAGACTTTCAGGTGTGTCTGTCCCCCAATCAGCTACCTGAGATAGATAGATAGATAGATAGATAGATAGATAGATAGATAGATAGATAGATAGATAGATAGATAGATAGATAGATAGATAGATAGATAGATAGAACATTATTTACAGAGTCTTAAAGGTACATTAGCAATAATATATAATTAAATAATATATAATAAAAATAATATACTGTATAATAATAGCAATAATATATGAAAAAAAAAAAAAAATGTTATGACATTTAAGTTGAAAATGCCCACATCAGAGTATGGTTCTGGGTGCTTCTCAATTCTTATTTGTGCATCCTCGTTTCCTTTCCTTGTTTCCTTTCCTCGCGTCTTAGCTCCACCTCTTCAGGATGCGAGGGAAGGACGCAAGGAAAAGATGCGAGGACGGAGGAATTGAATCAAGAGAAATGATATATCCTCACTCCCTTTAGCGTCACTTCAAAGCGTCATCAGCTGCACTTCAGGGACCTATCCATATGTTAATAAAGTTTGGTTATTTAAAAAAATTATAATAAATATTAATAAAGCAAGATGCCCCATTGAAATATATGAGGTATAAAGTTTATTTAAACTGTAAGAGTAAAGCATACATTTATATTATTGTGACAGATATGAAGGGGGAGATACGTGCTTCACGTTTCTCGATGAGAAAGACTTCCGCAAAGGATGCACCTGTGTATCCTCTCTCATGACTCCTCAGGAAGCCTCCTCACTCCTCGATCCTCGCCTCCTCGCGGTGCAATTAGAGAATTGAGATGTCCTTCAAGATGGCTGAGCTCGATCGTTTTCCGGGTCATAGGATGGAGGACGGAGGAGCGAGGAGACGAGGAGGGATATTGAGAAGCACCCATTGTCTTTATCTAAGATCTTTGCCTAGAGAGCACTGAACTAGTCTTTACGAAATGTTATTTCTGCTATATTTCCTTACTGAACAGCTGGATCCCATCATACTGTACATACAACACACAGAACTGTACTTCAAATCATGCAATTTGTAACCATTTCCCATAAGCACACAGTTATGACCTGTTTCATGTTTAAACATTAGAGAGTTAATGCCCTTTTAAAGGCAGAACGTAAGAGAAAATTAATCATCATTATGTAGTGCATTTGTTACAAATCACAGCTGATTGAATCAAACATGGCTCTAAGAAATGTGTTTACATAAATACACACATATCCGCATGCTTTATAACAGTACTGACGATTTAAAATCAGATCATAACTCATAACGCAGCAGTGGTTTCATTTTCATTTGGGTGTAATGAAGACACATTTCTGTGTTTCCATCATTTCAGGTTAAACATTATTTTAATAAGAACATGTTATTAAAAACATGGCTTTGATAACTAAAACAGCGTTTAGCATGTTGTCCCACCACACACACACAAACAAATCTGTTTCAGATGAAAATGAAACTTTACAAAGCCAACTATATTAAAAGTCATTTCTCTTCCTGAAGTTCATTGTAACTTGTATGCGCATGTACACACACGTGTGTTCTCTCATCTTGAACAGCTTACAGTAATCATTAGGTTATTGCTGGTTTAATGAGTTCAGGTTTAGAGTGCGGTGTAAAACAGGTCTCGGTGTTCCCTAGAGAGCTTTTGACAATGAGCCTAAAGCCTCAGCTATTATACCTACCACACCTGTGTGTGTGTGTGTGTGTGTGTGTATGTGTGTGTACAGGCTTGGAGGGCCAAATATCCTCACTTATATAGTGAAACAGTATGACAACCGACCAGTGAGGACATTTTACTGGTCCTCACTAGTTAAAAAGGCTTATAAATCGGCCAAAACATTTTTGTTTTTTGTATGTCTAGCATACAAAAGGTTTAGGGGTAGGGCTTGGGTTAGACCATAGAAAATATCATTAACCTGATATAAAATCAGTAGAAGTCTATGCAGAGTCCTCAATAATAGTGAAACAAGAGGCTGTGAATATTATTGTGCATGTGTGTTTGTGTAAGAAGCACTTTAAACAAGCTCTCATCTCATATTTTCTGGAGATTAACGACTCATCTTACCCCTGATCTATGCTTAATGATTTTGACTGTTAAAGTCTGGATCTGGTACTAAATGTTTTTTTGTTTACCTCAGTGACGGAGCAAGTTAGCGAGCAAAACTTGGTGAGTATATTTTTGGATTTAAAAGGAAAAAAGATACTGTCCAAACATGACTAACAAGATTAAAGTACTGCAGTACATCTTTATTTGTAATTTAGAGTTGTCAAAAGTAGGCCTACCGAACGCGAAACCAAGTCGGTGCTGAAATTATAAAAATGTGACGCCCTGAGCGCTGTTGAGTGGATTTGTAAACAACTCTGATTGGCCATTGTGTTCACACGCTCATCATAGGTCTGTGATTGGCTACAAAGATCAACGCTTCAAAAACATGACATCAATGACGCTCTTCACCGAGCGCTTACACAGATACACATGGGAGCGTTGCTTTCAAAACACTCCCGTTCCCGTTCAAAACGCTTTGAAATTCAAACACTTCTGTGTGCTTTCAAATGCTCCTGTGCGTTGATCATTGTAGCCAATCACAGACATTCCTGATGAGTGCGTGAACACAATGGCCAATCAGAGGTGTTTACGAATCCACTCAACAGCACTCAAAGCGTCATATTTTCAAAATTTCATTACAGACTTTGTATCACGGTCGGTACTTTTGACAACACTACATTGTAATTAGCTTAGCAACACGCTAACATAAAGGTAAGGGTGTGTCCCAATTTGTGTACTTGTAAACTATTCTATGTCGTTTTGTAGTACCTATAAATAGTGAGAGCAGCGTGTTTGTAACGGACGTAGGCCGGTAAGAGCTGTGCGTGTAAACCTCACTCTCCTGGTCTCAAGAGGCACTCTAGCGACTGACATTAGAGACTGCGGTCTTTAGCCTCCTTTTTAGAGCACCCGACTCCCATGCCGGCGTACCCGGATTCGAGTCCCGCTTAGAGCGGGCGATTCGAACAGGAGGGGTTACATGTTCACACACTGAGAAGTGTTGAATGTTGGACACTTCATGCACTCAACTGTCACAGCCAGTGTTGCCAAGTCCGCGGTTTTCCTGCAGAATTGGGCTACTTTAACACTGTTGCTGCGGGTTGTTTTTCATGTCCGCGGGTTGAAGCGACCCCACATAACATAATATTTAGCCCCTGGAAAGCGAATTTTACCAGGGGAACCCAGCCAAAAACGTGGATTTTACCCCCCAGAACACGATTTTTACTGTGATTGGGCTAGTTTTGAGTAGCAATTTGGCGGGTTTTGTTGTGAAAACCTGGCAACCCTGGTCACAGCTTTAATTACATAGCGGAGGGGGAGGGGCTAACAGACTGACTGTGAATGACAAAATAACCTTATAAACTCCATACCCTACACATTTGAGTACATAGTGCATAAGTACATGGTGGATAGTGTGTAATTTGGGAGAAAACCGTAATTTCCCTGCCTCTTAATCTAAGATACTCCATTTTGACAATTCTAAGACAGAATCACATGTATCATTTACACAGGAGACAATCCCAGAATGCACTGCTTCAAGTTCTGTGGGGAAAACATCCACCCAAGATGGTGAGCAAAGCAAGAGAAATATCAGTTATGAATAAACTTGATTCATTCATGAATATAAAACTTTCAATCAATTAACCCAATATTTTTGAGCATGTGTTGTTAGCTTAGCAACATTCGCACAGAAATTCAACTGAACTAAGTCTGATGTTCCTGCCAATAATGGTGTGTGCAACTGGCTAATCGTGTGTGATTCCTCATCTCAGGTGTGTTACTGTGTTTCTGTATGTGGGTCTGGTTGTTAATATCAGATTTGTTAAGATAATAACACTTTCCACAGCGCTGAGCCCCTCTTCAGCAGCTGGTGAGCTTTGAAATCACAACCTAAGGATTGTGGGTCAGATAATGTTCTCAGTGTCGGCAGTTTGAGTCGGACGACCCACCGCAGAACAATGAGGCAGTAAAGTGATTTAGGACTTCTGGATGACTTTCATACAGATCTCCTGCCAAACACTTAATGGTTCCTACAGGTCCATACCTGCAGGCTGTTTGAGTTACAGAAACTATATATGTGTGCGTCTCTCATAATTCATCTGATTGCCGTCATATGTAAACACTTACCACGTGTCTTATATAAAAGCAGCCAGATCTCTGACTCACAGTCTCTGAGCAGTCATATGCGTTACACATCAAAAACAAACTATAGTTTACTTGCTCGTTATGTTAAGCGAAGATAATTATCTATTAGTTATGGTTAAGGACAATAAAATAGATATTATGGTGCAAACTTTCAGCACTTTCTGCCCAACAGTAATCATTGAATTGCAAAGCGTAGTACATATAAGTGCAAAATGTACATTTAAACACAATGCCAAACCCCAAAAAAGCCTCAAAGTGAATGTAAAACACTGTATGTCAACACACACCGACATTTAGATCCACATCACTGCATATAATCACAAATAATGGCACTAATTAGAAGCGGAAGCTGTTAAGACTAATGGAGGGCCAGCCTTTAGTGTGTGTGTTTATATTTAGATTGGAATGCTAGCATACTGCTTAGTGTGCAGTATATACTGCATACTATTGCTTAAAAAGTAGTAAAGATGCAAAAATAATCATGCAATATGCATTTGTAAGAGTAGTTTGCTACATTGTTATCACTAAAATTAATTCAGTAAGTGATGTCTAATGATGATAAATTTGACATATTAGTTTAAAACTGTGTTGGTGCTTAAAAAAAACCCTTCTGCACAGTATGCAGTTAACTAGTATTCCATTTCAAAAAGCAGTTACCTTCATCCATCACACTGGAAACTGAAGATCAAGCATTTTGGCTAAGTAAGTAATCCGAATATTTTATGCAAACTATGCACAGTATGGATGCATGCTAAATAAATCAGCAAGGAGTTTAAGTACACTCTAAAAAATGCTGGGTTAAAAACAATCCAAGTTAGGTTGAAAATGGACAGCGATTGGGTTGTTTTAACCCAGCGGATGGGTTAAATGTTAAATGTCGGGGCAGTTCTATTTAACCCAACTGTTGTTTAAATATTACTATATGGCTGACTTAAAATGAACCCAAAATAGTTTGGAAATTAAAAATCAGACCTATAGAGGCAACAATTTAACCCAACCACTGGGTTAGTCCATTTTCATCCCAATTTGGGTTTTTTTTAACTCAGCATTTTTTTAAAGTGTATAGTTCGCGGTCTGGCCACTTTAACGGTAAACGACCAGCAGGCGGCGCTGTTTTCATACATTATTTGCGACCATTCACAGATTCCAGTGTTGATCCAGTTCAAGTCTCATCTAATAACAATTATAGTAATACACACACACACACACACACAATGACCTGTACTAAGCCGTTGCATGAGCAAATAGACAATAATGAAATGCATGATGCATGCATTAATTTACATAAACAATTTAAAATATATATTTGATTTTGTACAATGACTCACTGGTTTACTCCTGTTCACGAGATTAACCGCTCGTGCGTGGATGTAAAAAGGGATAGAAAGAGAGTGGTCCCCCAGCGCGTCCCAAAAACGAAATTTACCACCAAGCTCAGAGGACAGACGTGAAATAATCTCATAAATAGTCCAAAAACACGCATGTGTGCCCAAAGTTGCACTGGCACGAAACTCCTGCGCGCGCTTCCCATAGCTCAGCTCTCCGTGTTTAGGAGTTTTTTGGTTTTTTTTGCACACTCTGAGTTCCCTTACAACTGTCAAAGCGTGCAGGGGGGTAACCACACCACTACTGCCCCTCCTTCACCGGGACGTCCCGGGAGAAACACTCACGCAAGAGCTCACGGGAGACCCTGGCTCCGCGTGACGTCATCGCTGCTGGAATTCACCCGCAGCAGCTCAGTTTACCGGGTCACACACCGAGAAATAAAAAAAAATAAAATAAAAAAACCGCAGGGAAACGCAATGAAGCTATAACCCTTTATGTTTAACGCGCAGTAGTTTAAAAAAAATCACATCCTTAATAAATCAGTAAAGTTTGGAAACACGTGACCGTTTTTTTTCTTTATGATTTTAAAGTCATCATCATTATTATATAGCCTACAATTAATTATTATAAAGTTTTGCTATAAAGACAGAACACATTGCATATTCATTTTTTCATTTTCATTTTACATCTTCGTCCATTCAAATAGTTATGTCGAGAAATTTTAATATCCTTATTTGATTGTGAAGTACTCTGAATGTAATATTTAATGCCTTATTACTGAAGTGTAACCAATGTAAATAATGTTCTCACACTCACCCAGTTAATAAAATCACGTGATCTCGCGCTGAGCTCGAGGCCATTCGATCCACCTGTTGCGCGCTCTGACGCGCTTCTCCATCGTCACCATTTCTTATAAACTCTTCTTCTCTCTGATAAAGAGCACAGTGTGGTCGACGTCTCGATGCTCCCCGTGATCCGACTGGCGAGGAATGAGATGCTTTTGGGCGTTTTTCTCCTGCTTTTTATTCCGCGCTTCCTGTGGAACTCAGGAATTGGACGGACAATCCCAAACCGGAAATCCTGCAAGTGTTTGGAGCTGATAAACTCCTCTGGCCTGCACAAACACTCCCCTCATGCCCCTCAAGTCCGTATACGGGTAATCATGTCTCTATCTATGACCGCAAACACACTGTGATGATCTGTTTGGCCCTGTGATTTCAATTTAGGAATATATAGTCTACAAGGATTATTTACCCAAAAATTTGAAGTGAAACGGTGCAGGTGTCACCTCAAGGAACGATTTTTATCTAATCTGACTCTTAAAATGACTTTTGTTGATTATATATAATCCAAAAATCTTCATTTCTCACACAAAGCTATATTGTATGGCTTCAGAGAATACTCAAGTCATTTGGACTATTATATGATGCTATTTTGTTGTCTTTTTTTTTAATACCCTTGATTCTGCTCAATTTCACCTATTTTGTTCCTCAGAAGAAAGAGAGTCACTGGTGTGGTGAGTAAATGATGACGCCATTTCCATTTTTGAGCGGGCTATTCCTTTCAGGCAGGTTATATGGATGTGGGTGGGGGTTATGAGTTATGGTTTGGGGATTTGAAACATCAGATTAAATCAGTCCAGAAAAGAGGTCTATAGTAGACGTTGCTTCCAGTCCTGACACTGACATTGTAATGCTTTAGTAGGTTTATAGGGAATTAGAGCAACATTAGACTATTAAAATGATTTCAGCTTTTATTTGATCCACATTATTCTCTTGTGTGTTAGAGAACGAAAGACTCTGATTCTGAATATATTAAGCCAAATAAGCAGAGGAAATGGCTCTGCACAGCGTTTCCTGTGAATCAGGAAGCAGGAAGTGTGTGGAAGTGGAAGATTGTGCTTTGGGTCACAGTGAACAATGAGAGTAAGAACTTAAAGGAAAGAGTCCTGCGTCAACGTGAGAGCAGGGCGGGAAAGTGGCGGACGGGGATTTAGAGAGTGAGAGCTGAAGTGAAAGATCTCTCATGGTTTTAATGTTCAGTATGATCATGCTGCAGATGCTTACTAGGGCTGTTCATGTAACCTGTTCATTTACTGTGGTTAATTGTAAAAACAACAGATAATACTCAATTTTTGTCAGAATTCCACTTTTTTGTATTTTCAATGATTTACTCTGCCACGATGTCTTTCAGTGATCTTCATTTGAGGTCTTTTCTTAGCTAATTTAAATATAGTTACCAACCCGATCTCACAACAATTTGTACATATTTTACGAGGTGGCTAATTCGTATGAATTCGTACGACCTCACTTGTACGAATCCGTACGTTTTTTACTAAATCGTATGTATTTTACGAGTTGCCAAATTTGTATGAATTTGTACGAATGACCTACCTCTAACCCCGCCCCTAAACCTACTCATCACTGGGGTTTAGACAAATCGTATGAATTCGTACGAATGACCTACCCCTAACCCCGCCCCTAAACCTACCCGTCACTGGGGTTTAGACAAATCGTATGAATTGGTACGAATGACCAACCTCTAACCCCGCCCCTAAACCTACTCGTCACTGGGGTTTAGACAAATCGTATGAATTGGTACGAATGACCTACCTCTAACCCCGCCCCTAAACCTACCCGTCACTGGGGTTTAGACAAATCGTATGAATTCGTACGAATGACCTACCCCTAACCCCGCCCCTAAACCTACCCGTCACTGGGGTTTAGACAAATCGTATGAATTCGTACGAATGACCTACCTCTAACCCCGCCCCTAAACCTACTCGTCACTGGGGTTTAGACAAATCGTATGAATTCGTACGAATGACCTACCTCTAACCCCGCCCCTAAACCTACTCGTCACTGGGGTTTAGACAAATCGTATGAATTCGTACGAATGACCTACCTCTAACCCCGCCCCTAAACCTACTCGTCACTGGGGTTTAGACAAATCGTATGAATTCGTACGAATGACCTACCTCTAACCCCGCCCCTAAACCTACTCGTCACTGGGGTTTAGACAAATCGTATGAATTCGTACGAATGACCTACCTCTAACCCCGCCCCTAAACCTACTCGTCACTGGGGTTTAGACAAATCGTATGAATTCGTACGAATGACCTACCTCTAACCCCGCCCCTAAACCTACTCGTCACTGGGGTTTAGACAAATCGTATGAATTCGTACGAATGACCTACCTCTAACCCCGCCCCTAAACCTACTCGTCACTGGGGTTTAGACAAATCGTATGAATTCGTACGAATGACCTACCTCTAACCCCGCCCCTAAACCTACTCGTCACTGGGGTTTAGACAAATCGTATGAATTCGTACGAATGACCTACCCCTAACCCCGCCCCTAAACCTACCCGTCACTGGGGTTTAGACAAATCGTATGAATTTGTATGAATGACCAACCTCTAATGACGCCCCTAAACCTACCCGTCACTGGGGTTTAGACAAATCGTATGAATTCGTATGAATGACCTACCTCTAACCCCGCCCCTAAACCTACTCGTCACTGGGGTTTAGACAAATCGTATGAATTCATATGAGTAAGGTCATACAAATTCATACGAATTAGCCACCTCGTATAATACGAACGAATTGGTCTTTATTGACCAAAATTTCATGATATTAATGAAATTACAGTACACAATACTGTAATGCAAATGGAGCTGGGTCACAACCACACTGTATGGAGGGACAGAAAGTGCTCAGATTTCATCAAAAAGATCTTCATTTGAGTTCTGAAGATTAACGAAAGTCTTACGGGTTTGGAATGACATGAGGGTGAATAATTAATGACAGAATTTTCATTTTTGAGTGAACTAACTTAACTTTAAATATCTTCCAGGATTCAGCAGTTTTGCACAATCTGTCAAACAGAAACAAACAAGAACTTTCTGTCACGTCACTGCTGGAAAAGAGAACAGTGTGTGTGTGTATGATGGCACATATGGTTTAACATGTGTGTGTTTGTGGAAAGATGTCAAATTGGCTCATTCATTGTAGAAACCAAATTCTTCTGTGCTGAGAGAAGCAGTGTAACAGCAGCCACACACACACACATCTAAAATACACTTATAATACTTCAGTCATCTGGGCAGATATCCTCAGATTATGACCTCCATATCTGTCTCAGCTTTGATTTTCAGAGAGGAATGGAGAACTTTCCTCAATGTCAGAAGCTGTCAGTCACTCAGCATGACTGAGAATGCCATTCATTTACTATAGTAAAAGGTGAAGCTGGTGACAAGTACAGAAGCAAAAGGTAAAAATGTCATCACATTTAGTTGATTTTTAGGAGACAAAGTTAATACTGAATCTTAAACTTCATTATTTAAATCTGAGTAATGGTCCTCTGGGAGAGGACGGTAGAAAATGAGAGATGGAGAGAAGAAAAGAGAAATAAACTTAGTTTAACAGAGAAGAACACGTGTCTGCTGTTCCTGAACTCACATTGACTCCTGGACGTTAGAGACACTGAATAACGTTTGGACACTGGCTCTCTTGAACAACACACACACACTTACACTTTGGGTTTCCATGTTTTATGGGGACTTTCCATAAACTTTTTTATACGGTAGTGTACAAACTGTGACAGAAAACTTTCTGCGTTTTTACATTTTCAAAAAAAAAAATATTACTACGATTTATAAGCTTTTTTCCTCATTGGGACCAAAAATGTCCCCACCAGGTCAAAGATTTCTAGTATTGCCATCCTTGTCTTTACATTTTGTCCACACAATGTATAGGGTTTGCCAGGACCACACACACACACACACACACTCTTTTTCCATCAGTAACGAGTGTGGTTTTTGAACTCTTTCCCTTGTTCAGAAGTAAATACTAGCATACTTTCTGCAGTTTATACTACATAGTGCCTATATGCTGAATATATATATTCTATATATAAAATAGTACTTAGTATAGAAGCGTTTAGACCGTATGCTGAATTGTTGTCACATGATCTCTCTGTGTTGCATGTTTAATTCAGTTTTCTTCCCTTGGGTACAGTAATGGCCAAAAGTGATGTCTGGAAGGGGATAATTGTTTTGTAATGACCCTACAAGTTTGATTAAACCATCAAAATATGAGGAACACCACAAAAGTATTAAGCACAACTGTTTTCAACATTGATAATAATGAGAAATGTTTCTCATCAGCATATTAGAATGATTTCTGAAGGATCATGTGACACTGAAGACTTCAGCTTTGCCAACATAGGAATAAATTAAATTTACAAAATATGTTCAGATATAGAAAAGTTATTTTCAATTGTAATAATATTTCATAATATTACTGTTACTGTATTTTTTTTATCAGATAAATGCAGCCTTATAGTAAGCATAAGAGACTTCTTTCAAAAACATTACAAAATTAGTTTCTTTCAAATATAGGTAGTGTGTGTCATTCCAGACATATGTTTGGTGTTTGGCTGCTCAGTTTTCATTCATGCGTGTTACTGCAGCTCAGGTGCTGACACAGCGAATCAGAGGTCAAGCATTTCATCTCAATGGAAATTCTCACAGATTATTGGCTGTCTGCGCTTTTGTGAGTTCCATAAGGAACCAATCAGAGGTTCATCGGTGTTCTTATGCAAATATCTGCTTGACAAGACCTGTAATGTCATTAATTTTATTCAGTTAAACAACTGATACAACATTTGTGTATTTGGGTTTACGATGTATGTTATGTATTACCATAATTCACCCCAGGTGTGAGGGCATGCGTGTTATTTTAGTTAATAGTTCTGCTGACAGAAAGGCACACATAGTGACAGCTCTGACACATTTTTAATGAACCTCACACCCTGGATGTGTGACTTCATGAGGTGCACAGTGTGTGAATGTGTTTAGAGGGACATTAGTGTTGATGGTCTTAAGGTGCTTTCAGTTTGCGCTG
>RJVU01061862.1:779989-803860 GCA_003731715.1 Anabarilius grahami | reverse complement strand
ATAAAATATGAAGACTTCAGGTGCAAAAGCCTCTAAGTGCCATCTGAAATTTTCTTCTAAAATGATCATTTTTATCTCGCTCCTATGTTTGTTCAATTATTTCACTTTAATGGCAATGAAAAGGACTTATTGATTGCCATTAAAGTGAAATTACTGAACCTAAACATGGGAGCATGATAAAAATGATCATTTTAGAAAATTTCAGATGGCACTTAGAGGCTTTTGCAATTGAACTCCTCATATATACATGCATATACACACACATAACCCAAGCTGTAAATGCCAATATGTGCATTTCAAATAGTGTGGAGCACTTCAAAAGTCCAGTTTTTCAAGAAAGTTTTTAACAATTTGACCTTTACAAGTATAACCAAATTTATACGCGTACAGACATCTTGCTAAATGCATGCGTGTTGCACAATACAAAAACATTATGTGCTGATCTGAGCTGATTTGTTCAACAGAAAGATAATTAAGTGTTTCTCACTCACACACAAACACAGTGATTTTGAAGTTGGCTGGAAAATGTGAAGTAACCCTCAAATCCCTTCAGTGCTGACAGGAGTTTCCTACTGAGAAGGAACCATCACAAACACACACACACACACACACACACACACAAGCAGACAATGAATACTGAAAATCCTAGAGTCATGCTGACCTTAACATTCTCAAACACCATATTTCATGTTTATATGACAACTGTATGCATTGAATGAGGTAGCCAAGAATGTTCATAGAGTTAAGGCTCTATGTTCTAGGCTTTCACATCCAGTCTCTGAGGAATTGCATTCCAAAACCTGGAAATAATGGCAGGAACAAAGATGGGAAGTGATGTCAGCATTGCTTCTCCCCTGCATGGCCAACAATACACTGCACCCTGATCTCAAGCCACGCCCTAAACCACACCCACCACTGATCCACTGCCACTCCCTTTTTTTTTCGACATTAGCAGTTTAAAAAGAGAATTTGTTGTTGTTTAACTAAAACTAAAACCATAAAAAAATGAAATGAAATAAAATATAAAAAAGTAAACTTATTTCAGCTAGTTGCCATGGCAACATTTTTCATTTTCCTTTTAGTTTAGGTTAAAGTACTGAAATAACTACAACTAAATAAACTAAAAATTAAAACTTTATAGACTTAAAAAATGACAAACACAACAAAATTACTAAAACTTTAAAATTACATAAGTTATAAAATAAAATATTAACGTTATACACAATAAAAATGTCGGCCCTCTAGAGGTTAAAAACAAAACTGCATGCATTTTGCAGAAGAACATTGTTTTGGTTGCGTTTCTGCTCTGTGTGACTTTACGGATGAATATGGTTCTTTCTCATAACTAAAAAAAGAAGAGATTATCCTACTATGCATAAAAAAATTCACTACTAGTCTTAAGAGATATAACCAGTTTAGATGGAAAGGATCTCAAGCTGACTAGCTGAAGACGTTACTGTAGCTAACCTAATAGACAAGGAACGTTCTTGAAAAAAATTCCAGCACAGCACCACAACAACCCATAATGAAATGATCCTTCAAAATAGATAATGCTTACTCACCATCTCTGTGTCTCTTTTACAACATTTCAAATCCTTCAGGATTGTTTTCTTTATAGAATACAGATTGTTTCAAAGCAGCTTTCAATGATGCAAACAGAGTTCAATTCCTCTAAAGCAGCTCCAAATAGTGTTCAGCTGAGGTCAGTTCAGTGTTGATTCAGTTTACTTCACTTCAAGAACTGTTTGAAGATCATCAATATGAAATGAGTTGAATTTAGCTATGGCAGCTCTGGAGAAAACTTCATCTTCCAGCTCAGTTCAGTTCTCATCCAATAGTGTCAGTTCAGTCAATTCAGTAATATTTCTGAATGTTAAGTGTCCCTAACTAAACCAGCCAGCAATGAGGTGTAGAGGAAGAAGCTGAAGGGAGTTTATTTGAAGAAGTAATATGCAGGTTAGAATTTCACTCAGGACGGCAAAACACAGCTACTAACATTACACAAAAAGCAAACGACTGTGGTACACTGCAGTCAAACACACAGACAGATGATGTCATAGAGAAATCTAATCAGATCTAAAAATGTGCTTCATAAGTTTACATTATACACACACACACACACACACCTTTTAAATTCACTCATAAAAAAAGGTTCTACAGAACCTAAAGTGTTCTGTCAGTCACTTCATAGAATTGTTTAGGTGTTCCCATCATATGGAAATTACGTTTATTTTAATTTTAATCAAATTTTATGAGTTTGAGCAGTTAGTAAACATAGTTTATCACTAGAAAAAATAAATAAATATCCTGTTAAACATGAAAATATTATCAGTGCTAGGTAAACTGATTACATGTAATCTGGATTACTTAATCAGATTCCAAAAATCATGTATTTGTAATTCAATTATATTACATTTAAAAATACTCAGACTACAGTTACTTTTTTGATTACATGATTACATATTATTCACGTAATGGCAGTAAATCTTTCATAATTAATTGACAACCCCCTAATTCTTTTTCACATTTTAGGGTATGTTTAAACAAAACTGTTTTCAACTGAAAGTTTTAAACTTTTTATGCGTTTTGGCTGTTCATTTACACGACAACAGCGTTTTGGGGGCCTGAAAATGCCAACTTTTGGTTTCAAAGTGCAAGTTATGGAAAACGATACCGTTATCATCTTCATGTTAACAACAAATACGCAGATCTGTGAAAACGGTGACGTCACGCACATGCGTATTTTGCGTTTGGCGCAAGTGCTCTGTAAAAGAATGTGTATGTGCGCAGGCGCGTAGTGTTTCTTTATAAAGTGACACCGCCAACTACTGGCCTGGCAGCATAATACTGCGTTTTTAGTCAGTTTCACGGCTCCGTGTAAAGGGGGATCATTTTGAAAGCGTTGTCATCTATACAAAGAAAAAATGTTTCCTTTTTTTTTTTATATCGTTGATATGTAAACAACATACCCTAAAAATTTTCCTTTCTAAAAAAGTACATCGCTTTATATATATATATAGAAAGTCTCTTAGTTCTGTGAAATTGCACACAAAGACCAGCCACTATCAGGTTTTACTGTCTTTGGAAGGCTTTTAATTTGTTGCCCATCATGTTATTGCTAAAGAATGGAATATATTTTTTTCCACTTTGCATTTTTTATATTATTTATTATTTATAGACATTTAAGACATTTCTTCTTACATAGATCCTTTTTGGCATAAAGAGTTCTTTACACTGAGTTAAGAACCAAAGGGTACTATATCGAAACCCANTTTTTTTTTTTTTTTTTTTTTTTCAAATAGTGTGTACTTGTGCCTTATTCAAAATGAAATGCCACTTGGTCTAATATTTTGTATCTAATGCAATGACATTCAGACCGGCATTACTGTCCAAATACTATTTGGGGCCACTGTACACGATCACATCCACCCCAAATGCTTTGGCTGAGGTGAATGACCTCTGTTCCCGTACAGTGTGCTTGTATTTGAGTGGGAGTGGGTTGATTTACTCTGTGTGACAGTAGCACAAAAACAGATCTGGACTCACAGGAGTGTGTGTTCATGCTCTTCTGTGACTCTGTGTTGTCAGGTGTATGTCGTAGTGTCTAGTCTCAGCTCCACCTGTGATTTATTTATTTGTCTTTCTCTCCCTCCTGCTGTTTTTCTTTTCACTCGTTATTTTGGGTCACCTCTCCTCGTCCTTCCTTCTCTTGGCCTTTTGTTCCTGCTCTCAGCATGTGGACCCAGATGGCAAAGACCTTAAAACAGACATATTCCCACAGATACTCACTCTCTCGCTGTCTCTGAACCACATCCATGTGCTTTATTAGCTAATAATGTGTGACTGAGAAAATATTTAACTCATGTCATTCCTCATAAAATCACCTCGTTGATGTGTTTATATACAGTGTAGTGACTCTTTCGCAACTGTGGAGTGATTTATCTACTCATGTTATGTTATACTGTGAAAGATTTTATTTTGAATGATTGTATTTGTATTTATTATATTATTGTATTTTAATATAAAATAAGTATAAATATTATAGAAGATATATTATTATTGTACATTATATATTTATACTTATTTTATAATTACTTTGTAAATTAATCGTCATTTTGTCTGTGTGAGATTCTCCTGTTTTGTTGTCATGAGCAACCGAAGCGCGAGCTGTTAAAGCTCCACCCTCTTCTGGATAGTGGGTCGGGAGCAGCAGCTCATTTGCATTTAAAGGGACACACACAAAAACGGCATGTTTTTGCTCACACCCAAATAGGGGCAGATTTGACAAGCTATAATAAATGATCTGTGGGGTATTTTGAGCTGTGACTCCCTCTAAATAGTGTTAAAGTAACACTGAAGCAGAGTTAAAGTCAGTTGTAGTTTTTGTGTTTCTCTTTTCTTTAGTGATTCTGCTTGTTAACAGCAGGTGTTCATCACTAATGCTCATTCATCACTTAATTAATCGCTTAATTATCTCATTAACTTTATCTCTGCTTCAGTGTTACTTTAACACTATTTAGAGAGGGAACATATGTACTCTAAGCAGAGTTGATTTAACTCTGGGGATTTTGCTGTGCAGAGACTTATATTACATCTTGTGAAAGGGGCATTATAGGTGCCCTTTAATATTAATTAGTAATGCAAGTTATTATACAAATAAATATTAAATTATTTAAAGTATTTTGTTATATTAACAACTGTATTACATATCTATTTATTATTATATAAACAAATGCTAAGGAAACAAACTTTCATTAAAACATTATTTTATTAAGCAAATACATTAAGCATTTCTGTTGCAAATACCAAAGTTTAAGTTTAGTAAACTCTGACAAAGTCATCTTAGGAAAGATATGAACCAGAACGATCAGTTTTTCTAACATTTACTATTGAAATATTAATATAGATGCATCAAAGTTTTCCTTTCTTTCTCCCTGCAGTTTCCTGTTGCTGCTTTATGGAGATCCTTTCTACACCTTGTCACATCCATCTTCTTTTTTTCTTCTTCTTTTAAGCCTGCAGGGTCAAAATCATCTAACTGTGACTGAGGGTTTTAATATCAGCCTGTCATTCAATATCTACATGGACTTTCATACAGCTAATTTTGAAAAGAGGCAACAGAGAAGAGAGATCAGAAGAAAAAGAGACTCCTAATGCATTCTTCAGATTTATATGGCTGTGAAATCCTGTCTGATGGCCCTCAGGATGTAAAACTAATCACACACACACACACACACACACACTGTTGACCCTGAGATTGTGTGGTCATGGGGCCTGGATGAGCACGACGTCTACAGAGAGAGAATGAAGGGCGCTGGAGGTCACATAAAGGTCATGTGCGCTGGGTGGTTCTTTCCTGTCCAAGGTAAAAGAGCCGCGGTACAGGAGAGGATGTAGGCCATAAGGTCACTTCCTGCTGAGGTGTAAATTTAGCCGGTGGCTGTTGATGATGTTAGTTACTGGTTGGCATTTCTCTCTCACTCCCTAACGTTTCCTCTCGTTTTCCTCAGGAGTATCTATGCAGGCTTACTCGCATCCTGTCCACCGTACATCATTTCCCTGTTGCATTCTGGGATGTATTTTATGAGTGTGTATGCGCATGTATTTCAATTTTTTCTCGTGGCAACAATGAATGTTGTCAGCGGAAGTTTAACTTCTTCCTGTAACATCATCTTTCCAAAGTCATCCGTCATCCCTGAACAGTGACGGGCTTTATCCATGTCTGTTTACAGTACCATATTGTTCCGAATATAAGATGACCCCCCCCTCCCCTTTCAAAATGGAAAAAAAGCCTTTTTAAAGACCAAATTCTGTATTTTATAAGGAAAATGCTTTTATTTGAAAATTATTTTATATTGCATATTTTTCATATTTTACTTGTATTGAAAGTATGGTAAATACTGGTAAAATGTACCAACGATCACATTTAAAAATAAATACTTTTTGGCATACCATAAAAATAACCTGTAGTCCATCTGAATTAGATAACAATTAGGCTATCCATCTCATAGTGAAAACCATTTAGCCTACCAAAATTTCATTAACAGTAGAAGTGAAATCTTATCGTTGTTTTGAAAAAATAAAATAAAAAAGGTAATTGCGACTTCTTATCTCACAGTTCTGACTTATCTCAGAATTGCCTGATATAAACTTGCAATTGCATGTTATAAAGTTGTGAAATAACTCTTTTTTTCCCTCACAATTGCGACTTTATATCACGCAATTTTGACTTTATTCCTCGCAATTGTGAGTTTATATCTCGCAATTGTGAGGAAAAAAGTCGTAATAATCTTTTCAATTGTTTTATTCCGTGGGGGAAACAAGCTTCCATATTTTTAAGACTGTCTTTTTGCGTTCGCGATCTTCTAACATTTAGCCCTGGGTATACTTCATTATTTTACGCGCACGCTAGTGTACGTGCACAGTCGAGTGCACAGCCTTGCAGAGTATACTTTACTTGACTCGTACGCGTACACAAATGTTCGACGCATGCGCAGTTTTGAGCAATCTCTCGCCTCGAGTTACAACCCATGTAAACATCTTTGAATTCTTTCATGCTAGAGTTGTACAAATGAGGGTACTTTCTAACCTCTTCACACAATCTCTCGTCTATGAAGGCCTCCATCGTCGCTGTAGCTCGCATGCGTTCCAGTCTGTTCTGTTTATGCAGTTTTTCTTTGACTACCTTGTGAATTGCCGCCCCCAGGGCACAGTTACTGCAAAAAAAATGAAATGCGCACGTGCAACCTGCGAGCACAAGTACGTGCGGTTACAAAAATCTGGAGGTCTTGAACTTGATTTTCTTCCACCAGTGAGCAGAAATAGCTTGCAGTGCATGTAAGCACTATGCCCTGAAACTCTCTCCCTCAGCTCCAGGTCAGTTTGTGGTTGCTAGATGTTTTCTTATTGGTCAAAAGAACCCACCTCAAAGTCTGTCTTTCAATGTTTGATTTTTGTTTGCTATTGTACAACTCTTCTGATACTGTGATGGGTCAGCACTTCATGTCTAATGTGAAATCTGTGTCCTGAAGCAAAACCAATTAAGAACCTGTTTTAAACTAATCATTTATGTTTTGGTTTGTCCAAATTTCTAGTCTTTGACTAATCACACTGTTCTCTGTTTTTCAGAGCAGATCTTCATGATCTTGTCTGTGTGTTTCTGTGCATATGTCCAACAGGTGTGTGAGTTTATCTGTAGCGAATGTCCACTTCCGACAGTCTGAGCTTCATTTATCATCAGATTCAGACTTTTCTCTGTTTTGAAGTCTTCAAGTGCTGTGAACTCCCTTCGATTGTGTTCCACTTTGAGTTTCTCTCTCCTTCTGTGTGTGCATGTGTGTGTGGTGTAGATAAGAAGTCTGGCTCACTGAGGTTACATGACCCTCAGTGTGTTTACAAACACAGCAGTCGACCCCCAATAAATCACTGTCATTATTGAGTGTGTGTGTGTGAGAGAGAGAGAGAGAGAGAGAGAGAGAGGGAGGACAGGTGCAGCTGATGAGACCAAAGGAAAATCCTTTTTCCCAAAGGAGCAGATTTAAGATCAGAAGATGCTGTTATTCCTAAAATAATTGCACATAATTCAGTGACACCTCTGTTTATTTTAAACCTGTGTTTTAAAGGGATAGTTCACCCAAAATGGGAGTTCTGTCATCATTTACTCACTCTCAAGTTGCTCCAAACCTGTATGACTTTCTGAATGGCCGTCAAAGGAAAAACAAGCTCGAGTTTGCCATCTGTATGTTCATCTAAATACCAATACAGCAAAAAATAAATAAATAATATTCTGACCAATATATGCTAAATGTATGTTGTCTGTTTTATTTTATTGCAAAATGTATTGCAAAATGTACTTGAAGGGGCAAGAAAATACATTTCCTACCTCAAAATACTTTTTGAGTATTTTATTTATTTATTTATTGCATTTTGGAGAATATAAATGTTTAGATATTTTTATATTTAATATATTTAAAAATTTTTCTATATAAAAAATGCCAAAATATGAGGAAAAACATTGAAAATATGTTAATATTTTAAAAATCTATATTATAGTAGAATAGTTTTGGCCATTATATATCAATTATATTTGTTGAAAGATATAAATATTGAAATACTGAAAATGTTTATTTTAGTGTGTATACTGTAAAAAATAATTGTTGGTTTAACTTTAAGGCAACTT
This sequence comes from Anabarilius grahami, assembly GCA_003731715.1. Lineage (NCBI taxonomy): Eukaryota > Metazoa > Chordata > Actinopteri > Cypriniformes > Xenocyprididae > Anabarilius > Anabarilius grahami. The sequence goes on along the minus strand of RJVU01061862.1, from coordinate 795,681 downwards.
ACTTTTTTGAGTTCATTGAAATTAAAAATTTGAGTTAATACAATGAAGGCGATTGGTTTAATCAACAGAAACTCAAAATATTATGTAATCCGAACCACATTAATTATTGAAGTTGATTTGACAAAAGAAAAAATGTTGATAACATATCATGAAAATATTTTTTTACAGTGTCGGGCAATAGTATTTTTCATTATAATTTTTAGTGTCACTAATGTGAAGTGTGTTTTTAATATTTTGCTTAAAGTTGAAGTATGGAGTTTGTTTTGTGTAGTCAAAATGAGTTTGCACTAGAGGTTGACTGGTGAAGAATGAATGAACTGACGGGACAATCTTGAGATTCCCCAGAGGAAGAGAGGGAGGACAGAGGTCAGAGGACAGAGGGACAGATAAAGAGTTAATGCTGAGGTCTCGCTCTCTCTTCTCCACATCTCTGAGCAGGAATTCATCAACATTCAGCTGCTAATCACTGTTTAAACACACTTCAGCGCACACAACCACACACAATACCAGCCCTCACACACACACACACACACACTGATCTAATCCTTACATATCAATCCAATAAAAAGACTTTTAAATAAAACAAATTAAACACTGAATCTGAAATATCACACAGCAAAAATCAGATCAGAAGTCTTAAGTCGGGCACACATTTAACGACTAGCTAAAACATTCTAAGACTGTGCTCAACACACAGCGATTGTTTCGTGCGACTGAAGCAGATTTATATACTTACACATGGAATTTGAACACCGACTGTAATCGCAGACTGAACGCGACTGGACGCATTTGAGCACGATCAGTCATAAGTATCAATTTACATTTATAATCGGCCTTACAATCGTTAAGTGTGTGCGCGGCTTTAGAGGTGACTCTCTGCCTCTCTGGTTTTAGTGCACAAGACAACAAAATCTAATTTTCCAGTGTTTCAGCCTGTCCTATTTCTCAACCTTTGAGGTTCTTCGTTTCTTTGACAACAGGAAATCGTCTTTCACATGTTTTCTTGAAACCCCTGCTTTCGGAAAAGGACAAAATGAAGGGAAAAAGAAAAGAGTAAAAAACATGTCCAATGTGTTTATATTTCCAGCTCGGCTGAACTTCTGATATCTGTGGCACAAACTGGCAAGCATGAATGGGAATATCAGGAAATGGCATCTCAGTTTCCTGTTTCTTCCAGAGGAAAAACTCAATCCACCTCTCTCTCTCGTGTTTCTTTATCTACCTTTCTATCTCATCTGTACAAGAGCATGTAGATTGAAAGCATGACTCTGGTAACCCTGCGGGGAGTATTTTTGCATTTCAGAAATAGTGAAAGAACATTTGTTTGAACATTTGGTTTAATGGAAATTTTTCATTGAATTTTAGTGAATGTTTCACCAGTGACAGATTGTTTTGGGAGAATCTTATATATATATATATATATACAACCCGAATTCTGGAAATGTTGGGACGCTTTTAAATTTGAATAAAATGAAAACTAAAAGACTTTCAATTCACATGAGCCAATATTTTATTCACAATAGAACATAGATAAAATAACAAATGTTTAAACTGAGAAATTTTACACTTTTATCCACTACATGAGCTCATTTCAAATTTGATGCCTGTTACAGGTCTCAAAAAAGTTGGCACGGGGGCAACAAATGGCTGAAAAAACAAGAAATTTTGAAAAGATTCAGCTGGGAGAACATCTAGAAACTAATTAAGTTAATTGAAATCAGGTCTGTAACATGATTAGCTCTAAAAGGGATGTCATAGAGAGGCAGAGTCTCTCAGAAGTAAAGATGGGCAGAGCTGTGAAAGAGTGCATAAAAAGATTGTGGAATACTTTAAAAACAATGTTCCTCAATGTCAAATTGCAAAGGCTTTGCAAATCTCATCATCTACAGTGCATAACATCATCAAAAGATTCAGAGAAACTAGAGAAATCTCTGTGCGTTAGGGACAAGGCCAAAGACCTTTATTGGATGCCCGTGGTCTTCGGACCCTCAGACGACACTGCATCACTCATCGGCATGATTGTGTCAATGACATTACTAAATGGGCCCAGGAATACTTCCAGAAACCACTGTCGGTAAACACAATCCGCCGTGCCATCTGAAGATGCCAACTAAAGCTCTATCATGCAAAAAGGAAGCCATATGTGAACATGGTCCAGAAGCGCCGTCGTGTCCTGTGGGCCAAGGCTCATTTAAAATGGACGGTTTCAAAGTGGAGAAGTGTTCTATGGTCAGACGAGTCCAAATTTAACATTCTTGTTGGAAATCATGGACGCCGTGTCCTCTGGGCTAAAGAGGAGGGAGACCTACCAGCGTGTTTTCAGTGTTCAGTTCAAAAGCCAGCATCTCTGATGGTATAGGGGTGCATAAGTGCATACAGTATGGGCAGCTTGCATGTTTTGGAAGGCACTATGAATGCTGAAAGGTATATAAAGGTTTTAGAGCAAAATATGCTCCCCTCCAGACGACGTCTATTACAGGGAAAGCCTTGTGTATTTCAGAAGGACAATGCAAAACCACATACTGCAGCTATTACAACAGCATGGAAGAAGAGTCTGGGTGCTGAATTGGCCTGCCTGCAGTCCAGATCTTTCACCTATAGAGAACATTTGGCGCATCATTATACGAAAAATACGTCAAAGACGACCACAAACTCTTTAGCAGCTGGAAACCTATATCAGGCAAGAATGGGACCAAATTCCTACACCAAAACTCCAGAAACTCATAACCTTGATGCCCAGACGTCTTCACACTGTTTTGAAAAGAAGATGCTACACCATGGTAAACATGCCCCCGTCCCAACTATTTTGAGATCTGTAGCAGGCATCAAATTTGAAATGAGCTCATTTTGTGCATAAAATTGTACAATTTCTCAGTTTAAACATTTATGTTATCTATGTTATATTGTGAATAAAATATTAGTTTTAGTATTATTAGTATTAGTATTAAATAGTTTTCATTTTATTCAAATTTTTTTTTTTTTTTTTTTTNTTTTTTTTTTTTTTTGTATTATTTAATGCAAAATCAGGCAGGTTTTTGTTGCTATTTTTGAAAAAAAGGGCTTTATTTTACATTTAGCTCACTGGGTTTGTTTGTCAGTGAGGGATTGTAGATTTACGACGAATAAACAAACATCTTATTCTTGCCCAAAGAGACAAACACACTAAACCTTTTGTCTTGTATCACACGCATAAATAATATGACATCCTGTGATGCCGTATTTTCCCTCTCTTTCTTTGCTAAGTGCGTGTGTGTGTGTGTGTGTATCTGTGATCCTCGTAAACCGTAAACTCCCTACATTGTGGAGACAAAATGTTTTGGTCCCCATGAGGAAAATGGCTTATAAATAATACAGAATTATGGTTTTTGAAATTGTAAAAATGCTGAAAGTTTTCTGTGAGGGTTTTAGGGGATTTAAAAATGATTATGTCTATGGAAAGTCCCCATAGAACATGGAAATGTGTGTGTGTGTGTGTGTCTCGTGAACCCTTAAACTCAAATATTTTATGATCAGCAGTAATTATTATGAGGTAAGCTATGATGTCATGATAACCCAGACTGAAATCTGAACCTGAAGACCTGATGTAAGGCTCAGTGCTGTCTGTAAATGTGCCTGTTAACTGACCCTGAGACTGTGAGACCTCTAGCCTTCTGCTCTATAAACATTACGAGACAGAAAACATCCCCCACGCCAGCCTTACCTGTTTCAGATATTCTGCGGCACAGACACAGAACTTTAAACATATGCCTTTTTACAATGACCTGGTCAACAATGATCTGATTGCTCTGGTTTAAGGAGTAACTCTTGACTTCTCCAAAAGCTTTACAATGTAAAGGTGACTACAGGGTCAAACATGTGGAAGTGAGGAGAAAAGAAAAGTGAAGTAAAGAAAAAAGTGCTTGTAAGCAGGTGAGGGTTTTGCCCATTTCTGCCACATAAGAAAAACAAATGCTGAAAAACAAATATGCTTTGGTAATTCATAATTATGACATGCTAAGTCATAATTCAGAGATAAAAAGTTGAAATTGTGACTTAAAAAGTCATAATTATGACATTAAGAAGTCAAAATTATGACAAAAAAATGAAATTCAGATGAAAAATGTCAACATAAAATGTTGAAAGTGTGATAAAGTCGAATTTATGACATACTAACTCATAATTATAAGATTAAAAAGTGGAAATTATTAGATAAATGTCGAAATTATAACTTGCAGAGTTGAAAGTTATTGAAATTATTACTTTCACAGGCAAGGCTTAAACTAGTCCCAGACTAAAATGCAACTTCGAGCCATTTTAACTGAAAGCAAATCGCACTGACATATCTTAAAATAAGTCAGTGCCGTTGTTTTGTCTCAAGATGAACACCAGTAATGTTTTATTTCTTGTGTATGTTTATAAAAGATACTTAAATATCCTAATTGAACTAAGGTCTAATCATGGCTTAGGCTAAGCCCTGTCTGTGAAACTGGGCCTTTATGTCATAAATACCTAATAATTACTTTTTAAGTCATGATTTCGACTTTTAATCTCATAATTATGAATTGGTATGTCATAGCTTCGACTTTTTATCTCATCCTAAATCTGAAGATTTGCAAAATAATTATTTTTCGTTCTTATGTGACGGAAATGGGCTTCCATAGTTGCTGATAGTAAAGTTAGAAAGTGAAGTTTTTGTTCATGTACTACAAAACACGAGTGAAACGGGCCACTTGTGTTGACATACAGATTTGACGAGCAAACACGGGCTTTCAGATCACCAGCAGCGCCATGACAAAACAGGACGCGTACTAATACTTTTAATCAGGATTTGTCGCCCTCTGCTGGTTATTAAGAGCATCACTACAGGTATTACCAACAACCATACATTGTATGTATATAATTCATACATTATCTGGATATTATCGTAATTGATTTTTTTTTTTTATCTAGTAATCAGAATATCTGGAAAAGTCTTTGAAAAACCTTGGAAATTCGTTGATTAAAAGCAAGGGGATAAATGAGGTGACATTAATACCATAGTACCATCACAGTACTTTTTGTACGGGGCTGACAAAATAATATCTTGTCTTTTAAGAAAGTTTAACGTTCTGTTAAATAATTAATAAAGAAAACATAAAAATACAAAGAGTGAGCGAGAACGTTTGGGGGCTATATTTAATAATTAATTAGGATCATAAAATAAAAACAGAAAGAGTCTCTTTTAGTTTGAAAGTTTGTATAATTAATAATTAATGAGGATATTAACGTGCGATACAAAGGCGGTGATAAAAGACATTTAGGCCTATACAAATGAATTAAAAATAATGTACATGGAAAATATAATAATCATAGAACTGGAGATAAGAAGTGTGTGTGTGTGTGTTTGTGTGTGTGTGTGTGTGTGTGTTTGTGTGTTTGTGTGTGTGTGTGTGTGTGTGTTTGTGTGTGTGTGTGTGTAAACCAAAACAACAGCCTATATTCATTCGTGTGTGTGTGTGTGTAAACCAAAACAACAGCCTATATTCATTCAAAAGTAAAGAATTAATATAATAAAATATAATAAACCAGTGGTGCCGCTTTATGCATCATCATACAATGTTATACAATGTGTTACGCAAAGCTTGAAATCATTTAAAAAAAAATTTTTGGAGTCAAATCATTTCATTTAAAGAATGTTGAGAGTTTGTTCTTCGTCATGCTGCCGTCATGTGACGGTCATGTGACTTAACTCCAGCTCACTTCCGACTCTGCGTGGAAGAGGGGAAAAGTTGTACGTCAGGAGTGAAAAAAGTTTTTGTCTTTCGATTCATTCAGTGAAAAATAGCAGCGCGACATTGTTAAAACACAGCTGGCTTTATCTGAGGGTAAATAAGCTCGTGCTGCTGCAGTGACCAGTGTGAATCGGGGTAAATGCTCGGGATGTCCGCCAACAGTGTGTCGTATAATGATCAGGGCTCGGTGGAGTCCGGCGTGGACGCGGCGCAGGAGAACAGCAACATCCCCGGGAGCATCAGCAGCGGCGGGGCCGCCTTCAGCCTCTTCAGCGCCGACTACAAGAAGTAAAGACGCGATGACCCGGAACACACACACACACACACACACAAGCACACAAGCAGCAGATGTGCATGAATCCCTTAGTACCAGTGAAGATGTTGTTTTTAAGTATGCTGCTTAAATTAACTGTGATTTTTGAGGAGTCACCTTTATTTACTGTGGTTTTTAGTTTCCATAGATATTATTATTAGCTATTATAGCATATGACGAAGAATATTTGGTGTGTTTTATGATTTTTGTGCATTGGGTGTCAGGTGATGCCTCTCCAGTATGGAGTAAGTGGAGAGGGACACGCGTCCTTAACAGCTATTTCTTGTTTTTAAACATTGTGGATTGATATATTAGGTTATTATTATTATACTACTTCCTTTGTAAGAGCAACTGCCTCTGTAATGTTTGCATGGAGAGTAGATTATCCAGCCTCAGTTGTCACTGAAGGGCCAGTGTGAGTTTGACAGATCTGTCACTTGCCTTTTCAGGACAGTAGGCTGTTGTGTGGCCACTAAGTTCACCTGACATTTCTCTTTTAAATGAGCATTTTTAATTTATGTTTTTAATTTTACTCTTATCGGTGACATTTTTGAAAATAAGGCATTTCAATCACTGACTAATTACCTTTTCATTGCCCATGAACATTAAAGTAAAATACTGGAGCCTAATGTAAAATGGTCATATATATATACACACACACACACACACACACACACAGGGCCTAAAACTAACTTTTTGCCACACCTGCCAAGTGACTTAAGAAAATTTGCCGGCTCACACTATTTTTTTTATCAGCCATGAAACAAAAACAGGCAGTTCTGACACCAATATTTTAGATACTAGTGAAAATTCACAATCCTCTATTCCAATTTCGATACCACAGCTAAAACTACTAGCTTAAAGGGTTAGTTCACCCAAAAATGAAAATTCTGTCATTTATTACTCACCCTCATGTCGTTCCACACCCGTAAGACCTTCGTTTGTTCATCTTCGGAACACAAATTTAGATATTTTTGTTGAAATCCGATGACTCTGTGAGGCCTTCATAGGGAGCAATGACTTTCCTCTCTCAAGATCCATTAATGTACTAAAAACATATTTAAATCAGTTCATGCGAATTCAGTGGTTCAATATTAATATTATAAAGCGACGAGAATATTTTTGGTGCGGCAAAAAAAACTAAATAACGACTTATATAGTGATGGCCGATTTCAAAACACTGCTTCAGGAAGATTCGGAGCACAAATTAATCTTTTGTGTCGAATCATGATTCGGATCGCGTGTCAAACTGCCAACGGCTGAAATCACGTGACTTTGGCGCTCCGAACTGCAGATTCGACACGCTGATTCATAACGCTCTGAAGCAGTGTTTTGAAATCGGCCATCACTATATAAGTTGTTATTTTGTTTTTTTTGGCGCACCAAAAATATTCTCATCGCTTTATAATATTAATATTGAGCCACTGTACTCACATGAAATGATTTAAATATGTTTTTAGTACCTTTATGGATCTTGAGAGAGGAAATGTCATTGCTAGCTATGCAGGCCTCACTGAGCCATCGGATTTCAACAAAAATATCTTAATTTGCGTTCCGAAGTTTAACGAAGGTGGAACCGCATGAGGGTGAGTAATAAATGACATTATTTTCATTTTTGGGTGAAATAACCCCTTAACTAATATAATTTTAATAGAATACACCTTTAAACACAAGTAAACAGTCAGTAATAACATAACAAATGATCAAATTACTAGCAATAGCACAAATAAATACAATGCAACAAAGATACACATGAAATAAACAGTGTTTTTCATGCAGGTCGAACAGTAGTTTTCAGGTACAGACATTTAATAAAGTAGGCTAATCAAATAAATAACACTGCATAGTCTTCATATGATTTTTAAAGAGCAGTGGGTGATTTATTTTTTATTTTTTTCCCTTGTTTGGTTGACATTAAAAACACAGACAGCACAGCAGCAGGGTAATTAGGATGCTGTCACTTTAAGAGCGATTGCATGCACAGATCATGCATTTACTTTCTCAACTGAAAACATAACTGAATATGGTTACTAGGATACTCATTGAGACGAGCATTTTTTTGACATAATTTTGTGTGAATTTGTCTGTTCAAGCACAGGAAGGCATGAACGAGCTCAACTTAGTATTTGTAAGACTTAGTAATGTATAATATAATTTCTAATAAATGTAAAAAAAAAGTATTTTCTGATGGGTCAGCATAAATTTTGAGCCTTGTTTGTCATGCAAACTCATGCAGTTGGTTGTTGCAGCCCTCCTCCAGCAGGGGGCAGTATGTCTGTAATATCAGAGCACTACTGACCCTCTGGTGCAGATATTACATCAAGCTAGTAGTGGCTCTACCATTGGAGAAAGCGAAAATGGCTAACTTGGATCATGCGTGCCTTGATAACCAATCACATTTCAGCCTTGATGTCATTGAATTTCGTTCAGAGTTTTTGCTACAGTCAGTCACTGTATTTGGATACCATAGAAATGAATGAGAAGTTCTGTAAACTGAATCATACCTGGCTCAGTGACTTCTCTTATAAAACAGCATTTTTTGGTGTAAACTCTAAAAATAGATCAATCCAAAACTAATGTTTAAGAGCAAAGATGCAAAAACGGCCTTTGGTTTCTTTCCCTGCATACCACAGTGTTAGCAGGCTTTTTTTTTGCTAACCTTACAGTCTTGCCTTCAAGTGGCTTTGGCGAAACTAGGCCTGGGTCACTAAATAACATAGTTTCTATTGTTTCATTGTGCTGTCTGGATCTTGATCTGCATTCTGTATTGTTTTTGCTATTTGTCTCAGTGTTTGTCTTCTCCAGCCTCTTTGTGAAGGCCATAGACAGGGCTGACGTCAAACCCTCATGTCTTTTTCCCATGGGATCCTTTAGCTTTAAGGAATCTGTTCCAACAGTTACTGTACTGAATGACAAATTTCCCTCCTTAGACAGGAAGTCTGATACTGTTTCCTGCATTAATGAGCCTGTTAATAGTTTAATCTGATGGGACGTATGAGAATCGTGCCATTTATTATGCTGCAAAAAGACTTCACTGCTGGTTAGTCTTTATTTATTCACTGTTACGACATTGTATGGATTTCTTTATGTTGTTAAGGGGGTCATTGTTTGCATGTGTGGTATTGTTTGCTTTCTAATATTAGCTCTTCTCTGCTTCCTGAATTCAAGATCATGGGTTTCTGTTGTAGCTGATGGTAGGATGGTTTGTGTGTGCGTTATTATTGGTATGTTGAGGGTAATAACGGAAGGATTCTTAATGTTATTTAGGCCTAACTGAATTGGCTCTCTCACATGACTGCAAGCAGAAGGCTGAAGTCATGAGGACTGAGAGAGAAGCCTGAAGAATGAGACACAGGGATAACAACACTGAGAACACACACTTAAAGGCGAAGTTCAGCCCCCCAAAAAAAGAAAAAAAGTGTCATAATTCCAAACCCGTATGACTTACTTTCTTCTCTGGTACTTAATGTTAGATATTTTATAGATATCTACAGGTATTTTCCATATGATTAATTGTGATCTCAGATCCAAAATTGACAAAAAGCATCATAAAATTAGTCCATACAATGAGATTAACAAACCAAAATTTAAGTCATTATTCACAGACAATCTTCCACTCCAGTAGAGATGCACTCGTCGACCAGCCATAAAACGGAACCTGACGTTACTTTGCTCCAAACACACGATCGGCACGTGTCAGGAATTTACCTATTGGTAAGCCCCGCCCCCCTTAGTTACTGTTGCTAACTCGGACAAACAAACGGAGTTGCTAACTCTCTTACAGTGACAACTGTCAGTGTGAAAACCTTGTCCCGAGATGTTTTTGATAATTTTGGATGCAGTTGACGCAATGTATCCATGTTTACGTCCGAACACCGGCTCAGTATTGGCCGACGCTGTTCACGTGAGCTCCACGACACATGCGTGTGATCCTGACGTAGGAGCCGGCCAATACAGGGTTGGCGAACGGACGTAAACACGGACTCTCTGCACTGCGTCAACTGCGTAGGAGACTGACAGGGAAGAGGAAAAATTGTTGAATAAAGTCATTATTAATGTTTTGTTTTTGCGCAAAAAAAGTATTCTCGTCGCTTCATAACATTTTGGTTGAACCACTGTAGTCACATGGACTATTTTAACGATGTCTTTACTACTTCTCTGGACCTTGAATGTGGTAATTTCGCTACTTTCTATGGGAGATAAAAAAACCTCTCTGATTTCATCAAAAATATTTTAATTTGTGTTCCGAAGATGAACGAAGGTCTTACGGGTTTGGAACGACATGAGGGTGAGTAGTTAATGACAGAAATAAATTTTTTGGGTGAACTAATCCTTTAAAAGCCTGTGTTCACTATCACCGGGATAAGCGGCATACAGGTTTGCATCGACATGAAGGTAAATAATGACAAAAATCCCTCAGAATATTTACTTCTTGTGTTAAAGTGGATGATTTAAATCTGACAGATTCAATCCAGTGTTTTCAACCAGTTGAATATGGTATTTGCATCCTAAAACACATTTGCCGGGCCATTGTGTGTAAATTATTCTTCCAGTTCCTACCTCCAGTTCACTATTTGGGTTTGACTTTTGTTTCAGACTTGTTAGCTATATGTTGCTGGCTGCCTTGCTTGGCAGAGGAAGTTTCACTTTATCAGGATAAGCAGACCTGCCATGAACGACGAAAACAATCAAAGAACGCAATTCTGTGTAGGTGATGAAAGTCTCGGGTTGAAGATACTCCCTCTGAAGGGAGGTGACCACTGCCGCAAAAAAATACCACAACTGGAGTCGGCTCTCCAAACCTTTCTGTTTTGACTTTGCTGGACTTCCTTTCCATTTTACCCACTTCTCAGTTTGGCTACAATTCACAACTGGCACTCAAAGGGACTCCACTCGCAAGCTTTGGATTTTCTAAAGTTGAGCATCTTTGGTTGAGCATTCCTGATAGTTTCAGACATCAGGAACACTCTCCAGCCTTGTTGTTTTGACCTTGCTGGACTTTTTTTTTCTCATTTTACCCTCTTCCTAGTTTGGCTACAATTCACAACTGGCACTCAAAAGGACGCAAACTTTGGATCTGCTGAGATTGAGCATCTCTCAACCAGAAATGGAGACCTGAGGCCTTATCATAATCTAATGGTGAACCAAAAGCAAGATACATATTTGGAAAACTGACCATATATCAGGAGAGCTGCGATGGAAATGGAGGGAATTCAGGCTTCAGTCTATGATAAGAGTGAACCATTGTAACCTCGCTGGTCTCTCAGGACTTAATTGATGTGTGATGGTCACACTGGATGGTTGTGCGACTGCTGCACGTGGCCATTAACCAGATGATTGAGTCAGACTGGAGGATAGTGCTATCTTGTCCCTCTCTGGTCTTCTCGACGGCATCGGTGAAGAGAAAGGAACCAGTAGTTGGCTTTGATCCCCTCTCAAACTTTCTCTTGGCTTTTGCTTCTGAGGTGGATTTGGAGAAATGGACAATCTCGTAATCCTGTTTGGATGGTTTCTACATGGATTTACAAAGATGAGAGTGGCCTGAGGAAGCTCTTGTGATTGACAGATGAATGACTCTTCCAACACTTGACCTTCTCTACTGCTGTGGTTTGTGGTTTTAGTAATTCTGTACAAGTGTAAGATGAACGGAGGATTGGGTAGCTTGCGCTTGGAGGCCGCTGGAGCTCTGCGGACCGCTCTCGTCTCTGCCGAAAACCTTCAACTCACGCTGAAATCAGACCTCAGCTTGGAGGAACAGGCTCTGACCAACAACCACAGCAGTGGTAATGGGGAGAAACCAAGCAGAGGGTATGAGAAATGCTCAAGAATAAAAGTCTTGATTTTCATGCCCAGCAAGATTAAGATCAGATTAGATCACTTTGAAACAAGGAATTTGTTTCTGAGATGGAAAAATTAGACGGAGATCTAGTGGTTTTCAGTGCTTTCCTTCCTTCCTATTTTCTTCGTCGAAATATATCTGTCAGTTTATCAGCTTGTCGTCTTATTCGGTCTTTCATTCAAACACTCACATGATGGTATGAACCTCTTTATAATCCAGTTCCTTTTACTTAAATAATGGCCATCTAACATGATAGCAAATGTCTTTAAATTGTCTGTAGAACGTGCCTCTCACATGGTGTCTATATAAATGACAGAGCTGTACAGACAGAGGAATAACCAGAATCCACACAGACTAATCTAATGTGTCTGACTGTCATAAATCTGCTTGAATGGAAATCAATTCTGTGTTTTTAGTGTCCAGGAATTTCTAAACGTTTTTATCAGCAAAATCCCTTTGACCTAAAGTTTATTTACTTGCATTACTAACTGATTTTAAGTTAATATTGCAGTCATTTAACAAAACATTTGTATGTTCACAGTCGAGCTGCATGATTCTGGTTAAATTAGGGCTTTTCACACTTTAAATAGTTAACCCTGGGTCATTTTAAACCCCTCATAATTTACCTGGGGTTAACAATTAATCCTGGGTATTCGTAAACTGACGTTTCACATTCCTAAACCCCGGGTTAACGTTCTTATTTGCATATTTGTGGTGTGAGTGTCATTGACTGGATAAATGCAGCACGCAACCTGTTTACATATATGCAAGCGTCTAACTGTAACATAACACCGCGTCATTTCACACTGTACAAGTTTGGCACCGCAATGCGTGGTTAACACCGCAAAATCGGTGTTAGAAGCGGTGCTAACCCCGCTTCTAAATTACAAGTGTGAAACGTTCCTTTACCCGGGGTTAAAAGCGGTATTTCGAACGACGATAACCTGAGGTTAAGTGCAGTGTGAAAAGCCCATTGAGAATCAGTTTCACAATTCTCCCACAATTCTAAATAGACAACTAAACAAAATAACATGTGATTTACTAGAGGTTCTAACAAAATGTTAATTGCTGCAGTCTTATTTAAAAAAACAGAATTATTTAAAAAAAACTGTTTAAATGAATGATTCAATGACTCACTCATAAATACTTCACTTGTTTCATTACTGGATGAATCTGCATTTTTAAAAGAATCTCTTGAATGAATGGTTCATTTATGTACATTTTTAACTCACTTGTCGCCAAGTGGCGTAACGATGTGATCGATACAATCGTTATTTGAAGCGCCAAGTTACTAATAAACATTTGCGTCACTGACATTCAAAGTACCATGATAACCATATAGTTTTACTGATGAAATGAGAGTAGTTCAGTTCAACTAAATGTCAATGAATTAATTTATGTAGTCAAAAGATTCAGTATTTTTATTTAGTAAAAAAGAGAAACATATCTGTATTATCTATCTATAAATAAATAACATTATCTATTACAAATAATATCATTTTTTTGTTAAGTTTCAGATTGATAGAATAATATTTTTATATATTATTTAAAAAATGTCAACCTATGAACAGCAGCACGCAGTCATGTGGGTCAGGTACTGAATTTTACCATACATTAATTATGATTTAATTAATGTATGGTCGTATGATATTGTTCTACCATACATTAATTAAATCATAAATTCAAATAAAAATGTAAAAAAATAAATAAAATAAACCATTTTAAAATAAAAATACTCAAAACACTTACTAAAATGATTTACGTGCATGTCATGACGTTAACCGACATCAGAGAACTGTGAACTAGAGCTGCACGATTAATCGTTAAAAGATCGCGATCTCGAATCAAACACCCACATAAACTCATTCCTAAATGATAATGATTCGGCTGTGTCTATTAAACCTTTTACTAAATCACACCGCAACATTCAAATCTGCTTTGGTGCAGCCGCTGAGCCAGAGAGAGCAGTTATCGTGTACAGTATAGGTGTGAAACAGCTTCACAAGTCTTTTCAAACACAGTTTGGTTATTTCTGCATTACAAATATTCGTATTATCACATTAGTACTAGGATAAAAGATTATAGTTCAGATATAAACACTGATGTGATGTCATTGTCTACAGTAGTTGTCAAAACAGAGCAAATCTAATCACCTTTTTCCACTAAAAGTGAGCTGCTGTAACGCTGAATCATCTGTTTCTCTGCAGGAATGAAGATCTGAAGGAGATGCTGGAAAGCAGCAAAGAGTCTCTGAAGCTGGAGGCTATGAAGAGGATAGTCGGGGTACGTCATACTGAGAGACGGGCATCTCGTATTAAGATCATATTAAGAATGACTACACTCATAAAAGCCATAAAAACATCAGTGTGATGCTTCATTCTTCATTTTCATCTCTCTATCAGTTGATTTCCAAGGGAAAGAATGCATCCGAACTTTTTCCAGCAGTAGTGAAGAACGTCGCAAGTAAAAACATTGAGGTAAGAAAAGATGCTCAACTGCACAAACACTCACACAACGTGGAAAATTAGTTTTGCTCGTTTTTTGTTTTTTTTCCCCTCTGGTTTGATTTGAGAGTGAAAATCATTTTACAGCTGTGAGGACCCCTGTGGACAGGGGGTTCTTTTTGATCAGGCTTCTGACATGGTTGGCCTTGTGTATGAAGAATGAATGTTTAGATGGAAAGAAGAATGTTTGGACAGGATGATGGAAAGACATGAGAGGTGGTTGGGAAAAATGTCCAGGCTGAAGAGGACGGCTGGTGTTCTGAGGGGCTGGTGTGTAATTGGTGGTCTAGTGGCCCAGTCACGTTCTCTCTGTCTCCCCCATGTCTGACGCTCCGCGCTGGGCAGCGGTTTGCCTAAAGCTGCCGCCCTCTGGAGCTCAGAGACATGGGGACTCTGGCATTGATCCACACACACTTATGCAACAAGACCACAGGTGTTATAGCTGAAACCATTGATCCACTCACTGCTGGGTTACACACACACACACACACCCACACACACACACAGGTTTGTTTTGCTATCTTAGTGGGGACTCTCCATAGGCGTAATGGTTTTTATACTGTACAAACTGTATTTTCTATCCCCCTACACTACCCCTACCCCTAAACCTAACCATCACAGGAAACATTCTGCATTTTTACATTTTCAAAAAAACATCATTTAGTATGTTTATTAATCCATTTCCCTCGTGGGGACCAGCCAGCGGTGATCTCAGGTTTTTATTACATCGTGGGGACATTTGGTCCCCACGATGTAATATAAACAAGAACACTCACTCACACTCACANATAAACAAGAACACACACACACACACACACACACACACACACACACACACTCACACACACACACTCATACACTCATACAAGCGACCCTTCATTATGCTTCACCCCTCTTTAGTTACTGTTTCTAACTGAGACAAGCTTAACAGAACATCCTATAGGAGTGAATTAAATGAATTTCAGTAAAATGTTCATTATTGATATAACTCTTTTTATTTAAGTTATGGCATTAAAATCATTTTAATTGCCCTTTTTCTATGAAGAAATAGTTTAGTTATAATGTAATGTTTCAAACTATTTGATTTCATAACCCCCAAATATGAGGATCCCTTAATAATACTATAAATGTGTGTAAAATATAATTTGGAAAACATTGTGATTTATTACTTGTTGTTAGGTTGAGCCCTTTTTTTATATTTAATGATTTATTTTATTTTATATTTAGTTTATTTTGAAGTAGAATGAAATAATACTTCAAAAATGTAATTTGAACTTATTAAAAAT
>RJVU01061862.1:763896-779774 GCA_003731715.1 Anabarilius grahami | reverse complement strand
ATTTATTTTGAAGTAGAATTAAAAAATAATTTTTTTTTTTCTTTTTGCTTGTATTTATTCTTTTATTGTATTTTTTTATTTAGCTTTATTACTGTTGTTTTATTACATTTAATTTAATGTATTATTTTGAATTTACTTTTTTTTTAAACTTTTTTCTCTGAACATCTCCGATGAATCCCCTGGCACCTCCTTGCGTCTTCAGTTTGAAAACCTCTGGTTTAATCCACAGACTTCTTAGGATTTATTCAAGATTTGACAAACAAATCAGAATAGTGCTTTTCTTTGTGTTCCTTGCGTCCCTATTTTAAACGACCCAGCAACAACAATCTTGCATGAAAAAGCAAACCCTCTGTTCCTCATATAATTCTGCTTCATAAATGCCAGCGGTTCATTTAGCTGCTGTCTAATTAACATGCGCACGGATGCTCCAATCCCTTATCAGCAGGCCGCTGTATGTAAATGTGATTAACCAGAGGGGCAGATGGGTAATGTCTCTCTTTATGAAGTGAGTGATGTTTTTCCATTTGGCTGGTAATCGCCGTGGTGATGATGATGGAATGCATCGCCGTGACTCCCTGATCGCTAATGACCTCTCGTCACCTCGAGAGCTGGACGCAATTATACGGAGGGCTGACCTTTGACCCTTCACCTTTTGAGCACAGAACTGTTTCATGATAGACTCCGCGTTAAGATGAAAAATGAGTTTGGGACTGGATGATGCTTGTTTATCTGCTACTTAAAGTTTTGTAGTAGGAAACCGTAGAACAAACAAAAGCAAATGAACCCAGAATAACTGGACTGTTTTTAATATTTTGTGAATTTGTGTGTGTATGTTTTAGCTGAAGAAGCTGGTGTACGTGTACCTCGTCCGGTATGCAGAGGAACAGCAGGATCTCGCCCTCCTGTCAATCAGCACCTTCCAGAGGGCCCTCAAGGTAAGTCCCACCCCTTTCTTATCCCATGATTGAACATTTTAGTGATTTAACATTTGAAAATAAGACAGCCATAAATATTAGTATAGTGATTTAAACAGTTATGTAAAATAAAAGTATTATTTTTTAAGTATTCTATCTTTTTATGTTAGTGAAATATTACAATAGTACTATTTTGTTTTTTAGTAATTTTTATATATTTAAGTAATAATGATGATTAATTATTATTATTTTATAGCCATAACAAAATTTTGGTCCCATTATTATAGGTCCCCTAAGCTCCTCCCATTATACTCCGCCCCTTTTTGCATAGAATGACAGTTTTACCTGTATTTTAGATCAGCACTAATTTAACACGTTTTCATCATTTGTGTGTGTGTGTGTGTGTGTGTGTGTGTGTAGGATCCTAATCAGCTGATCAGAGCGAGTGCTCTCAGAGTCCTGTCCAGTATCAGAGTTCCCATCATCGTCCCCATCATGATGCTGGCTATCAAAGAAGCATCCACCGACCTTTCACCTTACGTCCGGAAAACCGCCGCTCACGCCATTCAGAAACTCTACAGGTAATATATACGCTTTCATACAGAGGTACACACACCGAATGTTAATGAATAAGGGTGTTTTACAGAGGTCTCTGCTTTTTTCTTCCAGTCTGGACCCTGACCAGAAAGAACATCTGATCGAAGTGATTGAGAAACTCCTGAAAGACAAAAGCACGGTAATTTTCTACACACACACAAACACACACACACACACACACACACACACGTTTATTTTTGTGAAATGTGGGGACATTCCATAGGCGTAATGGTTTTTATACTGTACAAACCGTATTTTCTATCCCCCTTCACTACTCCTACCCCTAAACCTAACCATCACAGGAAACTGTGCACACTTTTACTTTCTCACAAAAACTCATTCTGTATGATTTATAAGCCTTTTGAAAAGTGGGGACATGGGTAATGTCCTCATAAGTCACCCTCTCCTTGTAATACCTATGTCATACCCATGTCATTATACACATTTGTGTCCTGATATTTCACAAAAACATGCCCACACACACACACACACCGACCAGTTTTTCTATTCTAGAGCTGTTACTATAATTAAATTATCTAAATTTACATCTAAATTTTGCTTGTTATTAGTTGTCCTACACATAATTGAGATTTAATAGAATTAAATGGTCTGTTTTGCATTTAAAATGGGAAAGAAAATACATGTTTAGTTTATGAATGGTTCTTCCTGTTTTTTCTTAAGCATATGAGTCATTCCACGAAACCGGTACGATTTGGACTTACACATTTTTAGATTTTTTACCAAAATGTATTACTTTTCTGAACACCCCACAACATTAATGACATATTTAACTTCCAGAAAAACATATTTTCCCATCTCAGGCATCAAATCCCTATTATTGTTGGTCATTATTTTAAGTTATGGACACTATGGGAGCTCTCTGAATTTTATTATAAAATGTATTTGTGAGAAAATCAACATTTTTCTGTTAATCACACTAATTCAGTAATTCCAAATATACAAGTTACATAAAATCTCACTTTTGCTATACTAAAGCCTGAAATGGGCACTTTTTGTGACATCATTTTTGATCAAAGGCTTAACTTCAGAATTTGAATTAAAATCAGTATTCTTATGATTGCTCTGAACATCTCAGACAGAGGTTAACAAACTTTAAATTACTTTTTTATAAACTTAACAAAATAATAAAAATGTATGTGTGACGGGGTTGAGTGTGACTGGGTTGTGAGTTTTTGCCCAAATTGGCCACTGCTCTAAATCTAGTGAATAAATGGAGAGCGCATGGCTTGCATGATATTAAGAAATCATGAATAATGTTGAAATAACAAAGACAATTTTCACAAGTAATAGTTTTCTATCTTTAATTGATGTAACGGGGTTGAGTCGTTAAGCTTGACAAACACGATTTCACAACATAATTTAGTTATAATTATTAAAGAAGGTGGTAACTTGCCTTTGTCTGCTCACAATTTTGTTCAGAAGACTTCTACGATGTCACTTCCTATTAATGATGTCACATAAGTATCAGTTCATTATTTTTATTGGGGGAGAATGGTTTGTGTAACGGGGTTGAGGGGTTACTGAGGTACGGAACTAAATAATGTGATTTTAATGAATAATCATGAATTTACTTAGAAAAAAACATTACCAGCAAAAAAGCACAGATGGATATTTATGGGAATGGCAAAATGAATGGACTTTTTTCTCGTTTTATTATTCATATCCCAAGTACACTTTCATAGAAGGCCTTGAGGGACATGAAAAAATGTCAACTGAAAAAAAACAAAATAATTACTAATATGAAGATAAAATGTATGTCATGTTTTTAAACATTATTAAATTAGACATTTCAATTAATACAAAAAGCTTTTAAAAATATATTTTGGTGACCCAACAGATAAAATACACTGAAAAAGGTCAGAGGGACTCAAATCGTACTGGTTTCATGGAATGACTCATATATTGCACTATAGAGTAAACATTAAAATCATTTATTTTAAATGAATTAATTACTAATAAAATAATGACTAACTTAAGATGTTTCTATTTTTGTTCCACTTTTGACGAGTTTGTTTGGAGCCTTTACATAACATGCTACTGTCCCAAAAGAGAGACATAAAGTGCATTTAGAGGAATTTGTAGTACTGTGGGATGACTATATGGGATTGTGATTTAATTCTCATAGTGATGAAAATAATTAATCACAGTGTATGTTATAATTTTGTCGAATAATGAAGCAGATCTGTTTTAACCGAAGTCTATCCATTCTCATTAAAGTCGGCATGAAACGGAAGTTGCGATAGTCTTTTCTTCCCTATTATGATGTATATCCGAGTGAAGCGGCACAATGTGTATTTTAAGTGGTGTTATACAAATGAGCTGTATTGAATTAAACTAATCAAGCTCAATGCTCAATGCATTGATTTACAACTTTCATTTACAGTACACAACCACCAGATGGTGCAACACCACCACATTCTTTCCTATCTCAAGTCCCTATCTCTATTCTTCTCTCCATTTGAAACACTACTTGCAGTAAAATAAACACTTTCTGAACTTAGAATTTCCCCACCAGGTACTTGGACAAAGTTTTAACGGTGCATTATCATAAAACATGTCCGCTGGACTTGCTTTTTGCTGTCGGCTTCAGATCTGAATTACGTCTGCTCATGATGTAGTGTTTCAGCTCATGTTGTCAGGTTTTTTAGCCTCATAGGCTTTTAGTGCAGAGCCGTATTTCACCTGTAGAGCTTCTCTTATATGCACTGGTAAATGTTTATTGTGTCATACAGTAATAGACATGTCTATGAGCTTCCACTGTACGCTGGTGCGCAAGTGTGTACAGGAAGCTCACTGGGATTTGTGTTCTTGTTCAAGAAATATGTGTATCTTCAGTCTGACCGGCAAGCACAGCATCAATCACAGCGGCGGCGTTCCAGCGTCTCTCTCTCTATCTCTCCTCGCTCGCTGATGACCCAGCATTCCCCGTTTCCACTCCCGTCAGTATGCCCGGCCTTAATTAGAATTCATGACAAAATGGATCCAGGGAAACGTCCTGTACCCTTCATAATTTTACAGGAAATTTATTGTTATTAGAGGAACCATTTGCTTAGTGTGATTTTTCCATTAAGGTCTTGTCAAGCAGCAGAGATAGCACAGGTTTGTTGATGAGGTGTGTGTAAGTAAGAGCTTTGTTGATGGTGGATGGAGTTTACCTTGGAGATCTTGTTGGGTAATATGGGAACAGAAAGATAGGGAGAAGATAGCTAAAGATGAACGGTGAATAGAAAGGTAGACCAAAAATACAAGAAGTAAACAAGGAATTAAAAGAAATTCAAATTGTTATGACTATTGACTGTCATGTTTTAACAACTGTTACTTCAGTAGGAGTCTGAAGTGGTGACACCAGTTTTTAGCCCAATTTAACGTCACCAAATCAGAAATGAGGAAGGAAATTGCATGAGGAACAAGTCTTATGGCTCATTTCCACCGAGCCGTAAGGTACAGTACAGTATGCAATTATTTCCGTTTCGATTGTCCGAAGTTGTGAATGGTACCAAAATACCGGACCGTACCGTACGCCTTTTTTGGGACCCTTCCATAGAGCGGTGTTGGTATGACGTCACTTTGTAGGCCAATCGGTAGTTAGCATCCCGCTGGGTTCCCTTGACAAAAACCCAATAGGCTTTTTGGATTATCGCAAAAAACAAGCTCTGTGATCAACAAAAGTTTATGATACTTGCACGTTTCGTCCATCAAGATAATTTTCACAGATGAACACAACTTTTATTAATTTTGAAGACTAAATGTAGTTGCCAGAAGTAAAAAGCTAAATGTAGGCTATAAACGAACTACACCAGTCCCACAACTTCAACATCACCACCACTAAGCTTCTGAAAACTCTTTCAGTTTTTATATAAAAACATTTTTCCAGAAAGTTAATAGTTTATAAGAGTACAATTATAAGCGTGAAAGCGGACTGAGCTTATCTGTTCGGCGTGATGACGTTTAATGTCACAAACAGCCTCCGTAGTCCCATTTAGCCACTTATTAGCAACCACTTTTTTCAAGACACGTAACAGCTTAAAAAAATCACGAGTAGGGTAATACCTATGTATTTTGTGTTGTAGAATAAAACATGAAAGTGTCTTAATCTTGTGTTCACCACAGACCTTATTTCAGCCATTTTACCAAAATTCCATTAAAAAAAAAACCCCAATGAATTTGGCACAATGGATCAGGAAGTGCTAAAATGCTAACTCGTTTCCACATTTTGACCTACAAAGTGATGTCATACCTGCATCATTCTATTGGGGTACCTAGCAGAGTAATCCAGTTCCTAAAGGGTGGAGCTAGACTCACTGCAGAACGTCGATTGGTTTACAGTGATCACTTGCGTGTGCTAAAAGGGGAATGTATGAAAAGCAAAACACACCAAAAGTGGGATGAAAAAGCGCGATATAGAGCTTGTGCCGGACATGTCAGCAGGAAGGACGAGTTGTTAGCATCACCGAACGGACAGTCAGCGTGGCGCGACCTCTATAACACTACACTGTTTCGTCCCACTTTTGGTGTGTTTGGCTTCCCAACAAGAGGCGCCCCACAGTTGTCCCACAGTGCATCCTGGTGCCATCACTTCCTCAGGTAAACAGCGCACACGTACACGGCAGTCCACGTGATGTAAAAGAAAATGGGACTTATCAGACCAGGCGACCTTTTTCGACTGCTCCAAGGTCCAGTTCCAACACTGGCATGCCCATTGTAGGCGCTTTCAATGGTGAACTGTGGTCATCATAGGCTTTCTGTTTGGTCTGCCTCTATGCGGCCCCATACGCAGCAGAGTGCGATGTGTTGTGACGCATTCATCCCATAACCATCATTAACATTTAGTGTAACTTGTGCCACAGTAGAGCTTCTGTTGGCTTGGACCAGATGGGATAGCCTTCGCTGCCCTCATGCATCAATGAGCCTTGGGCGCCAAACACCCTGTCACCAGTTTGTGGCTTGGACACTGTTGGTAGAAACACACCAGAAGCAACACACCAGCCATTTCAGAGACACTCTGGCCCATTCGCCTTGCCATAACAATTTGGCCCTTGTTGACTCTTGCCTCAAACCCTCATGATTGGTGTTATGAATAATAGACGTAGCAAAATACTAATTCATGGCTGCTACGAAATATTCATATGCTGTATTTTTCAGTTTACCTGCCACTGTTCAATGTGGCAAAAAGTTAATTTGCAATTCTTCTTGTAAAGGTTTAAGTGATCAGTTACATATAATTTCCTTTCTCTGAGCTGGAATTGATGTCACATGATGATGAGCACCTGACCTGCTCAAACTCTCTCTCTTTGTGTTGTTTTCACACACTCTCTTTCATATACTGTAGTTCATTAGTCTAAAGTGAGAGTGGTGTGTTATATTAGCTCGGTGGGAAGCAGAACAGGTTGTCATCTTCCAAGCATCTGTTTGTTTTGAGACCACACTGAGGTTTGTAATTACGACGCATATATAACCTAATCAGCTTAATTTGCAATTATAAACCTCCAGCACAACTTTAGGGTTGCTGCAGGAAAAACGGGTGAGTGATAATTGCACAGAAGCTGTGGAGGTGTGTGTGTTTTTTTTTTTTTTTTTTTTTTTTTTTTTTTTTTTTTTTTTTTTTTTTTTTTTTTTTTTTTTTTTTTTTTCTTTACTTTTTCTTTTTTCAATTTTTTTTTTCGTTTAACTCCTTCATTGTCGTGTGCTTTTTTTCTGCATTGTGGCTGATATGTAGATAGTACCTCCCAAAATTAAGGGTCCAATTTAGGGTGCAATTCTCACTACTAACTCCCAATTACTGCTTATTAAAGGGTTAGTTCACCCAAAAATGAAAATAATGTCATTAATTTCGTTCCACACCTGTAAGACCTTCGTTCATCTTCGGAACACAAATTAAGATATTGTTGATGAAATCCGATGGCTCAGTGAGGCCTGCATTGCCAGCAATGTTACTGCACCTCAAGATCCATAAGGGTACTAAAAACATGTTTGAAACAGTTCATGTGAGTTCAGTGGTTCTATCTTAATATTATAAAGTGAGAAGAATACTTTTTGTGCACCAAAAAACAAAATAACAAATTTTCAACAGTATCTATATGGGCCGATTTCAAAACACTGCTTCATGAAGCTTCTGAGCTTTATGAATCTTTTGTTTCGAATTAGTGATTCGGATCTCCTATCAAATGGCTAAAATGCTGAAATCATGTGACTTTGGCTCTCCGTTTCACTGATTTGATTCGTAAAGCTCTGAAGCAGTGTTTTGAAATCGGCCCATATAGATAGTTGAAAAGTCGTTATTTTGGTTTTTGTCGCACAAAAAGTATTCTTCTCACTTTATAATATTAAGATGGAACCACTGAAGTCACATGAACTGTTTTAAATATGTTTTTAGTACCTTTATGGATCTTGAGAGTTGCAGTAACATTGCTGGCAATGGAGGCCTCACTGAGCCATCGGATTTCATCAACAATATCTTAATTTGTGTTCTGAAGATGAATGAAGGTCTTACGGGTGTAGAACGACATGAGGGTGAGTAATAATTGACATTATTTTCATTTTTGGTGAACTAACCCTTTAATAGTTAGTAAGGTAGTTGTTAAGTTTAGGTGTTAGGCAGGATTAAGGGATGTAGAATAAGATCATGCAGAATAAAGCATTAATATGGGCTTTATTAGTACTAAATAACAGCCTATATCCTAATAATATGCATGCTGCTAATAAGCAGCTAGTTAATAGTGAGAATTGGACCCTAAACTAAAGAGTTACCTTTTTTGACTGAGAGGACTACAAGTGTTACTATATTTTTAGGATCATTTAACCTTTTCAAATCATGTTCACGATTCGTGTGTGTGTGTGTGTGTGTGTGTGTGTGTTCGCATTGCCAATGCCACAAAAGTCACCAAGTGTCCTACCATTCCAATGAAGTCAAAAAAAAAATCAAAATGTAAAATATTTTGGTCAGAAGTGACCGAAGAGCACCAGAGGGTTAATTATCTTGCTTTGAAACAGCCAACATTAATGGTACGGAATTATTTGATTCACACCCCTGGAATGTGTAACAACCAATCAAAATCAAGAATTCTAAACTTACATTTACTACTGTACCATAGAGTGAAAGAACCACAGTATGAAAGGCTTCTAACAGGTTAAGTTTTAAACCCTGCTGTTTGTCATTTGGTTTTTGTAGCTGGTTGCCGGCAGCGTGGTGATGGCGTTTGAGGAGGTGTGTCCAGATCGGATCGACCTGATCCATAAGAACTATCGGAAGCTGTGTAACATGCTGGTGGATGTGGAGGAGTGGGGTCAGGTCGTCATCATACACATGCTGACACGCTACGCCAGGACACAGTTTGTTAGCCCGTGGAAAGAGGTGAGCTAGTGTGTATGTTTTCATTAAATCATTAAGCACAAATTGTATTTAATCATTATTTACATATTTTTAAAGCTCAGCTATCAAGAAAAGCGGTTTCAGTTGAACACGAAATTGCTGATCTGAATTTCATTTTCTTTTTCAATCTTTTTCAATGCTAGCATTGAGGGTTTCAGGTATGAAGGAGTGTTGGAGAGAGAACTATATATGCTATATCTCTAAATGATGCTACGTAGACTCTTTAATTATTTTTGGTTTGAAGTGTGTTTGATTTTTTCGGATTCATTAGATATTTGTGTTCATTAATCACGTGTGTTATTGTAGGATGCCGTGTTTGATGAGAATAGCGAGAAAACGTTTTACGATTCCGAGGAAGAGAGGAGAGTGGACGAGTCCAAGCCGTACGTCATGGATCCAGACCACAGACTCCTGCTCAGAAACACTAAACCTCTGTTACAGAGCAGAAACACTGCAGTGAGTACACACACACTCACACACACACACACACAGGTTTGTTTTTGTGAATTGTGGGGACATTCCATAGGCATAATGGTTTTTATACTGTACAAACTGTATTTTCTATCACCCTACACTACCCCTACCCCCAAACCTAACCATCACAGGAAACTGTGCACACTTTTACTTTCTCACAAAAACTCATTCTGTATGATTTATAAGCCTTTTGAAAAGTGGGGACATGGGGTAATGTCCTCATAAGTCACGCTCTCCCTGTAATACCTATGTCATACCCATGTCATTATACAAATTTGTGTCCTGATATCTCACAAAAACGCACACAGACACACACACACTTTGGGTTTCCATTTTTATGGTTATGGTTTTATACCGTACAAACTGTATATTCTATCCTACCCATCACAGAAAACTTTGTGTATTTACATTTTCAAAAAAACCTTAATTTCGTATGATTTAAAGGGTTAGTTCACCCAAAAATGAAATTTCTGTCATTAATTACTCACCCTCATATCGTTCCACACCCGTAAGATCTTCGTTCATCTTCAGAACACAAATTAAGATATTTTTGATAAAATCCGATGGCTCAGTGAGGCCTGCATTGACGGCAAGACAATTATCACTTTCAGACGCCCAGAAAAGTACTAAAGACGTATTTAAAACAGTTCATGTGACTACAGTGGTTCAACCTTAATATTATAAAGTGATGATAATACTTTTTGTGTGCCAAAAAAACTAAATAACAACTTTATTCGACATTTAGTGATGGCCGATTTCAAAACACTGCTTCATGAAGCTTTAAAGCTTTACAAATCTTTTGTTTCGAATCATTGGTTCAGAGCGTCCATCAAACTCCTTTTTGCTTTATTAAATCATATTTAATCTATAATATTCCTTTAATACACTCACATATTCTCATATCCACACACATCTGCGCTCTCCATTTCTCTTTCTCCCTCTACTTTGCTCTTTCCTGTACAACTTTGAGCAATAGTGAAGGCCTTCAGGACGCACCTGAGTGTGTGTTTTGTGTGCCGAGTGTAAGTGTGTGTGTGTGTGTGTGTTTGTACTTCAGAATATTAGAAGGACCAAGGCTGTGTCAGACACAGCTCAATCACGTTACATACACTCAGCCATAGAAATGTGCTCAGAAAATGTTATTCCTTCCTACATAACACACATAGTGACTCAAGTGCTCCATCAACCTGGTAGCTCAAGGTCTGTGTGTATGTGTGTTTTTTGAAGTGTATGTGTGTGATATGTTTTGATTAAAACTTGTCCTGCTTTGTTCTACACTCAGTGTGCACTCTGTCTTTATCAGCTCTCTCACTTTCTCTCTGCTGCTTTAGCGGTTGATGTGTTGAAGTCTGCTGTCCTGTTCGTATATTGGGGTCAAAGTAATTTGGGGAAGACAAAATCATTACATACATTGAAGGCTTCCTAATCTATCACCATCTATCTCTTTTTCCATCTCTCTCTCAAACCCTCCTCTTCCTCTTTCTCTCACTTCACGTGTCTCTGGGACTCTCCACCACGACTCCCATTAATCTGTCTCTTTTTCATGGGCTACTTTTTATGTCCACCCATCTTACCTGTCTATCTCTTATTCTCACTCCCTTTATAAAAACATACCATAGAAAAAGCATGGTAATATCATGTTTTTGGATGCTATAATGCTTGGAAGTCCTTAATTAATATACATTAATCATTTCTTTTTTTTTAGGTTGTGATGGCAGTATCTCAGCTCTACTGGCATTTGGCCCCTAAACATGAAATTACCATCGTCACCAAGTCCCTGGTGAGACTCTTGAGGAGCCACAGGTAAAACACTATGAGAGAATCGGGATGGAAATATAGTTATCAAATCTGTAAATCTAATTCTTTTTTTTTGGGGTTTCCTCCTTGGCTCTTTTAGGGAAGTTCAGTATGTTGTGTTGCAGAACATCGCCACCATGTCTATTCAGAGGAAGGTAGAGACTCACTAAAACATTCATCCTCCACTTCTCCCAGGTCACAGTACGGGCAGATGCGCCTCGCTCTGGGCAGCCAGTTCTGTCTGTATCTGCCCGTCTCTACAGTCAGCGTGTGATTGTTCAGTCTGTACCTCTTCATTCTTCTTCTTAATTTACAGTCTTTCACTGTACTCAGATATTCTGCTGTTGTGTAGTCTCTATTTAGGGCCAAATAGCATTCAAGTTTACTTTGTTTTTCTGTTGTTTCAGTCCAATAGGTCAGGTAATTTTCTTTTTGTGCTTTTGTAATTTGGTTAGGTCGAATTTTGTGGATGAGGGTGTCAGTGTCCTGAGACTGGCTGTTGTTAGTCGTGTTAGTTTGTTTTTGCAGCCTCAGGACCATCTGAATCAGGGGGCTTTTTTCATTGTTTTAAGGGCTTTAGAATGATAAGAGTTGGGGTCACTCATTTTTAGATGTTTCGTTTCTCAATGTGGATTAATAGAGGGTATTGGCCTAATTCTGCCCTGCATGCGTTGTTCGGTGTGTTCCTCTGTACTCTCAGGATACTCTTACAGATCTCGGCATGCAGGGCTTCTGTTGGGGTTTTGTCCCATTTGTCAAATTCGTGGTTCAGCAGAGGACCCCAAACTTCACTGCCATGTAGTGCAATCGGTTCTATGACTGATTGGAATATTTTGAGCCAGATTCTAATTGGTATTTCAATTTGGATTGATTTTATGATGGCATAGAAGGCCCTTCTTGCTTTCTCTTTCAGTTCATTCACGGCCAAATTTAGCTTTCCAGTTGCACTTATTTTCAGCCCGAGATATGTGTAGCTTGTGGCATGATCAATTGTTTTTGTACCAAGGGTGAAATTGTGTTTCTTTCCCTGACATTTAGGTCTTTTCTGAAACATTATAATTTTTGTTTTAGTTGGGTTAATCTCAGGTAAATGCTGAGGTAAAATGAGAGCTAGGGAAATCATGACAAAAAATATGAAGATATTATCTGAGGTAAAAACTGAGGTAAAATGACAGCTAGGCCTAAATTCTGAGGGAAATAATTAAGTAAAATATGAACTAAATTGCTTGGTAATATATCTCAGGTAAACGCTGAGGTAAAATGAGAGCTAGGCCTGAATTCTGAGGGAAATCATATGGTAAAATATGAAGTAAATCGCATGGTAATATATCTCAGGTAAACGCTGAGGTAAAATGAGAGCTAGGCCTGAATTCTGAGGGAAATCATGAGGGAAAATATGAAGTAAATTGCAAGGGAAGATCTGAGGCTTCATTTTTATCTTAAACAAACAGGATAATATCTGACATAAACTGTGATAAAATCTAAGATATCTTCTGAGGGTAAACACTCAGTTATAATCTGAGGTAGGCTTATTTTAGGCTTTCAGATAAACTAAGGTAATGTCTGAAGAAAATCTGAGGTATCGGTTTGAGGTAAACACTAAGTTATAATGTTACATAAGTTATGGTGTCTGGAGTCAAATCTGAATTAAATATTAATTAAAATCTAAGGTAAATACTGAACGTATAAATCTGATGGTAGGTGTAAATTCGGAGGTAAACTAAGATGTATGCAGATAAATGATGAAGGTTAATCCTGAGGTAAAATGCCAAACACTAATGTAGAAGGTAGAATGTAGAGGTAAATGCTGAGGTAAAGTTTTAAGGTAAGGTTACAAAGCAAAAACGTAAGGTACAAACTATAATCTGATTCGAACAGGTAAAACCTGAGGTAACATTAGTGTCGTTTTTTTTCAGGGGATGTTTGAACCCTTCATGAAGAGCTTCTATGTGAGGTCTACAGATGCCACACACATCAAAACACTCAAGGTAAAACAAATTTCATCATTGTTTTGTGTTGCAGTGCAGTGTTAATGCACAGTTGCTGTGAACCTCTCTCTCTTGCTTGCTTGTTTGCTAATGTTTTGTGGTTTATCTGATGTTTATCTCATCTGTTTAAATTCTTCAGCTGGAGATTTTAACTAACCTGGCTAATGAAGCAAACATCTCCACCATACTGAGAGAATTCCAGGTAAAGTTTCAAAGATTGAATAGATTTGTTTTCTCTATTTTCTCTGTGCTTTGCAAATTAAGCTTCACGCTTAACAGAAGGAGGGCTGTGTTTAAAAACCTGTTCAGCTGCCTATCTAGACAGCATTTTAGGCATCATAAAGCAGGTTGGCTGTTTTTATCTGGTCTTCTAGTCTAGTCATAGCTAGTTTTAGGGGAGTTTTGGTCAGGCTGGTCTTAGCTGGTCATGGTCACCCAATTACCAGTTTAGGCTCGTTTTAGCAGTTTTTTTCAGTAGGGTGAGGTAAAAGTTGAGAGGAAAAAACCTCTTGAGTTGAATCCTAAGATGAAGTTTGAGGGAAAATGCTGAGCTTCGAATACATTTATGATGCCTAAAAATGTGGCTGGGCTGCTCACTATGATTTAAAACAGCCGAGAAATAGCAGTTTTAAGCAAATGTTTGTGTGTTCTAGACGTATGTGAAGAGTCAGGATAAGGCGTTTGCGGCGGCCACCATCCAGGCCATCGGCCGGTGTGCCACTAACATCTCTGAGGTGACCGACACCTGCCTCAACGGCCTGGTCCTCTTGCTGTCCAACAGAGACGGTAATCATACACTAACCTCTCTGGAGCCTTTTGCTTTTAAAGTTATTGTTCGATAATAAGCAGCAGTGCTTCTCATTGCCTGATGGCACTATGATGAAGTTCATTATGTCTTGCAGTGTCAAAATTGACACAGACAGAGGCTTTATCACCACAGATGCAAACATTAATATTGCTTTTGACAAATGCATGTCATAGTTTCAATGATTTATTACAATGATAACATATACAGTAGGATGTCATGAATATTATTGTTGTTAAAATCACTGTAGTTTCAGTAGTTTAGTTCATCTACAAGCTACTAGCAAAAAATAGCTACAGTATATACATTGATGTTATTTATAACAGTGCTATTTAAAATTAATTTATACTACATATGCTGTAATTTATACACAGTTGCAAGAATAAGTTTGTGAACCCTTTGAAAATATCTGGATTTCTGCATCGACTAAATTAAATGTGGTCTGATCTTTAACAATTATAAACATCTGACTAAACTAAGAAGAAACAAATAATGGATCTCAGGGACTCAATGAATCTGTGAATCAAACAGCTTGATTAATCTGAATCTGAATGAATTGATTCACTAAAATGACTCCCAGACATTACATATGAAAGCGGGAGGACATTATAGGAGCATGTGTATGATTATTTCCTCAGCCTGCTCAAAAAATGTTACAATTAGATTGCTCCTTTTACTTAGTTACTCCACAAACACTGGTTTCTATAGTTATTGTTACTATAGGGGAAAAAAAGACTATATTGGCTTGTTAGTGTATTTACATGTTTCTTGTCTTTGTAGAGACTGTTGTCGCAGAGAGTGTCGTGGTCATCAAGAAACTTCTGCAGACTCAACCATCACAGCACAGTGACATCATCAAGCACATGGCCAAACTCTTTGACAACATCACTGTGAGAGACATGCATAATATTACACAATTAGTGCTGTTGTGTGTGCAACGATAGTCTGATAATATAATACTATAGCCTGATCATATAATATCAGCATTTGATGTTCTGTGTATTTGGTGTCCATTGCCTTTTTTAGGTCCCAATGGCGAGGGCCAGCATCCTGTGGCTGATGGGTGAATACTGTGAACGCGTGCCTAAAATCGCCCCCGACGTCCTGCGAAAGATGGCCAAGACTTTCACTAGTGAAGAGGACATTGTCAAACTGCAGATTGTCAACTTGGCTGCCAAACTCTACTTGACCAATTCCAAACAGGTGAAATCAAATCACACTTTGATTGTGTGTGTTTGTGTGTGTGTGGCTGTGTGTTTTGGCTGTGTTGTTTATCTTCCTTTCTCTCATACAGACGAAATTGCTGACTCAGTACATATTGAACTTGGGCAAGTACGATCAGAACTATGACATCAGAGACCGAACACGGTTCATTCGTCAGCTGATTGTTCCAAATGAGAAGAGCGGAGCCCTGAGTAAATACGCTCGTCGGATCCTGATGGCTCCCAAACCGGCTCCTGTTTTGCAGTCTGCCTTCAAAGGTTGGTAACATATTGATCACACATATGACATATCTCTGTAAAAAAATTATTTTTTAAAAATTAATGACTGGTAATACAAGTCATGGGAATTCAGTGGTCATAATTGTGGTCATTCATTCATTCATTCATTCATTCATTCATTTATCTATCATATATAATAATTAACAACTTATATTTATTATATTATAAATATAGTATTATATTTTTCAATATTAAATATATGTATATATGTTTGTTTATATATGTACAGTCAAACCAAAATGTATTCAGACACCTTGAACATTTCATTTATTAATAGTTTATTCACTATAGTTTAAACAAATGGTAATAAAATATGACAAGATCTCAGAGTTAAACTGTGTCAGAAAAAATTAATCTTAATTATGTCAGATAACACTTAAGCAAAACATGGTCAGGTCAAAGTGTCTGAAT
>RJVU01061862.1:750802-763243 GCA_003731715.1 Anabarilius grahami | reverse complement strand
AAAAAATTAATGACTGGTATTACAAATCATGGGAATTCAGTGGTCATAAGATGTGGGATCCCTCAAACCATTCTGTGCAAGATTTGAACCTACAACCTTTCAGTTTCCCCCCCAGATCTGTAACCTCTAGGCCATATCTCTCATGTTTAAAGCTTTGGTGTATGATAAAACAGTTGAAGCAGTTAAAAAAATCAGACGGAGTCTGTTTACCGTCATGCTCTGATTCTAAATTACACCATCAGGTCTATACGAACTTAAGAGTTCTGCTGACATTGATTTCGCCCGCTTTCTCTTATTTCATCACATCATTCCATTCCAGCAGGGCTTCAGAGCTGAAACACACAACACTGTCATGGGAATTCTCCCCCACAGGCCATGACAGCAGCGCTAACCCGTAAATATCAATACAGCACGCAGGAACACTCTGCAACTGATCGTATCAAACGGCGCACACACACAAAAAAAATCCCGCCCCTGAGCTGGACCTTTTTTTTTTTTTTTCAGGATTAGTGTTGTAAATCTGGATGCTACACCTTCTGTTCCTCCCGTGCGGAATTGAATTGTTGGATTTTGCGTAATTTGATAAAAGACAGTCGAATATGTGAGCCCCGTCCACCCCTCACACGCCCACACGCTGGTTTTCAACTCCTGTACGTTCACGAACTTCACCTGCAATTAACCGGGAGTAATTACGCTCACGAGCAGGAAAAGGGTGTTACTCATTTGCTCCTGTAGATACATGGATGGATACATTGATGGATGCATGGATGGATTTTGGTTTTGCGCAAAGGATGCGCTCCGTGTGATTGATGCCAGCTGTCGCTGGGGGTAATTTTTGTTGTGCTGAGTATCGTTCTCGCTGCTTGGTAAAGCGTGTCCCGCTCTTAATAGGAGGTAATAAAGTTTGTAAGGGCTGATTATGCTTCTCTGTGATGAAACTCAAAGCGACATGTCTTTGTATGTGTTTTTCTAACTCACATGTGACACACAACCTGAACCATCATGCTTTAGCTGAAAAACTCATCAATAGTCCGAACCAGTGCATTGATAATCTACTGAACTCAAATTTGTGCTCTACATCTCCTGTTTTTGGCTCTGATAGGGCCGCTTTTGTTTTAATACAATGATTTCATGATTGTCCCCATGGTTACTATAGATTAAAATAAATTAGTATACTGAAACATACAGCTATTAGTCTTTATTTCATTAATGCGGCATAAATTTACCCTATAACATTTGCGAGACATTTAACTGCTGCTGTCATTTTTAATATTCGTGGTTTAGATCTACTGTGTGCGTTGGCGGTTTTTCGCTCATGTTTATATTCTGCAGAGCCAGAGCGATTATGCGTTCATATACCTTGGTTATTATGGGACGTACCCACCGTATTGTGAGAAGGGCACATGGGCAGATCTGAATGCCGTGGCATTTCTACCTGTTTAATGTCAATTACTCAGCAGGTCTCTTGAAGGCCTGTGGGGACACTTATTGCTTTTTTTGTTTATTATGACAAAGAAGTATAGTAAACCCAGAGCTGGAGGCATAAACTAGAAGCCTTCTTATTAAAAGTTTTGCTGCACAAGACTATCTACATAACATATCATCCACTTCACAGCTTGTTCAACACAGTTTGGTTTGTTTTCAAACTTTTTATGCCACATATATGTTATGATACGATTCCTAAACTATAAAGGAAGTTAGAATAGATTAGAATAGTTAGAATTAGAATAGATTATTATATTCAACTTTATTGTCGTTTTACATAGTACAAATACATTATTATAATTAATATGCGTATTATTCTTTTAATTAATGAAATTTGATTATTTATTAATTATTAATCATTATTATTTTATATAGTGAAAATAATATTTTAATATTTTCACAACTTATATTGAGAAAATAATATTTGAAATATTAGACTGGAACATATTGACTAAATATTTAAGTTGACGCTATTTTTTTCTGATTATAGAATATTATAACTTGTGATTAATCTCATAATACCAGTGTTTAGAAAGCAGAATTAAATGGCGACTGTCAATTTCAGTAAATTTTAATGTGTTTTATTTATGAATTCATTCATTTATCATTTTTATACTTATTTTACCTTTTTCTTTTTACTTTATTCTTTTTCAGTTACCTTCACTTTTACCATTGAATTGATATTTGTGTTAGCAGATGGCCAACAAAGCAAATGCTATTAAAGGGTTAGTTCACCTAAAAATGAAAATTATGTAATTTATGTCGTTCCACACCCGTAAGACCTTCATTCAATCTTCGGAACACAAATTAAGATCCGAAAAAATCCGATGGCTCAGTGAGGCCTCCATCGCCAGCAAGACAATTAACACTTTCAGATGCCCAGAAAGGTACTAAAGACATATTTAAAACAGTTCATGTGACTACAGTGGTTCAACCTTAATGTTATGAAGCGACGAGAATACTTTTTGTGCACCAAAAAAACTAAATAACGACTTTATTCAACAATATCTAGTGATGGACGATTTCAAAACACTGCTTTATGAAGCTTCACGAATCTTTTGTTTAGAATCAGTGGGTTAAGAGCGCGAATCAAACTGATTTCAGTAAACGAGGCTTCGTTATGTCATAAATGAAATTTCAATGGTTCACCACTGGGGGGCATGACTTTGGCAGTTTGATACGCGCTCCGAACCACTGATTCGAAACAAATGATTCGTAACAAATGATTCGCAAAGCTTCGAAGCTTCACGAAGCAGTGTTTTGAAATCGTCCATCACTAGATACTGTTGAATAAAGTCATTATTTTGTTTTTTTGGCGCACAAAAAGTATTCTCATCGCTTCATAACATTAAGGTTGAACCACTGTAGTCACTTGAACTGTTTTAAATATGTCTTTAGTAGCTTTTAGTAAGGTCTTACGGGTTTAGAACGATATGAGGGTGAGTAATTAATGACAGAATTTTCATTTTTTGGGTGAACTAACCCTTTAAAACCTTAAAATGTTTTCTGTCACCATGAAACCGCACCGTATTTAATGACATCAACATGTATTTGTCTGTTTTTCAGATCGAGATCGTTTTCAGCTTGGCACGCTCTCTCATACGCTCAATTCTCATGCCACTGGGTACCTGGAGCTTTCTGATTGGCCGGCTGTCGCTCCTGACCAATCAGTGAGAAATGTGGAGGTAGTAGAACTGGTAAGACGCCCTTTTTCTATTGTTGCTTTGTTTTTGTTTTTTAAACTTAAAGTCTTACTTTAAAAAGTAAGATATTCTTCACAAAATGTTAACAAATGTCTATCAAATAAACTGGCTTCAGAGTACAGGGTATTTGTAGTGCAGTGATGCCACCACGTCTCAAATGATTATGACCTCATTTACTGTTCCTGTGTGTCTGGGGCAGGTGAAAGAGACCGGGGGAGCAGCGCTAGGTAAATCCAAACCTGCCAAATCAGATAAGAAGTTCTACTCTGATTCTGAGGAGGAAGAGGAGGAGGAGGAGGAGGAGGAAGAGGGAAGCAGAAGTGAGGACAGCAGTAGCAGCAGTGAAGGTAAAACGTGTGTTTGGCTTGGTTAGAGGATGTTTTTCCAAATAAATCCTTGTCTTAACATGTTTGTGTGTGCATGTAGAATCTGAAAGCGAATCTGAGAGTGAGGAGAACAGCGACGATTCAGACAAGAGCAGCTCCAGCCAATCAGAGAAGAGCTCCAGTGAATCAGACTCTGACAAGAAAACTCAGAAAAACAAAAAACTACAACACAAACCAGCCAGCAAAGACAGGTACCAATGTCATATACAATGTAAACACATTCTTCTTTTGCGTTCAGCAGAAGAATTTCATACAATTTTGAAACAACTTTGTTGAATTCCAGCACTTAATACTTGCATCACATGCTATTGCTAATTTTGAAGTGTTCACATGCGCATAAATATATAGACAGATGGTATGTGAGATTGACTTTGGTCTTCTGACTTCGGGTGTTTTGCTCAAGTGTGCGCACAAGTGGATGCACAATGTACGACTTGGGTTTTATATATGTGCAGGAGGTATATAATGTGTGTTTAGTGTGTGTCTGTTTGTGTGATTGTGTATGCTGCAGCATAAAACGTGACTAATAAAATGTGGCACCAA
Source organism: Anabarilius grahami (assembly GCA_003731715.1). Taxonomy (NCBI): domain Eukaryota; kingdom Metazoa; phylum Chordata; class Actinopteri; order Cypriniformes; family Xenocyprididae; genus Anabarilius; species Anabarilius grahami. The sequence goes on along the minus strand of RJVU01061862.1, from coordinate 759,126 downwards.
TAATCTCACCCTCCATCTGTTCATATGCATACACACACACACACACACACTCTCTCTCTCTCGCTCTCTCTCTCTCTCTGCCAGGACTCAACAATAAGAATTTTTTTCTCAGTAATTCAGATTTTTACAACATTTTCACTGGCCGCACCACAAAGAAACTATACATTTTATTTTTAGCAATACGTTTTTATGTGCCAGAAATATTTGCATTTTCATTCCATTTTAAGTTTAAGTTTCAGTTAAAAAGCTATAATGTAAATCGGTAACAACTATAAGTTTATGAACATACATTTTCAATGACATACAATGCAAACCATTTATTGATAGGTTTTTTTTGTTTTTTTTCAACCCATTCCTGGTGCTTCCAAAATTATCAACAGTCACATTTGCAATATGTTAACATTAATAACCACTTTAAAATCAGCAGAATTTGCAATGACAATGTTTTATTTATCGCATAAAACCAAATGTTTACATTTTCAAGGCATAAAAACTCACACAAATGACCAGCGACTGATCCGGTACACACACAGAGTTCGCACTGTTGATTGTTGTGATGTAATGCACCTGTAGTTGACCCTGCTGCCTTCATTAGAGGCTGTAATTAAACAGCTAATACACACACACACACACACACACACATATGTATGATGCTCTCTTTGCCTGATTTGTTTGATATTCTGCCATCATTGTGCGTAATTTAAGGCTCTCGCCCACATCCTCAACCACCGTGAAATGCTCTCATTAATACACACACACACACACACACACACACACACACCCTGCTTTAATGCTGCTGTTGAACTGTGCACACTTCAGTTAGATGGTGCATTTGTGTGTGTGTGTGTGTGTGTGTGCGTGCGTGCGTGCGTGCGCACCACTTCTTGTCCTGAGCAAATGAAATCCAAAGGCCAAATTAATCCATCTAATCATTTCACAATTAAACAGACATTGTTCCCTCTGCTAATTTAGCCAACCCCCTCTCTCTCTCTCTCTCTGAAATGTTCTTTAGGTATAACTCATTGTTGAACAAGTTGTCTAATATGGCCCATCAATAAATATTTAAACATGTTTTACGTGATTGTAGTGTTCTGTGCATAAGAACCTCTACAAAAAGGCTATAGATGTTCTTTAGAAGTGAATTGTCTCTTTAAATGTGTCCTGTTATGCTTTTACATTTTCTTCTTTCTTTTAGTGTGTAATGTTGCTGTCTGAGCATGAAAAAGGTCTGCAAAATTACAAAGTCATTTCATAGGGAGTTAAGGCCCGTTCACACCAAGAATAATAACTATAAAGATAACGATAAAGATATAGTTCTAAATATAAAAAAAGAATGGCACTCTCCACACCACAGCTATAACAATAATGATACAGAGGAACAATATCATTGGGATCACTTTCAGAATGATTTTTTTCTGGCTGTTGAATGATAAAACACTGACAGCCAATCAGAGTCCATTCTCATTCAAAAGCTTGCACGTTTAAAATGGCCGATGACATTGCGGAGAAGTTAATCGCCGAGGTCCAGAAAAAGCCACCACTGTTTGACCTGTCAAACTCCCTTTTCAAGGATACTTTAAAGAAAATGGATATATGGAAAACAATCGGTCATGCGCTTGGATTAAATGGTGAGAAGTATTAACGATGAAATCATAATGCCAGGCTAGCAAACAGTGTAGCATATAATTACCTCAGGCATCCAGCGCTTGTTTCGGCAAAATTGCCTTGTTTCCTTTGTTGCAGTGAAAAAGACTAGGCGTTGTTTTTATTCCACTATATTGATTTTCATCAGCTAAATTCAGTTAGATTAGATCAATTACACTAGTTATTCACTCGAAACATAGCATGCTGAGGACATCTGCTGGTTAAAGCAGTGTAAATGCAACAAGAACAACAAAAACATGTTACTTTGAAGCAGCAGCGCGTGAGCTTAGAATAAACGCAAATATAGTTATCGTTGAAGTTATCGTTCTTGGTGTGAACGGGCCTTTATTCTCTATATCAGTGCACACTGTTTCTGAACTCCCTGAAACACCTCCATTGTAGTCTTGAGTTTTCTTCTGAAAACGTACATGTCACAAGATTCTTCATTTAAATAATTCCCGCCCATGGCATATGTGAAATAAAGGGGCGAGACTGAGTTGAGTTGCTTTAGATTTGTTGAAACTCGCAGTTATGGTAAGGGTCGTGACACTTCCCGAAAATATTACAAACGGTCGACCAATCACAACACACTGGTCCAGCCAACCAATCAGAGCACATTGTGTTTTTCTGAAGGAGGGGCTTCATAGAGACAGGAACTAAACAGAACGTTACTGACAGACTGGGACGGGAGGTGCTGCAACAGTGAATAATAATTTGTTTTGTTTTTTAAAAACTTGAAAACCTATTCTAGTAGAGCCCAAAAACAAAATCAAGACTTTGTAAAAGGGCATAACTGGTCCCCTTTAATATGTGGGTTGATTTTGCTGCTGTTAATTTGGCTAGTGAACTCCAACAAATAGTTTAATTGTGTGTGTGTGTGATCTTGACAGGAAGCAGAAGAATGGGAACGCTGTAAAAAACGAATCCAGATCCGGAAGTGAATCAGGCTCTGAGAGTTCCTCATCAGAGAGCTCGTCTGAATCTGGATCAGAACTGGATTCAAATTCAGACTCTGGAACAGATCAGAAGAAAAACACAAAGTCTAAACCTGTCCAGTCCAAACCGGTCACAAAGGTAATGAGTATAAGCGAGTACAAACAAGTGTGAATATGAAGTTTTGCTGCACATTAAATGTATGCGTGTAACATCTGCCATCCATGTTTTAACTTTAATGTTTGTGTGTATGTTCAGCAGGTTGAGAAGAAGGAAGTGTCTCTCCTTGATCTGGATGACTGTAAGTTTGTTTCTGTATCATTTTTGTGTTGAGTTAAATTGAGGCATTGTGTTGTTTTGTGATAGAAAGGCTCTTTTCCAAAGCATAGTGAGCAGCATATGGTCTACATACAGGCCCCAGAAGTAAAAATCAGATTTTTCCCATAGGGAAATAGTTTTAATGATAAATTTCAAACCTTTAAAGACAGACCTATTCTGAGCTGGAAGGTTGTTAATCGTGGTTTTGTTGACATCAGACATCAGCCCACATTATTTCAACTTTTTTTTTTAAATAATTTTGTTTAACATCAGAATTCCTGATGGGTGAAAAATTACATTATAGTCAGATAACCGTAGCTAGCAAATTACACTATACTGTGTGTGTGTGTGTGTGTGTGTGTTATATATTTCTATATCATTTTTAAAGTAAGACTTTTTAAGTTTTAAGTTATATTTAAAAAAATATATTCTATATTATTTTTAAACTAAAATCTCTATGGAAAAATTAATTTGAAAAATACATTAGGTAACCATCTAGAGAAGAGAAGAAAAGTAGAGGAGATTTTTCTTGCTTTGGTTGAAGAGGTGCGTCTTCAGCTGCTTCTTAAGAGATGTGATGTTCTCAGCAGTTGGGGAGAAGGTTGGCAGGTCATTCCACCAGAGAGGAACAGAGAGAGTGAAAGTTTTGGAGAGTGAATTTTTGCCTAGTTGTGAGGGAACAACAAGGTGTCAGCCATTCATTGACCCGAGCTGGTGGGTGGGAGCATACGTTTGTAGTGTTGAGGTTGGGAGGAGCTATTCCAGTTGTAGTCCTGAAAGCCATCGTTAAAATTTTAAACTTGATTCTGGCCATAACTGGGAGCCAGTGGTGTGAGATCAGGAGGAGTGTCACGTGGGTTCTCTTAGGCTGATTAAGGACTAGAAGTGTTGCCGTGTTCTGGATCATCATATTTAACTTCTCATTGGTTAAATATTTGCAAAACCCAAAGACATGTGTAAAGGGTGACCAATAGTAATTAGGGCTGGGTATTGACACAATTTTCACAATTCGATTAGATTACTATTCACATGCTTTCGATTCGATTATGATTCGATTCAATATAGATTATTTTGGATGTAGTAGACTATATCAGTTACAGTACATGGCAAATTTTCTAGAGGAAAAAATCTCTCCACTAATGCTGTAAACTACACATGGGAGTCAGTTGGTTCTACTTTAATAATATTGAAGGTTAAATTAACTTATTTACATACAAACACTTAAATTACACTCTGTTTTTATAATAAATAAAGTTTAGACTTACATAATCATTTTGGAATGATTTTTTGGAAATATAAACATTTAAATTGCTGCTGTCATAACTGATTTATTCAAACATGCATTAAATATTGAAGCACATTAAAAATTATAATGAATATGTAACGGTGCATAGCTATATTTATCAGAATGTTGCTTTCTAGAGTTCACTTTTCTAGCTGACTAATGAGTTTATGGTCACTGAATATGTTTTTCTGAGGTAAATGTGACGTTACGTTGCATTGTTTACAAGCTGTTTTATTGACGTCTTTCCGAGGTTGAAACACTGATTGAGCGATTACACGAGACATGATACGGATTTCGGTAAGATGTACTGTATCTTTTAACATACCTTCAGATGTTCATTCATGTTTATTTCGTGCTGTAACTGGTATTAAAGCGGAGGAGAGGATGTTCATATGCGCTCCGTGTTGCCGCTTCTCTTTAACGTAGGCGCTACAGCGATCTGTCTTGCCACATTAAACGCTATTTATTTTTTGAATCTCATAATAAGATGGACGTCATTTGAAATCTGAGACTTTGCTTCATATCAAAAGTAACAAAGCACAAAGATTATTGCGATTTATTGGATGGGAGGCGCTACATATTCTGCTCATTCATCAACTGAAAACAGACTAGACTAATCGATTCTTGGGATTTAAGAATCAATATCGGTTCGTTAAAATGAGAATCGATTAAAATCGAGAAATCTATATTTTTTTACCCAGCCCTAATAGTAATGATTTATGAAAAAGATAAAAAAATGACGAGAAATGTGGAGAAGATACAAGGTTTCTGCCCGACGGCGACAATATGGGTTTTAATGTTGTTGTTGTTGTTGTTGTATTTGCAGTCTCACCCGCACCGGTGACCACAACCAAGAGCTCCATCCTGTCTCCTAGTCTCCTGTCTGACCTGCAGGGGCTCTCAGTCTCACCCACCGCATCAGCCTTACAGGTGTGTGTGTTTGTCCTTTTTCTGACTTTTTGTGTTGGTGTTAAACAGCTCTCTGAAATACTTTATTCTGGTTGGTCATTGAGTTATAAGTAAATATGAAGATCTTTTTGATAATCTGAGTAGGCTTGCAAAGGGGCGGAAAATTTCCAGGTAAACTTTCCGTAAACTTTCCATGGGAAATTTATATAAAGTGTGTGAAGTGACATGTGGCCAAGTATGGTGACCCATACTCAGAATTTGTGCTCTGCATTTAACCCATCCAAGTGCACACACACAGCAGTGAACACACACACCGTGAACACACACCCGGAGCAGTGGGCAGCCATTGCTGCGGCGCCCGGGGAGCAGTTGGGGGTACGGTGCCTTGCTCAAGGGTCTCACCGACAATCCCTGCCGGACCTGAGACTCGAACCCATGACCTTTGGGTTACAAGTCCGACTCTCTATCCATTAGGCCACGACTGCCCCATATAATAAACTGTATAATATACAAAATAAATATAAACTTTTTCTTTGGTCAGCCTTGTAAATTGTCATTGAAATAGTGCTAAACAGCTAACATTAATCTGATTTACTGGCTAGCCAGCTACTGTATAATCACATTTTGGTATTTGCTAGTTAAACTTTAAATCCATAGATCAAATATATTTACCCAAGAAATATCATCATAACTTAATTAATGAAAAACTTAAGTAATGACAGAATTTTCATTTTTGGGTGAACTATCCCTTTAACTTTATATTCATTCTGTTTGGGTTTATTTTGCGTTAATGACCGACTGACTGTACATACCTCTTCCTTTTTATCATTATGTCTCCAGTCTTTTGTTTGTGTCCATCTAGATGTCTTGTATGTTCTTTGTTTCTTTGTCCTCTTGTATTATAGATTGTTTTTTCATTGACTTCCCTCTTTCTTCTCACCAGTGTGTGTCCAGCGTGTGTGTGTGTTGTCAGCGTATGTGATTGTTGACCTTTTGCAGTATGACGGCTCCTTCCTCTCCCGTGAGGGTCCTGTGTCAGAGAGAGAGGGATGTCAAGAGAGCGAGAGGGAGGGAGAGATGTCACTAAGAGATGAATGAAGCATGTGTGGTCATTTCTTCTCAAATATTATCTGTGTCTTTCTCTTTTAGGATTGACACATGAACTGTAATATCCCTGTGGCCCACAGATACCTCCCGACAATAACACGCACAGTCTTTACGCGCGTTTGTAGACCGACACCGCTGTCAAATTTCAACCAAAAGATTCTTAGTGGGATCTGGACCTTGATCTTATTGTTTGTAATATTTTGTGGTGTTTTTTACACTTTCACATGTTCAGAAAGACATCACTGACTCTGTGCATACAAAGTGATATTTTGTATTGAAAGGAGAATTGAATGTATTTTTACGTAGTAAACACGGTGCTATATATACAAAAATAAGTTAATGAATGTTAACGAGTAACTATGGCTTGCTACACTACCGTTCAAAACTTGAAGTTGGTAAGATTTTTTTTTTTTTTTACTGTGTTTGAAAGAAATCTCTAATGTTTAACAAGGCTACTTGGTCAAAGTACTTACATAAACTACTTGATAAAATATTATTAGTATTTAAAATAACTCTTCTGTTTTACTATATTTTAAAATGTAATTTATTCCTGTGATCAAAGCTGAATTTTCAGCATCATTACTCTAGTCTTCAGTGTCACATGATTCTTCAGAAATCATTCTGATATGCTGATTTGCTGCTTAAGAAACATTTCATGTTATTATCAGTGTTGAAAACAGTGATAATTTTTTTTCAGTAAGTTAAAAACAGAATAGAATTCAGAGAAGAGGGCGAGTAATTAATGACAGTCACAGTTTCTGCATCATATATTACAATTTCCAGATCCATTCCTTCATATTCTCCAATTTGATATTATTAGTATTCTAATTTTTTTAGATAATTCTAAAATGCACCAGAAAAGCATGCAAAAGTCATACGAACATGCTATTAAACTATGAACATTGACAGCGCTGTGGTTGAACTATGATTGCTGATAACCTTGATATCCTGGAGTCCATGAAAACTTTTAAACTTCCTATAGGTTCTAACCTCCATCTGTCAGAATTCCTATTCTCCTCCTGTCCATCACTGCAGGGTTGCCCCTGCGACCTGTATCACCGCGTTGGGCGGGTGTCAGCGCGGCTGCTTTGATTGACAGGCTCGTCAGGATCGGGCCGCTGCGCAGCTAGAAGCTGTTAGGCACAGGTCATTAGAATACTACCCACGAGCCTCGGCGGGCAGGCTAATCAGAGCTGAAATAAAGGGTGAGATTGAGAGAAAGAGAAAGGGCTTATTTAAAGTCAATGCTATGCATAAATACATTACAGGGCGCTATAATCTTAGTCACGGTGGATAAACCTCATCTCTTTCGCTCGCACATACATGCATTCAAACGTGGTCATTTATTATGGTGTGTCACGTCACACAGCTGGTCTTTCTTAGCCGCGTGCATGCAGATGTATGAAAATATATTCATATGACACGGCCGCGAGTGTGTGTGTGTGACTTTGGCTGGCACGGGTACAGATGAAATAACAGTGTGTGAAATAGAGAGACACTCCGATGCATTCTGGGATGGTTAGCGGCGGTATTTAGCCGATCCGGGGTCAGTGTGCGAACTATCTGCCTCGGCTCCTCCCGTTTCTAATAACATTTTGACGTGCGGATCTGCTCTGAAATACTGTTTAAGCGCCCGCCGGGGGAGCCGGCTGATAACTTTTCATTCATAATTAGTGCGGGGCGAATGGGGGCCGAATGCGGGGCGTTGGAGGGAAATTGAACTGTCAGTGTAGGGCGAGCGGGGGGCGATCGAGGGCGAGCGCGGGCTGAGCGTGGGGTGGGGGGCGTTTGACCCCATCACAATCCGGGGGCCGCGTCATAATTTGTTCATTTGGTGCCCATCAGCCGGCCGGCGTTGCCGCGGTGACCCCGTTCTTCTCGGAGCACTCTCAGTGCCGTCCTCATTATGACTCAGCAGCAAGGTAGAAACGCACGTGGAGACTCCGACTCGTGCTGTCAATCACATGTGCTTACACATTTTAGGATCGTTTTTCATGCACAGTAAGACAATTTTGATTTGATTGTGTTTAAAGTACATGGTTTAGTGTTTTCCCCAGGATATTGTGAGATTTTGGTTGGGTGGACTTCAGACTTTCTTGGGGGGTCCAGGGACATGGTCCCCTGGAAG
>RJVU01061862.1:732078-750796 GCA_003731715.1 Anabarilius grahami | reverse complement strand
TTTTTTTTTTTTTTTTTTTTTTTGTATATTTAAAGTTAAATGCATCAATCTGGTGCACTTTGAGAGCAAAATTAAGCATTCCAACCCCTTTTTACTGATCAAATTGAACCGAATAAAAAAAAAAAGTCTTTGCATTGACATTGACTTAGACCAGGGGTATTCAGGGAAAGGTTCCAAGAGGTCCGGTCTCTATATTTCCTTCCCAGCGGAGGTCCGAACAATGCTTTTTTGGAATAGTTAGGGGCCAAGCACAGAAGGTGCAGTGGCACCTATTGTATTCGTTGGCATTTTTATTCTTCTTCTGCTCTGAGAGTCTATGGCAGCCATAGAACCGTTTGCTTGAAAGTTATATAATTTGGCACACTGATAGAGGACAGTCCCAACATTAACTACAGCAAATTTGGTGTCTCTAGCACCACCACTCTTCCAAAATTTCACTCATGAAATTAACTCCAATAACTTTTGAACCATAAGGGTTAGAAACAAACTGACAAACTGAATCCATGCCAAGTCCAGCGATACCTAACATGCTAGGTTTAGCCTTATGGTTTGTGCGATTTGGAACGTTGTGATTTGATGTTAAAACAACGTTCGCGAATATCTTCGAAACTGTTTGTCTGGTCTAGACGAAACCACAGGTCGTTGGCTATATGTTACAGCCCAATAGTAAGTGTCAAAAAATGCAATCTAAGTCATGCATGGGTCATTTTTTATATATTCATACATATACATGTCTATAACTCCTAAATGAAATGAGATATTTTCACCAAATTTGACACATGTATGGGCACACTCTGAGGACACATAAAAAAGTGGTGGGACTGTGCCTGTTGGTGGCTATAACTGAACAAAATAATATATTGCCACTAACTACAATAAAGTATATGAAATAAAATGCTGTATTTTACTGATTATTTTACTTCTTGCTTTCTTCTTTGTGCTTGGCCCCTTAATGGCTGCTTACAGCTATATTTATATATATTTCCATCTGGGCAGCAGTAGTTCTTTATAAAAGAAAAAAATCAAACAGTCAAAACTGTCATCAAAGATGAGGATATTTGTCCATGAGAGCTAAAATAATGGCATCTGAGAATTAAAAAAAAAAAAAAATTCACCAGTTTAGCCCAATTGGATATGAATATTAAAAGGGAAGATCAGATGTTTTATCAGGCTATTATTATTATTATTTTTTCATTTAGATACCTATGTATGGCAGAAGGCCATGTGACTGATAAAAGATACTGTATGGGGGTTCAGGGTTTTCCTCTTGAAGTCTGGACCAATTTTTTTTTTGCTTTAAATATGTATCTACTAAAAACAAACAGCTTACATAATAAACAAAATGCTCTCACTATGAGCAGAATACAAAGTTAACTAGTACTTTCAAAGATTTAATGGTCTTTCCTTGCCACCTACAAATAATTATCCCTATTATAGTATTGCTCTTAACATGCTGATTAATAGGCCTAATGCTAAATTGTCCAAACCTGGTTTGAATGGTCGGAGTCGTATACTGTATGTATGACAGATAAAAATAACTATTTTCTGCATTCACATTTTCTGAAGCTTTGTAGCAAAAGTATAATTTTTTTTTTTGCTGCTAACCGTGTTTCTGCTACTGATGTTAAAATAACCACATCATCAGCAGCTCTTGTAGCACTGTGTCTTTACGGATGAGGACGGAAAGGGCTTGAATGAAGCGTGTTTAGGTCTAGATAAAAATATTAGAGGATATAGCGCTGAAAGATCATTACCATAAACGACCCTGAGTGCTTGTGGTGGATGTTAAGCACATGCAGAGATGGAGTTTGCAGCATTTACTGTGAACTAAGCTGCTCTGTGTCTAATTATAGTGGTGAAGTAGTCCATTTAAACTCATTGCAAATAATATATTTTTTAAAAAGATGCACACATTCACTCTTGTTTGTATGCATAATATGTCAAAAATGTAAAAACTGCTCTTGTCTCATCACATTCAGTTATGAATGACATCATTTAAATGATGATAGCATATTTTCAATTCAAAATGGAGAAATTTCATAAAAGAGTTGAGTAGTTTGCGTCACTGTGTGTTACTGTGGGTCGTTAAACATCCATCGCAAAAGTTGTCAAATATTAAATGTTTAGCTACTTATATATTAACACATTCACACTCTTTCATTGTTAAAATGAAAAGCGTTGCATTGGAATTCACACTCGTCTACAGTGAATAGTAAGCCACGCCTTCTTTGATCTGATTGGCCATCATTTTGAGCGCTGTTAGACCAGCCTAAAAATGTAACTTTTTAAACTGTCTTTCATCCTAAATACAAACAGAGCGGTGCATAATGGAGAGCAGCATTAAGAAATATCAAATATTGGGGGGGTCAATTTGGTCATTTCCAATTATTGGGGGGCACTTGTCCCCCTCAATGCCTATGGTGGTTACGGCCCTGGCTCTATTGTAAATTAACATAGTGACACTCTTCTGTCTGAAACACGCAACGCAACAAACTATATACTTATTTAAAAGCTTAGTTCACCCAAAAATGAAATTTCAGTCATTAATTACTCACCATCATGTCGTTCGACACCCGTAAGATCTTCGTTCATTCTTCATTCAGAACACAAATTAAGATATTTTTCATAAAATCCGATGGCTCAGTGAGGCCTCCATCGCCAGCAATTAACACTTTCAATTCCCAGAAAGGTACTAAAGACATATTTAAAACAGTTCATGTGACTACAGTGGTTCAACCTTAATGTTATGAAGTGATGAGAATATTTTTTGTGCGCCAAAAAAACTAAATAACGACTTGATTGAACAGTATCTAGTGATGGGCGATTTCAAAACACTGCTTCATGAAGCTTCGAAGCTTAACGAATCTTTTGTTTCACATCAGTGGTTCGGAGCATGTATCAAACTGCCAAAGTTACGTGATTTCAGTAAACGAGGCTTCTTTACATCCTAATTGTTTCGAAATTTCAGTGGTTCACCACTGGGGGGCATGACTTTGGCAGTTTGATACGCGCTCCGAACCACTGATTCAAAACAAAAGATTTGTAAAGCTTCATGAAGCAGAGTTTTGAAATCGTCCATCACTAGATATTGTTGAATAAAGTTATTTGTTTTTTTTGGTGCACAAAAAGTATTCTCGTCGCTTCATAACATTAAGGTTGAACCACCGTAGTCACATTTGTTTTAAGTATGTCTTTAGTAGCTTTCTGGGCGTTTGAAAGTGTTAATTGTCTTGCATGCAATGCAGGCCTCTCTGAGTCATCGGATTTTATGAAAAATATCTTAATTTGTGTTCCGAAGATGAACAAAGGTCTTACAGGTGTGGAACAACATGAGGGTGAGTAATTAATGACAGAATTTTCATTTTTGGTGAACTAACCCTTTAATTAAATTGTAGCCATTTGTGTGCCATATTGTGAATGTGATTTTAGTTTGATAGATTGACTGATGCTTTGCCAAAGCAATGGCTCAAAACACATTAGATGCTTGCATCTTTGTTTGTGTTGTCATTCTATATTTTTGTTACACAAAAGAAACTCACTCATATTTCTTTACAATTATTTTACATTTATTAATCACTGTGACTTTTAACATTTAACAAGATCAATTTCTGCACTCACACACCTCGCCATTTCACCAAATGACATTTTTCGCCGACAGACAGTGTCATAAACAAATGTATTAGATTTCAAACAGCAATAGAAAATAGATTTTTAATTCTCTCTGCTGTATGTCCTCCTGTCCTCCGTTTATCCTTCTTTTCCCTCCGCTCCTTTCTTTCTCTCTCTCCCTCTTTATCCCGGCGTGCTGATGTGTTTTGCATCTGTCAGCAGAATCGGGCGGCAGCTGGACAGAGAGGATGCTGGGATATGTGAAGGTGACTAGAGCGAGTTGTCATCCATCACTGAGGTTTCCTTTAAGCTCATCCATAATAGAGCCCCTCAATCAAGCTCCCCTTCACACAGGAGACATGTCCGAGCGTGTGTGTGCTAGACGGTGCGGTCAAGGTTACTCTTTTCTTTCGGTTATTTACTCTTCCACCGCCCAGCGGAGTTGACCACTTTATAGGACGTGTGTGTTATATTGGTGATCATAAGCGATGTGTTGTATATTGGCTCGTCCAGTCCTTGAGGACACTGACAGGAGCGGTTATCATGAAATGGTGGACACACCACAACCCGCATATTTCTGTGTGGTAAATCTGATGCTGTAAACATTATGACTACTTTTATCAACACAGACCGGCTTGACACCTCCAAAAGCACGGCTGTAAATTTATGGTGTGTGAACGCGTTTGTGTTTTTGTAGGAAGCTTACAAAAGGATATGGCACGTCTAAAGGTGCTTTCAACTTCACGTAACTGCCGTGATCACGTAACGCTATTGTTTCAGATAAACCAACTCATTCATACTGTCAGGTTTTCAAACCAATTTTATTTTGGTTTGTCTTGTTTCGGTTGCGCCATCCGTCATGGTGATTGTAGGTGATGTGCAGGCCCGTACAGAAGCTCTGCAAATTTCCACAGAATTCGAACGCTCATCATTCACTAATTTCTTCATTTTGCCCACCTTAGTTTGTTTCTTTATTAAGTTAATTATTAGTTATTTAAATGTAAATCAAAATAAATTATAAAAATATGAATAATTTAATATTATTTATCTGTATTTAATATTATTTAATAATAATATTTGTATGTCATTTATCAAACTACAATATTTTATAACATTTTCAGCTGTTATAATATGAGTATATAGTACTATTTTAGCTCATTTGAACACATTTACCATATTTAAATCAGTTTTTATGCTAAATCAAAACCATTTTTGTGTGTAAGGTGTGTTTTAAAAACATTTAAAGTGGTGAAAACATTACCGGTCCAAAAACAGAGCCTTGGGGTACTCCCATCACGCAATTTTTCATTACATATTTTCAGTTTATTTCCATTGCACTATTTTTAGCGTTTATAACACCCCTCATTACTCTATGAAAGAACTCCAGTATTGGGTTGCAGATGGAATCCATAGCTCAGAGGGATTGCTGGTGTTGAAGACCGAGCCGCAGCCAATAAATAAATTGCAGGCAGAAATGTCATCCCTGTCCAGGTGTTCAGGAGTGCTGTGTAGAGCCAGAAAACTGCCATCAGCCGCCGATCTGTTCTGCTGTCACACGAGGTAGAGAGAATCCAGAGAGTCAGGAGTAATACATTGAGACGTCAGTGGTCTTTCCACACTCGTCATATCGATGGCAGCCAGTGTCACAGGACGCAATTCAGGCATGACGATTGGCCTTTCTTTTCTTTGGGCCATTTCAGTGAAATTTTTTTTTTTCTTTTTTTCTTCTTGTCCTCTTCAAAGCAAACTATTGGAATAATATGTGAATGTTTGTGATAAGGGATTCTCTAATAGGATTATTTTTATGTTATTGCTGAGAGCAGATATAATGGTTCTACATTACCATTCAAAAGTTGTGAAGTCGGTGAGCTTGTTGCATATTTCTAAGAAATTAATATTTTTATTCAGAGAAGATGCATTAAATTGGTTAAAAGTGACGGTAAAAACATTTATTATTTGCAAAAATTTCTATTTCAAAAAAAATACTTTTGAACTCCATTCATTAAATAATCCTGAAAAGAAACAGTCTGCACAAAAATATTAAGCAGTTTTTTTTTTTTTTATATATTAATAATAATAAGAAATGTTTCTTGAGCAGAAAATCAGCATATTAGAATGATTTCTGAAGGATCATGTGACACTGAAGACTGGAGTAATGATGCTGAAAATTCAGCTTTGATCACAGGAATACATTTAAAATATATTCAAATGGAAAAGTATTATTAATAATAATTCACAATATTATGGTTTTTACTGTATTTTTAATCAAATCAATGCAGCCTTGGTGAGCATAAGGTCGAGAACAACACGGTTTACCAACAGTTTTTTCCCACAAGCCATAAGACTCTTAAATAATCAGTGACTGTAACTAGTGCAATTGTGTTTATGCACTGTATGGTCTTCTGTCTTTTAGTATAGGTAACTATACCGTTATTGTATTGTAAAAGGGAACAAGCAAGTAAGAATTTCATTGCATAGTTTAAACTTGTTTAACTGTGTATATGACAATACATTTATTTGAATCTTTGAATCATAAGAGACTTGATAAAAAAAATAAATAAATAAATAAAAAAAATCTTACCAACCCCAAACTTTTGAACGATTGTGTAAATCAAACCATTTGCACAAGTGAAATCACACATGAAAACATTAAAATGTGCAGTAGAAAGGAGGGATAGCTTCAGAACTTTTCTAAACAAGCAAAAAAAAAAGTTTGATTTGGAAAAATATAACGGTAACTGATTCCAATATAGTTAAGCAACCTAATTAGTATAATATTGATAATTAAAGCTCTAATTATAGCTTATAACATTATGGTGATAACTGGATCTGGAGTGTTTCTGGAAAGCAACCAAGCGTTGCTGAAACGTTCTACAGGTGTTTTACTAAGGTTTCCATAATGTGTTTATAATGAAAGTGCCTTATGCCTCTTTTTCATCTTTATCTGTGTCTCAGAGATTTTACATTAAGATGAAAAGTTAAAAGGTGGCTTAATAAGAAATGGGCTCGATTTGTGTGTGTGCAAGAGAATGTATGTATATACTGTTCCTCCTCCTCTTTTTTTTTTCCATGACGGTCTGTGTACAAAGGTGTTTTCATGTGAACATTGACATTTTAAAGGTGCCCTAGAATTTAAAATCGAATTTACCTTGGCATAGTTAAATAATTAGAGTTCTGTACATGGAAATGACATACAGTGAGTCTCAAACACCATTGTTTCCTCCTTCTTATGTAAATCTCATTTGTGCAAAAGACCACTGAAAAACAGACGAATCTCAACATAACACCGACTGTGACGCAACAGTCAGGATCATTAATATGTACGGCCCCAACTTTTGTATATACCAGCCCATGTTCAAGGCAAGGCAGTATTAACGTCTGGAGCTGCTAAGCTGAATCATCAGATGTTCTGCAGGTATTGGGAAGCAAGCAAGGACAATAGTGAAAATGGCAGATGGCTCGATAATAACTGTTCATGATATCACAATATATTTTTTGTGATATTTGTAAATTGTCTTTCTAAATGTTTCGTTAGCATGTTGCTAATGTGCTGTTAAATGTGGTAAAAGTTACCATCGTTTCTTACTGTATTCACGGAGACCAGAGCCATGTTGTTGTTTTCATTTTTAAACGTTTGCAGTCTAATTCATAAACGCATCTTCATTCTTTATAAATCTCTCCAACAGTGTAGTCCAACTGCATCACGAACACTTTGTAAAGATCCATTTTGAGAGTTATATTAGCTGTGGGAACTTTGTTTATGCAATGTATTATAGATTTGCGAGCTTGGGGGCGGGGATCACGAGCATTTAAAGGGGACACGCACTGAATCGGCGCATTTTTAATTATGCCCCAAAATAGGCAGTTAAAACATTGTATAATAAAAAAATCTATGGGGTATTTTGAGCTGAAACTTCACAGACACATTCTGGGGACACCTTAGACTTATAATACACCTTGTGAAAAAGGGTTCTAGGGGACCTTAAAGCATGTTTTATGTGTCTTAAAGTTTTTGATCAATTGCAAAAATAATGACTGTTTTCATACAGGTTTCCACAAACACTCATCTTCCTTTGGTCTGGTTGCCTTTAAAAATTAGATCAACCTGTTTAAAACTATAGTATTTATTATTACTTATTTAGCACTATATATTTCAGTAGTTACTGCTGCTGATCATAATGACCAAATTTATTTTTGATACATATTGTTATTTTCATTTCTAATTACTGTTTGTTGTCAAATGCGTGTCAGTTTGACGCCGTTCCGTGGCATGTACGTGTCTCCCTGCAGCCGAGTTCTCCTGTGTTTGTGCCGGAAACCTCCCATGAGCTGCTCCACAGGATGACGGGTAAAGGTCTGTCCGCCCAGTACCGCTTCACCCGGCAGCCCTGTATCTATGGCAACAGCATGGTATCCCTGCAGCTCACACTAAGCAACAGTAGTGACCAAGCCCTCGAGAACATCCACATCTCTGAGAAGAGTTCCACCGGACAAAACATCCACCGCTTTAGCGCTATCGGTGAGCTTAACTTTAATGATATGTTCTAAAATTAGCACAACTATGATTACATTAAAACATAAACAGCCACGTTTACTTATCAACACTTATTCAGAGACTACTACTACTTTTCATCCATCCATCCATCCATCCTGGGCATTTATTTATTTATTTATTATAAATAGTTGTACATTGGTTGTTTATTATTATTATTATTAATTTCTTGTCTTTTATTTTTCTCTGGGGGACTTTGCCCTCTTTTAGTTGAATCTTTTTCTTTCTGTGATTGTCATGTAAACTTTAAATGAGTTCAACTTATCACAAAGCATCTAAATTTTATAGAATTCAGGAAGGCCATTTCTTTTCAGTTATTTCTTATGTGTTTAGTAGATGTTAACAGATTCCTCCAGCACACACACATTCTCATGTTCCCCTTCTCCCTCCTTCAGCCCGTATTACTCCAGCTGATATGATTTCAGCCTGTGTATCGATTAGCAGAAGTCCTCTCATCAGACACACACACACTCACATTTGTTATATTCTCACTCTGATTCTTTTCCTCTTTCTCTGTCACAAAACAATTCTTAGTCATTCACAGGACATGTTTGGGTTTTATAACATTAACTGAATCATGCTTGTGTTGGTAAAGCCTCACAAACATGAATTTCATGGCTGGGAATGGAGGAGAACAGGTAAAGCTTCTTTCTATACTGTGCTGCTTTTTCAAATTCAGCTCTAGACCAACTCTGGGCAGAGGAACAGATATGTCCTTCCTTCACTTCCTTACTTCCTTCCTTCCTTCCTTCACTTCTGTCCTACACTTCCTTCACTTCCTTCCTTCCTTCCTTCCTTCTGTCACTTCCGTGCTTCCTTTCACTTCCTTCCTTCCTTCCTTCCTACCATTCTTCACTTCCTTCCTTCCTTTGTTTTTATCATTTCTCCTTTTTTTCCCTTTTTCCTTCATTCCTTCTGTTTTCCTTCCTTCTATCCTTCTGGCTTTCCTTCCTTTCTTGCTTCTTCTGTCCATCCATCCATCCATAATTTCATCCTTCCGTCTCTTCTTTCCATCCTTCCTTCCTTTTTTCCCTTTAAGCTCCTTTTTCCACTTCCATCCTTCTGATCTTCCTTACTTTCTTCTTTTCTATCTCTTGCTTAATTTCTCATCCTTAATTTCTTCCTTCTTACATTCTTTCAGTCCTTTCTTCCTTCCATCTATCTTTCTTTCTGTTCTTCCTTCCTTCCTTTTTTTTTTCTTTACTCTTTTCCTTCATTCCTTCTGTTTTTCTTCCTTGCGTCCTTCTGGCCTTCCTTCCTTTCTTGCTTCTTCCATCCAACCTTAATTCCATCCTTCCTTCTGTCTCTTCTTTCTTCTTTCTGTTCATCCTTTCCTTCTTTTTCCTTTTTCCTGCCTACCTTGTTTTTCTTCCTTCCATCCTTCAACCTTCCTTGCTTTCTTCTTTCGTTCCATCTTTCTGTCTTCCTTATTGTTTTGCTTATCCATCTATCTGTATTTTCTTTTCTTTACTTCCTTTTTTTGTCCCTCCATCCTTCTGGCCTTCCTTCCTTTATTCCTTTTTTACTTCCTTCTGCTCGTAGTTCATTTCTTCCATCTTCCATTTCTTACTTCATATCTTCTTTTCCTTCATCCATCCTTTCTTTCTTTTTCCTTTCTTCCTACTTTTGTTCCTTCCATCTTTTCGGCCTTCCTTCGGTTCATCCTTAAATTGTTTTCTTCTATCCGTGCTTCTTTCCTTTCTTCCTTCCTTGATATGTAAACATTGCTTTGAGTTTTTGTATCTTTCTCTATAGACTTAGATTAATCTCATGGTTTTGATTTCTTCAGACAGCATGCTGACAGACATTTCTCTCCCTCTTCAGAGCGTTTGGAGCCGCAGGCGTCAGTAACGGTGTCCATGGGTGTGGACTTCAATGACTCCACACAAGCTGCACACTTCCAGCTGTGGTAAGAGTTCACTGCATACTGCATTTATGCCTTATACTATTTACAGCAAATCATATACATGATTAAGAGGAACCAGAATCAATACATTCCTCACAGTTTCTACCTCTACCTTGAGTAGAACTAAAACACTTAGATCAGGTAGCTCTGACACGCCTGAGAATGAGGCATGATGGTGTTTGCTTTCCTCAAAAACAACATTCAGCAAAAACATTAATAGACAATCACAATGCGTGCACGTTATGATGGTGCTAGCATGTCATTATACAGATTAAATTACTGTTGTTCATTATCCTTACAATGGGGCGAAATAAGACAAAATTAATTGTTCCCCTTTTCAATACGTTTTTAAAAAATAAATTATTACCGAATTGTGTGAATGGTAATAATATGCATTACATTTTTTTAATAATCTAATTTGGAGTGATTACACTTCTCCACAAAGCTTGTAATTGTTTTTTCTTTTTTCGATTACGCCGGAGGCTTTTGTGATCGATACAGTGAAATAGCCAGGCGTGAATAACATCACCATACACAGCCGAGCCGGAGAGAGGGAGCGAGTGAGCGACCGGTAGATTATGTGTGCTAATGGAGCCAATGTGAGTTCAATGACATGGAGACGAGTGGGCGCAGGTCAGCCCCGCACGCGTGTCTGTGGCCCTGGATGAAAGCCGAGCTCATGGAGTGGGTTTAAGGAGGGATTCGGCCCCTCTCTATCACTGCTACGTCAAGAGATTATGCCATATTAGAAAGAAATACCTGGATTTACTTTGCACGTTGATCCCTAGCCTGCTTATTTGGTCTCTGAATCTTTTTCTAGCCTGTTTGCCCTCATCACCTGATCTCCGTGGTGACCCTGTACTCCCGCTTCTGGATTCACTCTTTATTGGCTTCCTATTTCCTAGCCTGCTGCTCTTCATGATGGGAATGTCAGATTACAGACTTTATCGGAGTACCTGACAGTCTTCTTTCCTACAAAAGGCCACAGACAGTGATGATGCTAATCAATATAAATATGAAAATAGAAATGACTTTCATCAGCCTTTCTCCCTCTTTCTTTCTATCTGTCTTTCGGCTCTCTCCGTCTGTGGATCAGTGATGATTGATCCAGTGGGATGGTAATAACAGTTCTGTTTCTCAGCTAATTGGCTACTTGCAAAGTAAATTGGCAAACCTGACAATCAATAACTTTATTCTTTTACTCTTTTGGGATGAGAGGAGGGACTGAAAACAAAATAGATTGGGTTTCAGTCTCTCTCATGGATGTAAAATGTTGTTACTTGTTTAAAAACTGTGAACAACTATTACAACTTCCCTAAAATGTTTTACTGTTTTATCACATCAGTTAAGATTAATTCAAAATTAACCCTATTTACTTTCTTTATACATATTTTTGGTCATTTTTTTTCTCATTACCGAGCTGAAGAAGACGTAAAATGGCCATAAATACCTTAAAAACATTTGTATATGGTGTAATACTCTATATTGTACCAAATACAATATATGAACTACCATTAAAAAGTCTGGGGTTAGTAGGATTTTGTAATGGTTATGAAAAAAGACTCTAATGATCACCAAGGCTGCAATTATTTGATAAAAACAACAACAACAAAACATTATAATATATATTATTACTTTTTCTCTTTTCCCTGAAAAACATGATAGTCAGCATTTATTTCTTTGTCACTTTTCATCAATTTAATGCCTCCTTTTTGGAGTATTCATTTCCAAAACTCTTACTGAGCACAAACTTTTGAACAGTATATATACAGAAGGGAAACACAGGAAAAGATGGACAGGTGTGTAGTGACCTGATGGTTCTGTTCTCTCCTCCTTCAGTACTAAAGAAGATGAATTCGGCGTATCCATCCAGCCTGCGGTAGGAGAGCTGCTGCTGCCCATCACAATGAGTGAAGCAGACTTCACCAAAGAGCAGGGTAATACAAACACCTCTTAACACTTAGACAACACAACACTGCTGCTGTAAAAACCTAAAAATAACACTAAAAAACACCTCAAAGATCATGCTACTCAGGACTGGGTGATATTCAATATATAAAAGCCATTTTAAGCCTATGCTTAGGGTGATATTTCTTCTCCTTCTATTTTTATAGTATGAAGAATCATAATTTTTCCACCAAACATCCATTATACCCAACCAACTATAATTAAAATGTTTCTTGCAAGAAGTTAAAAGTCAAAATCTAGATAATTATTTTTTAACACACAAAAAAAAAACAATGTTATTGTTTTTCATGTAAAAAAAAAAAGTGCCAGAGTTGTGAGCTATGATACAAACAAATATTTTGAACCAATTCACTTAAGTAATTATTTGATTCATGGATTCAGTTGCATTGAACTTAAAGAGACTATAAGAGACTATATTAAAAGATCTCTGTCTTTAAGGGATAGTTCACCCAAAAATGAAATTTCTGTCATTAATTACTCACCCTCATGTCGTTCCACACCTGTAAGACCTTTGTTCATCTTCGGAACACAAATTAAGATATTTTTGATAAAATCCGATGGCTCAGTTAGGCCTCTATTGACAGGAAGTTAATTTTCATTTTCAAAACCCAGAAAGGTACTAAAGATATATTTAAAACAGTTCATGTGACTACACTGGTTCAACCTTAATGTTACGAAGCGAAGAGAATACTTTTTTGTGCGACAAAAAACTAAATAACGACTTTATCAAACAATATCTAGTGATGGGCGATTTCAAAACACTGCTTCATGAAGCTTTGAAGCTTTACGAATCTTTTGTTTCGAATCAGTGGTTTGGAACGTGTATCAAACTGCCAAAGTCACGTGAACCACTGAAATTTCGAAACACTTATGACGTAACGAAGTGTCGTATACTAAAATCACGTGACTTTCATGCTCCGAACCACTGATTTGAAACAAAAGATTTGTAAAGCTTCAAAGCTTCATGAAGCAGTGTTTTGAAATCGGCCATCACTAGATATTGTCGAATAAAGTCGTTATTTATACTATATATAGTATTCTCATCTCTTCATAACATTAAGGTTGAACCACTGTAGTCCCATGAACTGTTTTAAATATCTTTAGTAGCTTTCTGGGCATTGAAAGTGTAAATTATCTTGCCGTCAATGCAGGCCTCACTGAGCCATCGGATTTTATCAAAAATATCTTCATTTGTGTTACAAACTTGAACGAAGGTCTTACTGGTGTAGAACGACATGAGGGTGAGTAATTAATGACAGGAATTTCATTTTTGGGTGAATTATTCCTTTAACATAGAAGACTTGATGGGCATATAAAAAAGCATGAAGTCATTGAAAAATTCATGATGTTACTTAACTTTATATAATTGTGAATATATCTTAAAAAAAAATCAATATATCACCAAGCCAACACAGGATGTCTTAGAAAAAATCACATGCAGTTCACATATTCACACACTTACGCACTCCAGAGCTGCTAGGCCCAAACATGTTGGGTAAACCAGAGACCCTCACACAGCCCTTTGAGTGTGTGCAGTGGTTAGTTGATGAACAGGGTGAGTGCTGGTGACAGGCGTGAACCTCTGAAAAACAAATAAAGCAGCTCTTTACATTTAAATCTGGTTATTTAAACACACACACAATCTCTCATGTAATACTGTCCCTGCTCTTCTGTCCTTCTGAATATAACCGCTGATGCAGAAAGCTCAGACAGGCAAATCTGACACACATATACTTAACATCTCCGCTGAAGGCCGACACGAGTTGTCCACTGAGATTTAGACCTGACGTGTGACCTGTTCTCCGCAGGAACCAGGGGGGTCCTAAAGTGTTTAAGCACTATTTTGCTGTAAACTAATAGAAGTGAATGCATCTTTTTTGTTTTTAAATCTACTCTTTGAACTGTTCCTTGTCCTGAGGCAATTTGTAATTTAAAAAAAAAAAAAATTTTATTGCTTTTTCCTGCCTGCTTTCATTGGCTGTGTCCAGAGTGGCATACTCTCTGAGTATGTACTTCTTTTGAATAAGTAATTACTTTTTTAATGGTCGCAAAGTATGTCCTATATAGCCTACTATGAATGTGTGTAGTCTGAATCGTACTACATCCATCATGTTGTCATTGTCAGCTTTGTCGCTGTTATTCACAACTCCTCTCCCATGGCCTCATAGGATAGTAAAAAGTCCATCAGAAGCACGCTTTTCGCTTTCTATTTTATAAACACTGTCAATTCAGAAATACTTCTCTTATCACATACTGGTTTTTTTGTCTACTATATTGTAGTGACGTGCAATTTCGGATGCAGCCAATGTCTCAACCAATCATGTAAATTTGGGCTGGGGCTATCTGTGTGTCTGACCAATGTCAGACTTGGTACTACTTTGAAACCTGTTTGAAAACAGTCATTAGGGGTTCAAGCGCATAGCTTTTACTAAAATGGCTGTAACTCGTGAAGTGAATGAGATATTTTTACCAAACTCAGCACACCTATGTAAGAGCTCATTCTGTGGTAGTGTGAAAAAGAACATGGCAACTGACCACGTGGTGGTGCTATAACATGAAAAAAACATGAAAATGGCTATAACTACTTCACCGTTAGTACAACTGACTTGAAAATTGGCATGCAGTGTCTTTGTCCGAGGTGCCATGATTGTCTACGAGGACATTGATGTCTCTCAAAAAATATGGCTGCCATTGGCCAATGTAGTTTGAGCAGCTATCAGACAAGGTTAACGGTGGCCGAATGGAACGAAACTCGTTGGGCCTGTTTGACTCACGGGCCTAGAGGCCTGTGAGAAATTCGAAAGAAATCGGCCACTGCGGACGCCTTCACGTTTTTTTACATGAGTAAAAGTTTGCGTATCATGTGATGATGTCACACACGCCCGCGACATTCATACCACATGGTAGAACTCCTCATTCTGAGCAACTTTGCCTCTAGGACCACCTCTGTCCATCAAATCCTTCGTTAAATATTGGAGATTATTTCAAAAACCAACTTTGGCGAACTAGTCCTAGGTTTTTGGCTCAACCTCCATAAAACCACTGCGTCACAAATCTCGGGACTCTCTAGGTCAATAGTTATCAAAAAAATGTTGAGCTTTACCCTTTGGGTAGCTATAACAGGGTCATTTAGAAAAGGGGCGTGGCCAAGTGCTCAAAAAAAGCCTATAACTCCTAAACGAAAACTCTGAACTTAACGAAAATAGGTGAGATTATGCAACATATGACTCTTAAGAAGCATGCCAACTTTTATGGACATCGGACCATAAGTGGCGCTATAACTGTTAAAAAGCTTTAACAACCATATATTACCTATGGTAAACTGATTGGCTGTGAATGGTCTTTTCCATCTATGATTAAGATGGTTACAGGCTTGCTAAATGAAACGCAATACTTTTTTATGCATTGGCTTAAAGGCCTTAAAATGCTTGAACCCCGATAATTGCTGCTCGCAGCTATATTTATTTTTTGTTTTTTGTATGTTAGTGGTGCAGAAATATGTACTTTACCTTTAAACTTCTCCTGATCAAATTTGTTCCTTAGGGCAACAAACTGTTCCAGCTAATCAAAGCTAACACAGGCATGGGAAAACCAAATAAATGGAAGCCAAGAAGAGAAAAGCTTGGTTTAGCATGCATCTGCTTTGTTCGGATGCCTTTCGGGAACACACACACACACACACACACCTGGCCCGTTCGAATACCTCTCTCCGCTTTACGGCCCAACATTAGGCCGACATAATGAAGCAGACGCTCTTCGAAAGAAACGGCGGGTTTGATTTTTCATTTACGCTCAATGGATTCCTGCCTTGTCTTTTTAGAGAGCCGCCTATACCTTCACTCAGGACGACACGCGTGCGCGCACATTTTAATAAGCGAAGAGAGTGCTTCCCGCCTCACTATTTACAGACGAGGAACAGGAAGTAAGGCGCTTTTTATAGCCAATCATTTATTCTTAATTGGTTGCTGTGGCAAAGGCTTTTAGCATAAGCCACGCTATATTCATTTACTCCACATTTTCTCTACAATAGAGCCTAATGGACAGATTTAAGACTTTAAATGAGCACTCTCAAAAACCTTGCCCCCTAAACAAGTGAGTGTGCGTATGTGTGTGTGTTTGCACGTATCACTGTGCACTCTCACATTCACACCGTTTGAAAGCCACGCTGAAGTGGGTCGTAGTTTGTGCCTTTCAGAAAGAAAAGCACCCTGCCTGCCTGTGTTTTTTTAAGTGAAACACAACATTTTCATTTAGTCCAGTTTGGATGCATTAAGCTGTTTTGTCTGCGCACGTTTCTCTGGACAAGCAACGGCGTGCTGCTTTTATGTGCTTGTTACCGCTCGGCAAGGCTTATTCACGGCAACTCTGGCTAATGTCCTGCATGGTCGCCGTGTTTCTCCACTCGTGTTAGTCTTAATCAAATCTAGTGGTCGAACGCGGTTCACAAATATCACATGCTCTTACCGAAGGCCGAGATTGTTTTAACCCCCGTACCTTTCGTTCTATACTAGTCGTATGTTAAATATGAAATAATGCAATGTATGCATGCTAGATGTTTCTTTCTATAAATCAGAAGTATGAGTTTCCTAAAAGCTTTATGCAGAAGATGTTTATGGAAGTGTTCCCTTTAGTTTAAGCTTGTCGATTTAAGTTTTAAGATTTTTAAAGGGATCGTTCATACAGAAATGAAATGTTGTTTTAATACTTTTTTCATCAAGGATATATTAAATGCTCAAAAGTGAAAGTAAAAACATTTATAATGTTATAAAAGATTTCTATTTTAAATAAATGCTGTTCTTTTGAACTTTCTGTTCATCAAAGAATCCTGACAAAAATCAGAGTTCCATACAAAAATAACATAAAATAATTAAACACTGATAATAAGAAATGTTTCTCGAGCAGCAAATCAGCATATTAGAATGATTTCTGAAGGATCTTGTGACACTGAAGACTGGTTTAATAGCTGTAAATAAATAATATTTCACAATATTACTGCTTTACTATATTTTTGATTGGTAAGCATAAGGAACTTTTTTCAATAACATTCAAAAAATTCTTCTGACCCTAAACTTTTGTGTGTGTGTATGGAAAATTTATGGAACTACTTCTATGTTTGATGGAAGAAAGTCATACAGGTTTGGAGTATACTGACAAAATTTACATTTATTTTTTTTTAGTGAACTATTACGTTGAAGGCTTTATTTTTCATCTCTAAACTTCATAAACAAGCACCTGATGTTATATTTAACAAATATACGCAGGAAACGTACATATGGCTCTTGCAATTTAGAGTCCGACTTGGGCTCCAAAAACAATTTACAGAACAAAATAATAATAAAAATGGTACGAATTACTGACTTTTTCCACTGTTACCTGAATACCTCTGTAGAGGCTAGATTACTCAAAGTCTAAAACGAATGATTATTTGTGTGCTCAGGTAAACTGGTGGGCATGAACGAGTCATCGGCAACAATTACCATGACGCCAGAGAACGTCTCCAGCCAATCAGTAAACAGAAATGTGGTGTCTGCCGCCAACCTAGGTGTGATTCCATCCGATCAAGAGAACATACACAGGTAAACAAAATGAAAATGTCCTGTTTCTTTCCATTTTCTGTTTTACTGTTGTATTCTTTTTTTTTCAATGCCTTGTATTTATATATTAGTTTAATAGATTTTTCTCCTCTCCAGGACTTGAATTTGTGTGTTTGTCTTATCTAGCTATACTTTTGGGACACGTATATCCCTAGAATTCAATATAAAATGTCCCTAGAAGTTGCATAAAACTGACAAAACCTACTTTTGGGATTGGATCAAAAGAAAAAGTGGTTTATGTGTAAAGTCAATTATGTTTTTTTCTCTTAAAATGCTGTTTGCAATGTTTTTAATGGTTATAGTTAGGCATAGGAATGCATGTATTTCCCGGACATTTACAAAGATCCACGGTTTTCAGAGTAATTACTGTAGGATGTCTTTCTGACTTTGTGAAGGACTGTAGCAGCCAAAACTTTCATTTGCGCACAAACACACACACGCAGCCATCTTGCTGACACACAGACAAACTTATTTGTCTCTGTCTCATATATGCACACAAACAAAGTGACGTTTGGTCTGGACTTTGGGTCGGTCTGATGTAGGATAATTTAATTATAAAATATGAGCAAATATGAAAGCACCTTGAGAAGCATTAAAATCTTCCTCACAAGGACACACAGCACACAGGCTGAGTGGAAATCAATGCCTGCAGGTCTGTGGAAAAGGCCTATATTTCATTTAGAATACGCAATCGGGCAAA
The DNA here is from genome assembly GCA_003731715.1 of Anabarilius grahami. Taxonomy (NCBI): domain Eukaryota; kingdom Metazoa; phylum Chordata; class Actinopteri; order Cypriniformes; family Xenocyprididae; genus Anabarilius; species Anabarilius grahami. The sequence continues at coordinate 732,467 of RJVU01061862.1, read as the reverse complement.
TGAGAGCGTGTCATCAATCACACGGCTGTTTCTTAACAGACATACTGAAAAAAAACTCCTTTATCCTTCCTCTACAAACCTTTAGACACTTTTACGCTAACAAACATGTGACTGAGATGTTCTATGTGAGTTTTCATTAAGTTCCTGCTGCAAAGTTTAATAATGGCTCTGGTTTTTGTTCGGTTTTAAACATTGTTGCAGTACAGTTTAGATGCTAATTTCTTATTTGTTCATACACTTAACAAGTAATGAGAAACATATGGTCTCTTTTTCCAACTTTGACACCTTTTTAATAGTATACTTTTCTTGCAGAGGCCTTACCATTATTAACATGTACGCACAAAGTTGTGCAATTTCTGTGATTAATGTAAATCGGGGGGTTCTGAGGG
>RJVU01061862.1:700715-717996 GCA_003731715.1 Anabarilius grahami | reverse complement strand
AAGATGTCCATGTCTTTCTTTCTTCAGTCGAAAAGAAATTAAAGTTTTTGATGAAAACATTCCAGGATTTTTTTCCATATAGTAGACTTGAATGGGCACCAAACAGTTGAAGGTCAAAATTAGTTTCACTGCAGCTTCAAATTGTTCTACACGATCCCAGATGAGAAATAAGGGTCTTATCTAGTGAAACCATCGCTCATTTTCTGAAAAAAATTGAAAATTATATAAGTTTTAACCATAAATGCTCATCTTGAACTAGCTCTCTTCTTCTTCTCTATTAGAATTCCGGCAGTGTAGACACTACTAAGTGTATTACTGCCCTCCACAGGTCAAAGTTTGAACTAATTGTTATATATTTGCTCTAGCATATTGCATATAAAAATTAGTTCAAAACTTTGAGCTGTGGAGGGCAGTAATACACTTAGCAGTGTCTACACTGCCGGAATTCTAATAGAGAAGAAGAAGAAGAGCGCTATCTTTGTCATTGTGGGACATTTGTTGGTCCCCATGAGGAAAACAGCTTTTAAATCATACTAAGTGATGTTTTTTGTTTTTTTTTCATCTAAAAATGCAGAAAGTTTTCTGTGATGGGTAAGTTTAGAGTTAGGGGACAGACTACAGTATAAAAACTATGTCTATGGAAAGTCCCCATAAAACCTGGAAACCGAACGCATGTGTGTGTTTTGAACACCTGTCTCATCATCTGCCAGCCCATAGCTTGCACATTAATCATAATATTAATGTCATAAAGCACTTGTTCCCATACTTCCTGACTCTAGAGGCCTTTTTCAGCCCTGTCGGTCTGCGTATGCGTGTTTGAGAGTGTGTGAGCATCTATATCGAGAGGTTTTCAGTACATTTGCCCATTAACTGAGAGAAATTGTAGTTTATGGCCAGTATGAGGCTTTTCTCTGTCAAGCAACAAGCCACATCTTTATTGAGCATTATGGCACTTGTTGTTTATCACTGCAGTAACGCACAACCCAGATATGATGTGCACACAGATGTGCAGCTGACATTTTTATGTGCCTCTGAGAGATGGAACGGACGCGTGCGAGAGAGAATTCAACACCATCTCCTTCCATCACTGGAGGCTGTTAAGATGTCAGTGTGCTGTTAAGATGCACTCCAAAAGCGTCCTGAGAAAAATACTCATCATGCGCAAAACCTTGCGTGTTTAGCTGCTTTATCTCTGCCTGCTTTTTATCTCTGTGTAATTACGATGATAGCATAATCATTATAAATCATACTGTCGATATGAGGAAATATTTAACCAATAAGGTATGAAATGCAGTGATACTGTAAAAATAATTATGGTTAAAATAGATGACTACAGCCCCTTCATTCAGCACATTAGGGACATAGATTTTTATAAAAATTATTTTACAAAGCATTTAATTGCAATAATTCTACACTAACCATTTTTAATATGGAAACCATATTAGTTATTTTTTTTAATATCAGAATATCACATTTAAGTAAATATAAGGGAATTTTTATTATATTTGTGCAGAATGCCTTTTTTATATATATCTCCATGTGTATATTCCTAGTATTTTCTCTGGTTACACTTTACAATGTTAATTAACTACATGTACTTATAATTAGGGTTAGGGATTGGTTTAGGATTAGTTGCATGCAACTATGCATAATTTACTGTTATTATTATAGTAATTACATGTAAATGTGTAACGGGCACTGTGTTACCTTTTTGTAATTTCTTGGGAATATTGTTTATCAATATACAGTTTTTTTTCATGTGTCCTCAACATCACTTTGAACCCTGTAAGTGTTTTGTGCAATGCCAGTTCCTTAATGACATCATCCTTCAGGATGTGACATCATATTTAGTGTGCATGGGTTTAGCAATGGATTGGATTTCTGTGGTTTGTCTCACTTTACAACATTTCATCCTGTTACAGAAATCGTTACATTAAAGGATTAGTTAACTTTCAAATGAAAATGACCCCAAGCTTTACCAAAGACTATAGAATAACACAAGACGCTTCACTCATTGTTTTGAATGGAAGAAAGTGCAATGCGGAATATGGCAGAATAAGTCCCACCTTCTAAATAATAACCAATTGCCGATTGGTAAAGTCATCGCGCGGCTCCGAAATGAGACGTGCATTTAGGATTGCGCATGTGCATTAGCTTGATCCATCCTGAAAAATACCATTTCTTGTCATGATTCGAGCATTTAGAAAATAAATTTATGAGACAGTTGTTATCAGATTTCATTGGTGATTTCAAATATTAAATTTAATCGAAAGCTTGGCAAACAGCTTTGGAGAATTTGATGTTTCCCCATTCAAAGAGATAGGAGCTGCACTTGAAGGCTCGAGAGGCGTTTCAAAGATGCCGGCCGTCTTTGAAACGCCTCTCGAGAGAAATTACTTGTCTTAAAGTTTCCTTTTTTTTCCCTCTTTTTTTTGTTTGTTTTGTAATTTGAATACGGAAGCCGGTCTGGCGGAAGCTAGATATTTTACTTCATAACTTGTTAAATGTGGATGTTTTTTTTTACACAAATGCATTGCTTCGCTTCAGAAAGCCTTTATTAACCCCCCAGAGCTGTGTGGAATATGTGTATGATGGATGGATGTGGATGGAGACATTTTCTTGCAGCTCATACTCGTTTGGTAACGCTTACTGCCATTATAAAGCTTGGATGCATCAGAATATTTATTAATATTTCTCAGATTGTGTTCATCAGAAAGAAGAAAGTCATATACACCCAGGATAGCTTGAGGGTGAGTAAAGCTTGAGGTAATTTTCATTTGAAAGTCAGCTAATCCTTTAATAAATAAATAAAAGGTTTCACACACAAATACATAAATATATATATATGTATAAAACCAATAACCTTTGTTGTAAATAGGCATTCTAATGTCACATTTAATCCAATGTGTTACTTTTTTACTTCACTGACCTGCGTCTCTGTGAAGTGAAGTGACATATGGCCAAGTATGGTGACCCATACTCGGAATTTGTGCTCTGTATTTAACCCATCCAAGTGCACACACACAGCAGTGAACACACACACCGTGAACACACACCCGGAGCAGTGGTCAGCCATTGCTGCGGCGCCCGGGGAGCAGTTGGGGGTACGGTGCCTTGCTCAAGGGTCTCACCTCAGTCGTGGTATTGAGGGTGGGGAGAGCGCTGGACATTCACTCCCCTCACCGACAATCCCTGCCGGACCTGAGACTCGAACCCATGACCTTTGGGTTACAAGTCCGACTCTCTATCCATTAGGCCACGACTGCCCCTGTGAATGGCCCCCTAATAATTTCTTTCTTGTTGTCTTTCATGTAACTGTATTGACCAATCAGCAGCCAGGACTGGAACTGTTAAATAATAATAATGGATCAAATAATGGCTGTTTTCGAAGATCTAGTGCTTTCATAGGCATTTTTTTTGGACATCAAAGTTTTGAATGAGGATATGATGCTCAGAGATATTTAGCTGCAACCAGGGCTTGACATTAACACCCGCTGACCCACCAAATGCGGGTGATTTCAGCAGTGGTGTGTAACGCAGTCACTCCTACTAGCCACTTTGGCGGGTTGAATTTTATATATAATATATACATTTTTCAATTGTAGTCATTTAAAAAAGCCATCTGAAATAAACTAAGTGCAATATGTCAAAAATATCTATTTTTCGATAAATATCGATACTGAAATATCTGAAACGCTTCCAATACTAATTTTCCGCAGAATAGATACACGATACCAGCTGCTCTTTCTCTCAAGTATTCACATAAACACAGTCAGTTATGTTTTAAGTGAACGTAAACAGTTACGAAAGAAAACGCATGTGTAGCAGTATAATGGATACATGCATCAGGTCTTAAAGTGACAGCAGCCTAATATACCTGCTGCCAAATTATGAGATAATACTAAAAATATCAATATGGCAGTTTTTCTCCATGATATCGATGTCAAAATTGTGGCTAGCCACAGTGGCTGGTGAGCAAAAAAGTTAACGTCAAGCCCTGGCTGCAACGTCTCTGCTATGAGTGTGACTCTGTTTAGTTAATAAAATCAAAGGAAATTACAATACATCAGCAACATGCCACTCCACTCTTAATGACAATTAAAAGCTGTTAAAATAAAACAAAGCGCATCTGAGGTGGGAGCCGTTTCACTTAGATTAACAGAGGTCATGTTAACTGTATCTGCTGAGCAGCAGGTCTTCAAGATTGTGCTGTACTTTACTTCAAAATACACTGTTTATCACATCATTCTGACAAAAGGCACGGCGCACCTTAATTAAAGGTTTAATCTACTTGAATTGAGGAATTGTTTTTCCTCTGTTGTTTTTCCTCAGTTAAGGTAGATTTATTGAGGTTAGAAATGGATAAAAAAATCAGAGGATTTAAAGGCATTCAGCTGCTGCCTCAGTAATTATTTTTAAACTCTGTTGCGACGTGATTTGACTTCAATTAGAGCAATGTAAACACTGCGCTTTCAATTAAACCTGGAGATGTTGCAGGTTGCTCGGGTGGCGTGGTCGTACGTGTTGTCATGGTAACTGACAGTGTGAATATTCTGCGTGGGCTTTGTGATGCGGGGCTGCTTTTTTAATGTGTAATGGAAAAAACTTCAATGAATCAGTCAGTTCCTATTCTTAGGAAATTCAAAGTGAATGGGATTTTAAAGATCTTTTGGCAACACTTTAGTTTAGGGTCCAATTCTCACTTATATTGGCATGCAAAGGATATTGGCTGTTTATTACTACTTATAAAGCACATATTGATGCCTTATTCTGCATGACCTTATTCTACATCCCTTAAAGGATTAGTTCACTTTCAAAAGAAAATTAGCCCAAGTGTTTACTCACCCTCAAGCCATCCTAGGTGTATATGACTTTCTTCTTTCTGATAAACACTCTGAGATATTTTAATAAATATCCTGACGCATCCGAGCTTTATGTAAGCAATAAGGTATGAGAGGCTAGTGCTGTATTGTGAATAAGGCATGGCTGAAAGGCGTTGTTAGGCACGATACGCTTTTATAAAACTCTGACACACTCATAAAAACGCTTTTATACCACACAATACAAATATTAAAGCAAATGTATCAATGCAACTTTCATGAATTAAACTTTCACCAAAAGCCTTCCTTCCGCCTGAAAAAATAGTCCCTGACTGTGAACAGCAACAGAAGTTACATTATTACGCCTTTAGATGGCGGCAAAGACTGTCTTTATGAGTGTGTCAGTCAGTAGCGAAAACTTTTACATTGAAAAGACTGAATTGTTGTGAACACGGAACAAGACACAACTGACAAATGCTTTGACTAGCGCTGTCAGTCACGGGAAAACCCCTTAACTGTTAAAAGGACAAGATAATACAAAGGACATTTAACCAGATTTTGTATTATGAACATAGGACTGACCTGAAAATGCTAAATCTGAATGCAGGTAATAAACTCGTTTATTTTTACAACTCCGGAGGGGTTAATAAAGGCCTTCTGAAGCGAAGCGTGCGTTTGTGTATAAAAAAATCCATATTTAACAAGTTATGAAGTAAAATATCTAGCATCCGCCAGACCCGCCTTCCCTATTCAACGTATGAAGAAAGTTAAAAAAGCTTACGCTACATCCTACGCCTTCCGTATTAAACTTAGGAAAAAAACAACTGGGGTCACGTCAGTTAAGCTTTTTCTATACGTTGAATAGGAAGGCGTAGGGCGTAGCGTAAGCTTTTTGAACTTTTTTCATACGTTGAATACAGAAGGTGGGTCTGGCGGATGCTAGATATTTTACTTCATAACTTGTGAAATATGGATTTTTTTTTTTTTTACACAAACGCACGCTTCGCTTCAGGCGGCCTTTATTAACCCCTCCGGAGCCATGTGGAATACGTTTATGATGGATGTGGATGGAAGCACTTTCTTCAGCACATACTCGTGACCCCTGTTCACTGCCATTATAAAGCTCAGATGCGTCCGGATATTTATTAAAATATCTCTGAGAGTGTTTATCAGATCGAAGAAAGTCACATACACCTAGGATGGCTTGAGGGTGAGTAAAGCTTAGGGTAATTCTCATTGGAAAGTGAGCTAATCCTTTATTCCTACCCCATACATAAACTTAACAATTACCGTACTAACTATTAATAAGCAGTAATTAGGAGTTTATTGAGGCAAAAGCCATAGTTAATATAGTGAAAATTGTTTTATGATTGTATTGTGCCTAAATTCACACTTTAGTTGTGACTATATTTACAGTATACTAAAACTAACAAAATGTAGAGATATTTAGGTAAAAAATGTTCCCTTAAAAAATTTACCATAGTAAACATTTTCCCAAAAATACCATAGTTACAGTTATTGGTACAATAACTGTACCAATTTACTGTCAAAACAATAATTTGGTAACACTTTAACAATAAGGTCTTATTTGTTATCATTAGTTAATGTATTAACTAACATTAACTAACAATGAGCAATACATCTGTTTCAGTATTTATTAATTTTTGTTAATGTTAGTTAATTAAAAAATACAGCTGTTTAAGTTCACAGTGCATTAACTAATGTTAATAATGTATTAGAAAATGTTGAAATTAACATTAAGATTAATAAATGCTGTAGAAGTGCAGTTCATTCTTAGTTCATGTTAACTAAAGCAGTTAACTAATGTTAAATAATGAAACCTTATTGTAAAGTGTTACCAATAATTCTAGTGACTACTGTGGAAGAAACTGGTTATCATGGTATATTTGTAAGTTTGTAAGGGCTGTAGGACAGGGCTCATATTCATCATGTGAGCTTTATATGTGAATAAAGAGAACAACAGGTGTGAACATACACAAATAAACACACAGATGTCTGCTATTCACACAGTCAATCACACAAATGTCCCTGTCACACTAATTATGACTTCTCTCACTTCACTTTCAATTTTGCCGTGCTTTATTGCCATGAAAAAGGGGGTAATCGTTACTTTGAGAAATTGTGCAATGTGAAATATACAATGACTTAGACACTTTAACAAACTGTCTCGTCCTCTTCGCCACTGGCACTTCTTTGCTTTCTCTCTCTTTGTCTCTCTCTCTGTTGTTCTGACAGCTTGATTTCGTGGTCTCTCGGTGGGCAGCTCAGGGCAACATGATGGGCTTCTTAATCTGAGCTTTTCATGGTGTCTGTCAGGGCCAGAGGAGGAGGAAGAGCGTGTGTGTGTGTGTGTGTGTGTGTGTGTGTGTAGCTTTTGGAAACGGCTGTCTGACCTGACCGTGGGGAACAGCTCCTATTAGACAGAATCTTATCAAGCGTATCTCCGATGTGCTGACAGCGTCACAAACACACACATGTGCTGACATGTTCTGATAAAACTGGCATTTTCTCTTCTTCCCCCCACTTCATCTCTGCATTATTTCTCGTTTTATCATCTACATTTTTATGCTTCATTCATATCAAGCTTTACAAAAAGCATTATGCATGTCGATGAGGTTAGTAACAGAATGATGTCATATGCTAAAATTTTTATATGAATTGATAAACCGAGTATTTGAAAACATGAATATATAATCCATTATGGGCATATTCATAATAAAACATTATCCACCTTGTTTTTAACAATGGAGCATGTGCGGCCATTTGTGTCTGGCTTCCGGTGTCATCTTCAGTCAAAAAAACTGAATTGTTGGATTTACTTAAAAAAACAGTGTCAAGTGGTTCCACGCAACTATATTGAGTAATTTGTACAAGTAACAATTTAGTTGTATGAGCAAAAGAAATTCAAGTAAAGCTGACAAAATTTCTTTGAGTAAATACAAAATTTATTTGAGAAGAATTCGTCACTGTTACATGTTTATATGTGCAGTTTACTTAATGTTGTTTATTACGTAAGGTGAACACATTTATTGACTTCATTTACCTTATTAAATTAACTATTTGCTCTACAAAATGCACTCAAAAATAATTAATTGAACAAACTCAATTGAACTGAGAGCAGGAATTTCATCCACAAAATTCAAAAACATTACAGAAAGTCCTCCAAATGTCCAACATAACTGAACATTAAACACTAACATAAACTCACAACATCTTTCCCTTTACTGAAAAACTAATAAATAACACAAATTAAATCCTTAAATTTACTCTAATACCTATTCCAGTCCCTTGCAAAGCATGCTGGGAACTACTTATCCACTGCCTAGTTAGTTATGTCAACATTAATTTGTGCGTTTCACTCAGCACTCGTGTTGACTGAACAAACACTGAAGTAAAGCTGATGATACTCATTTTTAGTAGAAACTACTCCGTTAAATTAAGTTCATGTAGTTACATGTTTTTAAATTAATGTGAACAAGGATGGTTTGAGTGAAACTAACAACAGTTATAATAAGCTATTTTCTGTGAATGTGCGAGACTTCTGATTCAGTAGCTGCTATGAGAAAGAAGAATAACAGTAAACATTAAACTATTTGCACTACAAGCCAGTGTGTTTAAAATTGCGACAATACATTAGAATAATACAAGAAATACCAGTTTGCAATATCAAGCAGCATAATGAGCTGTTTTTCAAAACAAGGTGGATAATGCAGCTTGTTATCTATATATAGTACAATACCATATAATATACAATAATATAATGCATAATTATGGTCATAAGACATATAGCATGTGAATTTTTTTTTGATATTGTGTTATATACTTAAAATATAGCAAACAAAGCAAATAGAAGACGAAGAATAATAGAAGAAGGTGTTTTGGTGTTTCTGGATGATTTTTGCTTTAATAACAGTGCAGCGTGAACTTTCTACAAAATATCTCCTTTTGTGTTTCACAGAAGAAAGTTATATGGGTTTTGAGTGACACAAAAGTGAGTAAATTATAATTTCTATAATGAATTGAATTGGATGAACCAATTTACTTCTTTACTTGTTTTTCAAGATCTTGACCAAAAATGATGCAATAAATTGTGACCTTATTTCCATCAAGAGATGCATCAATTTTTGGTCAATTTTTGGTTCTTATATTGAAAATGCAAGAGTTGAGCACTCTGTAAAGTCTACTCCAGCACATCCAAAAGAATTTCAATGTATAGATCAGTATGTTTATAATTTATTACAATTACTGAAAAAATTTTTTTTTTATCATTTTAGTTTTCTACAGGAGAAAGCCATACAGGTTTGAAACAACATGAGTAAATTATAACAGAATTATTATCTATGGATAATCAGAATTATAATCTATGGATTATATATGGAAACTATCTATGGAAGCTTGTTTCCGCCACTAAATAAAAAAATAAAACTGTGGCTTTTTATCTCACAATTCTGACTTTTTTCTCAGAATTGTGAGATATAAACACAATTGCGAGTTATAAAGTCAGAATTGCATGATATAAACTCGCAATTGTGACTTATAAAGTCAGAATTGAGATATATAAACTCGTGATTCTGACGTTTTTCTCGCAATTAACTTTATATCACGCAATTCTGACCTTATATTATGCAATTGTGAGTTTATATCTCACAATTCTGAGAAAAAAGTCAGAATTGTGAGATAAAAAGTTGCAATTACCTTTATTAGTTTTATTTCATGGAGGAAACAAGCTTCCATAACTATCCCTTTAAAAGAAAAGAACAAATATTTAATTTTAAGAATACCACAGAACACTACCATTTTAAGTAAAAAAAACATTGTTAATTTCAGTCTTGTATACGGCATTCAGTATTTAACAACACAAAATGTGGCCCACAGCATAATTTACAGCATTATTAAAGTGGCCTGGAGTGGCTGGAGTTCAGTATAAGTGGTGAAAATGCTCACGGTTAAAGCCCTGCGTCTGTTACCAGAGGCCTGGGGGGATTTCAGCTGGTGAAATAAACTAAGTGCTCTGTGACAGCAGATATTGTAACAAAAGAAAACAAGAAACAATAAAAACACAAAGGAAAAGCAGCTCTCTTGATTAATTGTGTGGTTAAAAGTGCCACAAGCATTTACAAATGCATCTGTTGTGCTCTAACAAAGACAGTTAACAGCGGGTGAAGTGCTGGGAGGGACGAGGACATGTGACCTATTGTTCAGTCATTTATGCTTGATGTTCAGGGTAAAATATTGACTGCTTGGAGGAAAGAATCACATTCTGTTCGCCTTCAGGGTTCACATGCTATACATTTGGTGTTTTAAAAGAACTTGAATGTGTAACTCTTTTTCTTTTTTAAATAGAAAAATTACTTTTTGTAATGGTCTAAATTGAGTTTGTTCACCTGATTGTCAGTATCAGTAAACGCAAACGCGGTTTCAAATACACACAAGTGAGGCTGTTTTGACACATTTTATGCTAAAAGAATAGCCATCTTCTGTCAAAATAGATCAGCATTAAAATTGGTCTAATATTATGACAGATGACAAAAAAAGATTAATTAGAGATTTCCAGTATATTTCTAAATATAGACACAAAAAAATTCACTTCACTCAAAAAAGAAATTCATTATAAATTTAATTTTGGTCATAAATGAATAACCTACTGCATGCAGTTATTTCTGACATCTTCAAATAGTGCTGAAGTATTATTTGCTCTGTTGTGTCTACTTGTTTTTCATGAAATGCCATTTGAGCCTGTTCTAAAAATTTGAATGTTCTCTAACGTTAAACCTGTAAAACTGAAAACCAGAAAAGTCACACTTTTAGAGAAGAACGGTTTTTGCCATTCTAAAATAGCAAAGCCTAAATGTGTCTGTTCGATTGCTGTTTTCCTTACTGCTCATTCTTTGAAAAGCTTAGCAAAAGACTTGCATTGTTGTGTATTTATTTATATAAATAAATTACTGAGTAATTTAAATGAATAGCAGGTAATTCATATCCCTCAAAGCAGCAATTACTCTGAAGAATATTATAATTGATTCTAATGTATATATCATGTAACATAGCCACTAATATAAAGTGTTACCGCAACTCTGCTGATGCATGAATTAATTTACTTTATAATTTACTTGTTGTTTTTTCAGTTGTTTTGCCACAAACTGAAACCAGTCCTGAAGATTGAAAGGAAAAAGGTTTTTTTGTTTTGTTTTGTTTTTTGAGGATTGACCATGAAATGACTTTGGGTACAGTATGCATCACTCAGTCTACTTCTTTTAAAGAGTACTTATGCATATATATAAAACGGTTAGTTCCTGTCCTTGATTCTGATTGGTCAATAGCTGTGTTTTATTCATGATAAAACACGGCTATGTCCGCTTCACCCAACGGTTCTGTGTATCACTACACAAACCCCTTAGCAACCACTCTCAGCAACGTAAACTGTTTGTTCTCAGTTGATTTTGTTCATTGAAGCTTACTGTATTATGTAGAAGAGTATTGTGAGAAAGAGATCGAGTGAGCGAGTTTATTACCTGCATTCAGATTTAAAATTTTTCTTCAGGTCAGTCCTATGTTCATAATAAAAAAATCTGTTTAAATGTCCGCTGCAATATCTTGTCCTTTTAACATTTAAGGGGTTTTCCCGTGACTGACAGCGCTGGTCAAAGCATTTGTCAGTTGTGTCTTGTTCCGTGTTCACAACAATTCAGTCTTTTCAATGTAAAAGTCTTTGCTACTGACTGACTCACTCATAAAGAGTCTTTGCCGCCATCTAATGTCGTAATAATGTAACTTCTGTTGCTGTTCACGGTCAGGGACTATTTTTTCAGGCGGAAGGAAGCCTTTTAGTTAAAGTTTACTTCATGAAAGTAGCATTGATACATATTTTTGGCTTTAATATTTGTATTGTGTGGTAACCGTTTTATGAAAGCAATAAGGTACTCGAGGCTGTGCTGTATCGTGAATAAGTCACGGCTGAAGGGCGTTGTTAGGCACGACGCGAAGCGAAGACTTATTGACAATACTTCATAGCCTCTCGTACCTTATTGCTTATATATAATATATATATGAGTCAAACCAGTATTTATTCAGACACTTTGAACATTTCATTCATTAATACAGTTTATTCACTATAGTTTAAAAAAATGGTAATAAAATATGATAAGATCTCAGAGTTAAACTGTCAGAAATAAATAATCTTAATTATGTCAGTTAACACTAAAGTAAAAAAATTGGTCAGGTCAAAGTGTCTGAATAATTTTTGGTCCCAAATTTTTTATCAATTTTACTGGTAGTCCACTCTATCAAGAATTTTTGGATATAATATGTTACAGTTCACTTTATTTTGCTATCCTCACTTACATAAATGAACTATAGTGTCCTGCACCCACTAGTAAAATATATATATATATATATATACACACATACATATACATATAAATATACACAATCAAACCAAAAATTATTCAGACACTAGATATATATATATATCTATGTCTGAATAATTTTTGGTTTGACTGTGTATATGTATGTGTGTGTATATATGTATGTGTGTGTATATATATTCTCTTGTTTTTAGGTAAAGTTCCCTGTACCTTTTGTGTTAAGTACAAACAAGGAACTTAAAAGTGAGAGCAAAATAGAGTAGATATTGCTGTGTAAAGTATTTAAAGTGAGGTTTGCAGGCCTAAGCAGCTCTGTGAGTCTAATGGAAAACATTTACACACCTGTGGCTTTAAAACATCTTCTTCTATAACAGTCTTGTTTTCATTTATCTCCTATTATGCATCTAAGTTTCTCATCTCATTTAACATCCAATTTGTGTAGTTGCGACACATTTAAACAGCTCGACAGCATAAATTGCAGCAGTAACCTATACATTCCTGTGATTACTCTTGTGTGTGTGTTTGTTTAGGTGCAGGTTACGGGTTTTGCAGAGACAGAGGAGAGTGAATGGAGAGTAATGGATGGTTTGCTGTGAGTGAGTGTCTCGGGCTCACCAAATACAATTTTTCTCTTCAAACAATCACTCCGTGTCTCTGAGGAGACCCGGGCGCAGTAATTGATATGATTAGCCGTAAGTGGCTGCTTCACAGCTATGTTATGTCTGTTTTATTGTAATTAGATTTTTTTGGTCGTCTTTGAGGAGCTGAACTTAAATGACTGCATGTTCTCCCTCTGAAGTATTCAATCAGACGCTCATTAGACGAGAAAGACAGATTCATCTTTTCTGATTTTCAGCTGATTTTTTCCCCCGCTCTCTCTCTTCCTCATCTTCTGTCTTGTTTTCCTCTTTTTCATCGTTCATATAGATGATTCGTCCGTGGGATGAAACAGAGAATCGCAATTTCTGCCTGTGGTCATTACAAGCTGTTGGAGTAAAAAACGTAAGAAAAAAATAATTTTTTAACAGTTTGTTCACACACATGCCAAATCTCTCCACATTTACTGACACTTTATTGTGTCTTCTGTCATGTTAATTTGCTAATTCACATTTTAGGTGAGTAATTTTTCAACCACTATTTTCGGCGAATGAAATTGCGAAACTAATGATTGTTTCCAAACAGGTCTCCTCAAAATCCCAGCTGTCTGCCATTGGTTTCATGCTGATCCTACCGCAAACAGTTGCCTTTGGTGATCGGCTTTCACTTACATTTACATTTATGCATTTGGCAGACGCTTTTATCCAAAGCGACTTACATTGCATTGTACTATACATTTGTATCTGAGTATGTGCAATCCCTGGGATCGAACCCATGACCTTGGCATTGCTAGTGCCATGCTCTAACCACTGAGCTACAGGAAAGCTACTTTCAGGTATTTTTTTGCGTACAGTATGTTGTTTTTAGACTGAATGATGTAATGTAACTAGCAACAAATTTTGATTCTTGAAGTTCCTATAGTCGATGTGGTTGTGGGAATTTGTACCAGTATAAGTTATACTGTATCTGCCCATTCCTTGATGGAAAGTTAAGGTCACTCTCTATCTGTCAGTTAAAGTATATGTGGTGATGTGGCCTAGTCATTAAAGATCTGGTAACTGGAAAAATCCCTCCGTTGTGTCCTTGAGTAAGACACATAACTTGTTAACAAGTTGCTGTAGTGTGATTGTCATTGTATTAAAGGTATAATTCACCCAAAAATTATAATTCTGTCATAATTTACTCATCTCATGTTGTTTCAAACCTGTTTGTCTCTTCTGCGAAACACAAAAGAAGATATCTTAGAGAATACTAACTTTCATTGTTTTTCAAAATGTATTTTTTGTGTGTTTCACAGAGGAAAACAAGTCTGGTTTACAGGTGAGGGGACATGAGGGGGAATAAATGATGACTTTTTGGGGTGAACTATATGTATATTTTAGAAAACAACCACCTAGCAACTCCCTATCCATTCACAACACCCTAGCAGCAAACAGGTAAACACCACTAAATGTTAATATGTAGTTTAGTTAAAGGAAAAATAGTAAATAAACACAGGCGATAACTCCAACAGAATAGCTGTCTGACTGCAATTATGTGTGTCATCACATCTGATTTAATGTACAATAAAAAAAGTTGTTATGGCACATTATGAATGTTTAATGAAATCTAATCATTTTTAGCTCAAAAAAAATCATGATCATCATTCACATGCTTGTCTACCGACAGCCTGATTCAGCTCTGAGCTGCTTTCTAAAGGACGGAGTTTGTGTAATTGGCTGATAATGGGTTTTATAGAATGTGTTGTCATAAAAGAGGGTGTTTTCATTTCATATTAAACGCTCATTGAAAGCCGACGTCCCTTTCATTGTGCCTCCATGTTAAGGTTTAAGTACCCTCTTTGCAGGTGTTTCCTGAATTCTGGATAACAGAATGCGCACATACAAATTTGTGGCCTTTGATTGTGTGTTTATGTAGTAAAAGCTGTAGATGGAATAGGAGTTGCTCAGTGTGAAGGCTATAGTGTCTTAATTAGCCCCGATTGCTCTGTGAAAGCCCTCAAGTGCCTGAATTAGCCATAAAAAAACACTCAGTGCATTAACATGTCTCGTAGAAAAATTGGAAACAGAAAAATGGTTCATCACCAGTGCTGCATATTCAGTTCTTTATATTTTATTCTATATTACATTTATATATATATATATATATATATACATACATACAAACATACAGTACATATGTCAATATGCAACATAAAATATATGCAGTATTTGAAGAGCATATATATACATATACAGTTCCCTCCACAATTATTGGCACCCTTAGTAAATATGAGCAAAGGTGTCTATGAAAATAAATCTGCATTGTTTATCCTTTTGATCTTTTATTCAAAAAATTCACAAAATTCTAACCTATCATTGAAGTAAAACAATTGAAAATGGGTTGAAAAGCTTATTATGAAATAAATGTTTTTCTCTAGTTCACGTTGGCCACAATTATTGGCACCCAATTATTGCAATGTCCTTTTCCCAAGATAACAGCTCTAACTCTTCTTCTAAAATGCCTGAGGAGTTTGGAGAACACCTGACACGAGTTCAGAGACCATTCCTTCATGCAGAATCTCTACAGATCCTTCATATTCCCAGCTCCATGCTGGTGCTTCTTCTCTTCAGTTCACTCCACTCATTTTCTTTAGGGTTCAGATCAGGGGACTGGGACGACCATGGCAGAAGCTTCATTTTGTGCTCAGTGACACATGTTTGTGTTGATTTTGATGTTTGTTTTGGATCATTGTCCCGATGGAAGATCCAATCACGGCCCATTCGAAGATTTCTAGCAGAAGCAGTCAGGTTTTGATTTTATATCTGTTAGTATTTGATAGAATCTATGATACCATGTATCTGAACAAGATGTCCAGGACCTCCAGCAGAAAAATAGGCCCACAACATTAAAGATATAGCAGTATATTTAACCGTGGGCATGGGGTACTTTTTATCCATGTGTGCACCAAACCCATCTGGTGGGTTTGCTGCCAAAAAGCTCTTTTTTTAGTTTCATCTGACCATAGAACCAGGTCCCATTTGAAGTTCCAGTCTTGTCTGACAACTGAGTATGCTGGAGATTGTTTCTGGATGAGAGCAGAGTATTTTTCTTGAAACCCTCTCGAACAACTTGTGAGGATGTAGGTGCTGTTTGATAATTTTTGTTTTTTAGGCTTTCTGAGAATCAAGACTCAACTAATCTCTGCAATTCTCCAGCTGTGATCCTTGGAGAGTCTTTGTCCACTCAAAATTTCCCTCCTCACTGTGCATTAGGGCAATTTAGACACATGTCCTCTTCCAGGCAGATTTGTAACATTTTTAGTCGATTGGAACTTCTTAATTATTGCCCTGATGGTGGAAATGGGGATTTTCAATGCCATTTTCTATTTTGTGAAGCTCAACAATCTTTTGCTGCACATCAGAACTATATTCTTTGGTATATGTTTTGTGATGAATGATTAAGGGAATTTGGCCTTAGTGTTTACACATATTTGTACTTTTGTGGAACAGGAAGTCATGGCTGGACAATTTCATGTTCCTAGTCACCCTGGTATGCTAAAAAATGTAAATATGAATGGGAATATACTTCAGATATATTTTACTCATAAGAATTTCTAGGGGTGCCAATAATTGTGGGCAACATGTATTAGAGAAAAACATTTATTTCATAATGTGAGTTTCTCCCTACTTTCAGTTGTTTTACTTTGATTAAAGGTTAGAATTTTGTGAATTTTTTGAATGAAAGCGCAAAAGGATAAACATTGCAGATTTATTTTCACAGCTGCCTTTGCTCATATTTACTAAGGGTGCCAATAATTGTGGAGGGCACTGTATATACAGTCAAAACAAAAATTATTCAGACATTTTTTTTTATTTGTGATATTTTTACTAGTGGGTGCAGGACACTATAGTTAATTTATGTAAGTGAGAATAGCAAAATAAAGTAAACTGTGTCATATTATACCAAAAAATTCTTCATACAGTGGACTACCAGTAAAACAGATATAAATTTGAAACCAAATATTATTCAGACACTTTGACCTGACCATGTTTTGCTTAAGTGTTATCTGACATAATTAAGATTAATTTTTTCTGACACAGTTTAACTCTGAGATCTTGTCATATTTTATTACCATTTTTTTAAACTATAGTGAATAAACTGTATTAATGAATGAAATGTTCAAGGTGTCTGAATAAATTTTGGTTTGACTGTGTGTGTATATATATAATATATATGCTTATACTGTATGTATTAGTTTATATTCCATATATATATATTTGTTTTTTATTGCACATATATATTATAACACTTATATGCAAATAGGTATTTACGCATATTAACATTTGCATTAGTTTGAGTTGTATGTTTAAGTTTGCAACAAAGTGTATATATATATATATATATATATCTTCAAATACTGCATATTATGTATTGGCCTATATTATTATATATGCACAATACAAACTAATACAAATGTTAATATGCGTAAATATATAT
>RJVU01061862.1:680446-700403 GCA_003731715.1 Anabarilius grahami | reverse complement strand
ATATTAGAATAATTTTTCACTATTATTTAATGTAAATATGTGTGTTTGTGTGTATATATATATATATAAAATATATTTTAATTTTTGCATAAAATAATAGTAAATTGTGGTCTTCAGCTACTACCTGCATGCACAAATCCAGTGCTCAGAGTCAGTTAATATAAATTAATGAGTTCTTGACAGTGGGGGCCGGGCCCGGGGTTTGACAGGTCTATTCAGCTGTAATTTTACTCTATAAAGGTCTGGCTAAATCCACCTCCAGACAAAGCGGAGTAGCATTAGAGGCACAAAAGCTTCACAAAGACCCTGAGTACTCCTCATTAAACAGCATGCAGCTCTCCACGCTAACACTAATAAAGACTCGCACCACCACCACCCTCTTATCAGCGAGAGCTTTCCTCTTCCCATCTCATCCTCTTTAAATCCACCAAGATACTTCTCTTAGAAAGCACTCTTGCGGGAGGCATGGAAATGCCCATTTAGGGTTTGTCCGTGGTTTGGCTTTTTAAATAAATTCCTCTTTTACAAACAATCAGAACGCCCCATCAACCTGTAAATCAAGAGGGTCTGTGTAAAAGCCTGACTTATGAGATGTTTAAAATGGAGAGATGTGGCCTGCGTAATGCGCAATCTAATAAATTGCAAAAAATGTCTTAACATATAAATGCATTTGATATTAAGCTCATAATAGGGGCTTTGCAATAAAACACATTACTTTGCCCATTATCAGCATTTGATGGCGGAAATCAATGTTTTGAATCTTTTATTTTGTTTTTGAAGAAGAAGAAAAATTTTCATTTTTTTCCCAAAATGAGAGTGTGTCTAGGCCCCTATAACCGACACATGTCTGATTGGTCTCTTAAAAGTCCAGTCATTTCCCTGCGTACTCACAAGAAAAACGAATTAAAACCAAATTCGCGAGCAGGTGCGAGTAGTGGCCGCCATTGATAGGTGAATCTTGGTGAACAGCATGAGAGAAGTGTTGGAAATGAGATCCTGCTGCCGGACCGCTTTACAAAACCAGACCGGCCTCCTCCTCACAATATGTATTACAAATTGGCTATTTGTATTGAGACTCTTCGGGGGCCCGAGGCACCGAGGGCACATATTCCCTCGGGACGGAGGGTCTATAGCGGGGTCTTTTTAGCAGCGTGCGGGGATGATGGGATGAGAAAGAGAGAGAAGGGGCCCGGTTACGGTGGAAAATTATGTCACGGGAGTGCACGCGGTGTCATTAATGCCACCCTCCCTTTTTCCTGACTCTCTCAGGGGCCCCGCGCGCTCTCATCAGAATGCTAATTTACCATTTAAGAATCCTCCCCTGCGCCCCCTTTCTCAATGGACTTTCCGCGAGGAGAAAAGACGAAACGCACGCGCAACTTGGCCGCACAGATGCGGAGTGTCACCAGGCGCGCGGTTGCACTCCTCGCCCATGTGCATTCAACCCCAATTAATTAACCCGTGGAGCTCAAAGCGAGCAGGTACCCCTCTGCGGCGAGACTCAGATTTTTAAATGCGCATCTCATTTCTCAATTGGCTGCTCTGGCCACTTTTGTTAAGAGAGGGGACTTTTTTTTCACCCGTGCATATATCCAAGATTTTGGCTCTGTTCTAAAAGCAAGTGAGTTGACTACACAGGGAGCATTTTAAGACATCAAAAGGTGTTCTAAGATAGCGTCTTTAAAAAAACTAATCATTAATCATGTTTACTTTTATAGAGAAGGAAATCCCAGATTCATACTGTTTCATACTTATTTTTCATGCTGTTAAACATGGCAGGCAATGTAAAAAATGTTGATTTATAATTATACTTATATTGAATTCTAATCTAATAAAAAATTTGACTTTTGAATCAATTAATCACTGATTTTACCCAACATATGTTTTTTTATGCTTATTAGAGTATTGCATTGTTGACTTTCTAACAACAAATTGTATTGCGAGTCAAGTCTCTAATCTGGTTTGTGTATGTAGACAGTTTCAAATTGGTCTCTTTTGAGTGTTTTATTTGAGTTTGCACTCTTAAAAATAAAGGTTTCAAAATGAGGTTTGCCATAGAAGATCCATTTTGGGTTACCTAAAGAACTTTTAGGTGAACAGTTCTTAAAAGAATCATTTATAGTGTAAAGAACATTTTAATAATCTGAAGGACCCTTTTCCTCTATACGGAACCTTTAGTTCTGTGGATGTTAAAGGTTCTTCATGGAACAAACATGCCTAATAAAGAACCTTTATTTTTAAGAATGTGGATGATGTTGTGTCAGAATAAATAATTATTAGATTCACATCCTAGAACTCAAAAATGTTTCATTTCTTTTATGTATTGCTCGTGATGCTAAAATGGATCCAGATTTGTTGTTGGTGACATCACTATTTGCAAAATGTTTAAAAGCATAGAAAGTAGACTATTAGCATTTTAACTATAATAAAAAAGTAAAATGTGTGGTGGAAGCTACCATTAACACTGTAAAAAGTAATACGCACTATCTACTCAATAAAATTGTGGCAACAGATTACAAGCAATATTATTAATTAAATTCAGCATAAAAGAATTTAGTTAGAATTAATCAAATTAATTCCTTAAAAATCAACCATTTAAAATGGGTAAAATTAGCAAACACCATTACAAAAACCACAAAGTGACAAAAAGCAAAAAGCCAAACTGCCCAACTAAATGAAACACTGACCACCATAATGGTGACAAAACATTTCATCCTTCAGTGATTCTACTTGTTATCATCAGGTGTCTTCAATGTTGGCAATAAAAAATAGAGTTTTTAATTGATCTTTGACCTCTGTCTGTTAGTCAGATGTTTTTGTTTAAATTTTACTCGTTTTAAATGGTTGACATTTAAGGAATTGATTTGATTAATTCTAAACTCAATTCTATTTGTTGATATAGATATAGCGTATTACTTTTTACAGTGTAAGAGCCACTGCCATTTTGGTTCTTTTTACAATGGTCAAGTGAAAGAAATTGTAGCTTTAGTAAAAGTATGAGATTCGATCTT
Source organism: Anabarilius grahami (assembly GCA_003731715.1). NCBI lineage: Eukaryota > Metazoa > Chordata > Actinopteri > Cypriniformes > Xenocyprididae > Anabarilius > Anabarilius grahami. The sequence continues at coordinate 697,392 of RJVU01061862.1, read as the reverse complement.
GTAAATGTGAATGTTTGTTATTAGTCAAATAACACAGCACTAAGAAGGCAGCTTGCTAGGTTTTGAAACAGAGGCCTAATCCTCCTCTAGATCCTGCGTGAGAATTACACTGAGAGGCAGCTCATGGAAAATCAAACCCTTTAAAGTGTTTCCTTTGTTTGGCCCCCCGCGCTCCCTTGACAGATCCCGGATGAAGGACTCAAATAGAGAGTGATGGCGCTCTAATTGCAGGCAGTTGTCATATGGAGATATTTGAATAGAGATTACGGGCGCCACTTCACGCAGATCCACTCCCGTTTAGAGCAGTAAAGCGATGAGAGATCAGGAGAAACTGAGGGATTACACAAATAGACTACACTTACCCAATTAACACTCTAACAAGAGACAACGCACTGCTTAACATCTCAATAGCGCTGTTTTGGGCTTTTCGGCCTACCTCGTGCTGCATGTCTAATGCCAGATTAGCCATGATAACAGATTTTTGTAATCCGAGTGAAGAGGGGAAATCACCTCATGTGACTCCTCATGGTCAAATTAGAAGTTGGGGTGTTTAAATTGATTGCTAGAATGTGTATTGTTGGCCAACGTGTTTATGTTGCATTTGTTTAGTTTAGTATTTTATGTATGCTCATGGTTTAGCATTGTTATAGCACCTCAGTTGAAGTAAAAAAACGGACTAATCCGTGGTGAATAGTGTCGCTATGAAATTAGCGACAGATAGAATTTTAAATTCAAGACAAACTTGGATGGATGGATGACGGACGGACAGACAGACAGACAGACTGTTTGATTGATTGACTGTTTGTTTGATTGATGGATGGATGGAAATATGGATGATGGAAAGATGGAGGGACGGACGGACGGACGGAAATATGGATGATGGACGGACGGACGGACGGAAATATGGATGATGGACGGACGGACGGACGGAAATATGGATGATGGACGGATGGACGGACGGAAATATGGATGGAAATATGGATGATGGACGGACGGATAAATATATAGATAGATAGATGGAATGATAGAACGATAGGTAGAGCGATAGATAGAACGATAGATAGAGAGATAGATAGATAGATAGATAGACAAAAAATCTGTATATTATAATCAAGTAATATTATAGTCAAAATTACATTTTGAGGAGATTTTGAAATACGAGTTGTTTTGAAATAAATACACTAGCTTGTATTATTTATTTTCTTTTACAGCACAGGCCTATGGAAACAAAAAAGGGCCATTTACAATGTGCAAGGGTAGTGTGAAGTGTATGTTTAGTTTTTTGAGTGCAGTGTGTGTGTGTGTGTGTGTGTGTGTGTGAATAGCTTCACTAATCATTGCATTTGAAAAGCACTGATTTATGGCTGTTGTTGAATGCGGGCCATGATGAGAGGGCCGGTGGTAAGTGCATTTGGATGTCTCTGTGTGATGGTGGCGTAAATAGGCGCTTTATTTATTGCCGTGCTGGGGCCCTCCGCGCGGAAGAGCGCCTCCCCAAATTGAAATATAGCGCGAGTTTACTCTGCTGATTAGGGCTCGAGCGCTGCAGCCGCCCAAGGCTATCATCAAACAGAGAACGGCGCGAGCTGACACCTAATTGTGGCGGGATTAATGTGCGCGGAGTGACAACAAATAACCCCGAGTGTCAGCGCGAGAGACTGGTCCCGCACAATGGATGAGGCTCCGGGCCTTTGGTGTGGGGCCACGTGGGACCCTAATGTGGTGTAATCCGTGATAATCCTATAAAGGCTCGGTTATAGGTGTTGGTTCCCCTTTAGGGATTATAGGTGTCTGCTGAGAGATATTTTGTTGGGATTCAATGGATGAATTATTTGGTAACATTCCATTAAACCTGTAATATAATGAGCATTTGAATGTGGGATTTGATACACATAGCCTATCATAGTGGGAAATTGAGGTGATTGAAAGACTAAAAATAGCTTGCCAACGTGTTTAGGTAGCACTTAGGCCTGCTTGTTTTGAACATTCTGATAGCCTTCTTGTTAGATGTAATGGAGAAAATGGTCTCTTTCTGCCATAAACTGAATTACATTTGCATAGTCTTTCATGACATTACTTTTTTGCATTATTTCACTGCATTGCTGTGGACGGAAATGCAATAGCCCACTTAGAAAACACAATTTATTATCGCAACTTATTGTATCTGAATTAAATTCAAAAATTGGTTGCGTTGTGTGACCGTAAAGCGCATTTACAAATAGATATGTTTACAAGTAGTAGCTAATGTGACAGCATAATGAACTTTGTGGGCTATTATTATCTTTGTTTCACATGAACATGCTTGGATATTGTTTGCAAGAGGATAATATTCCCAAACTTCTAATATAACCCCCTCCCATACACACACACACACACACACACACAAGCGTCCCTACAGACACTCATCCAAGCGTTACCATATAAACTTCCAATAAAATGGAGCCGCGTGATGACCTTTACCGTAATTCATCACCGAGCGCGCCGGTGACTGAGGGGGGCCCTTCACAGACCGATAATTTGATTACTACAACATCTGTAACATCAATAATGTCCGATGAGATTGTTTTGCGCACCCAAACATGCCGTGGCCATAAAAGAGAGAGAGAGGGAGAGAAGGTGTCATCATCTCTTTGACATTTTACTTGCATTTCCGATTAGGTGAGCGTGCAAGATTAGAGAATATCCACGTGGCCGCACCAGGACGTTTGACGGTGACTGCCATCTGCCATATTGGACAAGTGTCATCATACTTTGCTAAGTATCGCATACCTCAGTACTTTAATGTCATCTGTGATTAAATGGAGTTGGTTTGACTGAAGCAAGCTTAAACTGACACTGTCGTGCTCCTGATTACCCTAAATCACTTTTCATGCTCTTGAATTTGTCTCACCTGCTTTATAATGAGTTTAAATCGTAGGTGAGAGACACAGCCCGTCTGCACGGTTTAAAATCCCGCGCACAAACGCGCAGGAAACACTTAGAACTGGATATAAATGTTTTGCCTAACCAGAGGAAGCATTGCGCTCACAATCCAATCGCGTGATCCATTAAGCTCATTTATTAAACGCAATTTGCTTTGTGTCATTGACTTGAGTAACGCCTCGGAGTTAAGAACGGTAAGACACAGACACGACCACCGGGCGGGACAGCAGGGAAACACGGATCTGACACACGGAATTAGGAGGCAATTAAGAGGAGGTGGTTCCCTGATAAACGGTGGACACCTATGGACAGCGCAGGGCGAGTGTATTGTCAGCTTAATTGCTATATTCTGATCGCTCTTTAATGGCGCTATCACCCCCTGAAGCTCGCCAGCTCCTCTAAAGCTGTGCGGAAGCACTTACCGGTCAGTCAGTGTGTTGAGTGACCTAGTAAAAAAGTCAAACTATAAGGTTTTAAGTCAAAAGTCCAGTCATGTGAATGTTAGCGTCTTAAATTTTGATCATTTTTATGCATGGTATCCTCCTACACCATCATATTTTTCTAATGAATGTTGGGTAAATAAATAGCAACCAAAACCAGCCTATACAAAACATGTATTAAGCCAAGAATCAGCTATATAATGAAGGTTGAACTGTGTTCTCAGTATTAAATGTTGTCATTTAATTATTGCAATAGTCAATCTGTTGGCCAAAACAATTATTTTTTATATTTGTGATACTTAATATAGCAGGTTCATAATGTGACAGTAAACACTGTTATAGGTCAATATGTGTTTAATGAACTGTATCTTTTTTTCCAGGGTAACAATATTTGGTAGACTTTAAGGTAGGGTAGGTTGGGGTTAGATGCCCCCCCCAGGAAATGATGACCCCTTAATGTTTTTCTTCTGTAGATGATACAAAATCTGATCTCAGCACTATTGGCTACACTATTTTGTCATTTCATCTGAATATCAATATTTGTGAGAATTAGTCCACGATTGATCTAATTTTGTGTCTCTGGAAAATAGTGATCTATAACATATGTAAATGTATTGTAGTATTGTAAAATACTATAAAATACTAAGTTTTTTGTGTCTTTTTGTTAATGGGGGATTTGTGGACACATTCATGTTTTTAGATTTGTGGAGTAAAAGTTTATTTTGAAGTAAAAAGTTAAAATTAGATCCTTAGTGTCATTATTTTAAAAATTTGATTAAATACTGTAATTAATGGGGTTATTATTCAGTATTTCCATGAATTAGATGTACATTTTAGACATCTTTGCTTTCATTAAAACCAATGAAAGTATAGCACAATTTGCATACACTCTAAAAAATGCTGGGTTATAAACAACCCAAGTTGGGTTGAAAATGGACAAACCCTGCAATTAGGTTGTTTTAACCCAGTAGTTGGGTTAAATGTTTGACCAACGTGCTGGACAGTTTTATTTAACCCAACTATTGTTTAAAAATGACTATATGGCTGACTTAAAATGAACCAAAAATAGGTTTGAAATTAAAAATCAGACACATAATTACTAGAGGCAACAATAATAATCAAAAGGTGAACATTTATTAATAAGCAATTTAATAAATGTTTGTTTAATTATTATTCATTAAACGTATTAATACATTTTCATTTATTAAACATTAATAAACGTTAATTTCCAACATACTTTGGGTACATTTTAAGCAAGCAATACAGTAATTTTTAAACAATAGTTGAGTTAAATAAAACTACCCAGCAGGTTGGTCAAACATTTTAAATGTTTAATTGGGTTAAAACAACCCAATTGCTGGGTTTGTCCATTTTTAACCCAACTTGGGTTGTTTTTAACCCAGCATTTTTTTTTTTAGAGTGTAGTGTTGCTAATCTTCAATGAAAATATGGGCAATTAAATAAGTGTTATATCAAAAGTCATTTCTACATTCTGAGAAAAAAAAAAGGGTGTGTTGGGGGGTGCTTCTTATCCCAGGTAGGGTGGCCAGTTTAACCCTCTTTCAATATTTGACATTTTGTGCTATACCAAATAAATTAGCAAATGTCTCTGTTCATTTCCTATAATAACACAATGGTTGATGCATCATCATCCTGCACCTGCTAAACTTATCTAAATATGTTACAATTTAAAAGTAAATCCACATTGTTCTTAAAGGGGTCATCTTAGCCTATATGTCTATACATAAATTATACAAAAATAAACCCACCCTGATATTCACTGGAGTAAAAAGTGTAACATCCGGTAACATCCTCCTTTGCTATACAGGGTTTTTTTTGTCTAATAAGTAGCTAAAATGCATGCAAAGTCATGCGTTTGCATCTTTTGCGTGGCTATTCCATCAGGGCTGGAGCAGAGGGTTGATTGTGTGCGGGATTGGGCCGGTTTGCGGGTCTGGATGACGCCGTTCCCATGCGCAGAGATGCATGATTAGTTGTGGTTTGTGTTAACTAACATGTGCACGTATTTGTGTAGCACTTTAAATCATCTTTGTTTGTGTTTTGCAAAACCCCATTTGTTCTAGTTTGTGATGGCTGTTTTCTTGCCCCTGCTTTTCACTATTAGGCATATTTAAGGCCAGGCGCGCGCAGGCAGCAAAGGCACTATGTTCAAGGTTGAGTTACTTTTGGGGCTTTTTTGTGTGAGCTATTTGTCTCAGCAGTCAGTACTGTTAATGTTACATTAGGTGTTTGATGTTTCATCATTTCAACCAATATTGCGTGAGATAACGAATGTAAAATGAAACCGCTAGGAACACGTTTGAATTCCCTCAGAAGGTGCTGGAAAAAAATTCCACGCGCCATGCCTATTAGCCTGGGTAATTTATTTTGTGTATGTCAGAAAACAAGAAGGCCAGAAAAAGAATATGGGGCTTTCTTTTCCATTACCAAACATTACAATCTTATTTCCATCACTGCACCGTTAAGTAATTTGCGAAAAGCCAACAGAGTCTGGCGCGCCACGCGCGTGGCGTGTGTTTAAACCCATTACTTTACCTTTTAATCAAACCTCGCGCTCGTGTCAAAACGCGCCGTTTTCGCCATGCATCTCTCTGAGCTCGTTCCAGTTCACCGGATGACCTTGAAAATGTTTGCTCTCCTAAACGTTGTCGCCACCCCCCCCCCTCTCTCTCTCTCTCTCTCTCTCTCTCTCACTCTCACACACACACACACACACACACACACTCGTGTCATGCAATGTTTTCATTGTTATAATATCCTTGTTTCAATCCATTTAACTTTTTAAATTGTCACAGTCGTTTCTTTCATTTTCTACCTGAGTATACGAGTTTTCAGAATATCAACTTGAATTCCTCATCACAATTATATTCAAAGTGGTCAAAAAGTGTAATGAACTTATCACTGCAGGTTCTAACTTTCATTTAACTTACAAATTTAAGTCAACCGTTAAACTATGGTTTAGTAAGGCAGCAATTCAACTTAAAACAGCTTATATTAATACAGCTATTAGGGTTTTTTGTGGAAATATCTGCATAAAATGTCTTAGTGGGCTTAACAGTAGACTAATGGCTAAATTAATGTTTACATACAATTAGTGCAATTATAGCCTATCATATAGCTAAATCCATAAATGCTACATTTCAAACATTTCAGTAATCGCAAAAAAATATAAATCGAGTTCACGTGAGGAAGTATCCATGGCATTGGATGCTAAGGGCGCCAAACCCGGTTGCGCGAGACGAATCTCTCTCAATAGAAAAACACTGACTGAAATTCTCTTAAAAAGTGGACCCTATCAGAGGTAGGCTTTTGAATATCTCCCACTCGCTCGGCACTGTATAAAATGAATACAGCGCAAAAGATTAAACGCTATAAAGACAGATTAACAGTTCGAGATTAAATGCGTTTATGTGACTGCTGCCCTCTTTGACGTGCGCGTACCCGCGCCTTTAGTATTGGCTTTATGCTTTTTGGAAGGCTTGTGTGAGTGTGTGTGTGTGTGTGTGTGTGTGTGTTTGGGTAGGTGGGGAGGGGGATTGTTAGTTGCTTTCGGCTGTGATTTATCGCAGTCCCGGGGAACGCCGCTCCCGTTCCTGTCCTAACGCATTTCAGCGCGCGCATCAGCCGTGATTAAACACCTGCTATGGCGCGCGAACAAAGCGCGCTAATCCAATATGTATCTCTGACATCTTAAATATCGTCCAATCCCCCGGCATCACGCGCAGCTTTTCCGCAAGATGGAATTCTAAAACATATTTTTCTAATTTATGGACGGACGATAAATCAAAATTAAGCCGTGGACAATGAAATATACATCAGCGTGCCGAGAACAGGCTTGAAATGCAGCTACAGGCTCGAGCGCGTGCATAGGTGTGGGATTTGCAGTGGGTTTTGTGGTCTTGCTTTATGAAACATCAGAGATGGCTCAAGTCAAATTCTGTCCCTATACAAAATGTACCCTGGTAAGCTTAGTCTCTGCCAAAATACCATACTACAATGCAACGGCTGTAACTTCACTGTAAAAATAAATAAATAAAGAAGAAATTGCATTAATACAGCGTTGTAAAGTCACAGATAAGCCTAATAAAAAATGTGAATGACGTTTTATGTAAAACACATTTTAAATTAAACAAAATTACCAATGCTGCTGTTTTGTTTAAGGTTTGTGAGCTCCCAGCATGCATTGCAGCTTGAAATATGATGTGATTATTGTTACAGGATTGTTGTTTTGCTTTTTTCCTGACTTTATTTATGTCATTGAAGTTGATTTTGCTATTAGCATTAGGTATTTGTTGTGTATGAGAGCATTTTTTTTTAATGAATCATATTAGTTTTGTATTTTTTATACTGGTATTGAGGGTTGTGTGTTATCAAGGATCTGTATGAATCTGTTGCACATTTTTTGCGTATATGGATATGCTTTTCAATTAAAAGATTGCACTGTTTTTTACACTAATAGTCATATAAACTTAAAAGTAGGAATGATCAAATGACAACTTATTTTATACTTTTCTAAACTGTAAGTCTGCAGTAATGGTTTCAGTTTATTGGTTGAATGAGACATATTGCTTTTTAGTTATAGCAAACAAATGCAAGTTGGCTAAACAAAGTATTTTACTGATGAGAATTAAGACCAAAATGAAATTAAACGAAAGGAAAGCTTCTTACATTTCATTGTTCGACAGTATAACAATAACAGTAACTGGTATTTTGGTAGAAACATGGTTACTTTCTCTCTTTCCTCAAGATATTTTTGGCTCAAATCCTTATATACACAGGCCTATAAATGTTTGCTGTCTTTTATCTTAGATCTTTTAGTTTGCGGTTGATACACACATGCCTCTGCAAGGTGTATGAGGTGAGTATATCCATCCTAACTTCATTTGCATGCTCTTTTGTCAGATAAATCATGCCCAGTGAGTCCTATATGTTGCTATTGTTTTCTCTGGAGCTAGATTTCTCGCTCTCAGACAGACATAAAGGAAGGCCATTCTCTCCGGTCACTGTCACGGTGATGCTTATTATTTGTGACTCTTCAATTCCACAGTTTCCCCGAATTCTCAGCACATTCTGCCCAGTGTATTACGCGCCGTGAACTACTCGGACATCAGACGCGTGTCTGTGGCCCTATAGCCACATAATGGATTCAGAGCCCTGTTCTTGTGTTTGGAAACAACCCAACACCTACGACGGCTGAAACAAAGAAATTTCTGACCATCGTTTTGTTTGCCCTTACAGGCCTTTATTCTGGATTTCCATGGCCAGGAGAAATGGCTCCGTGCAGGAATAATACATCATCAGACTGACCTAGTTTGCAGGACCGCGGGTGCTCGGGAAGGATAATTGTTTGTAATCATCTTAATTAATATAATAATCATCTAATTTTATACCTCCTAATGAAAATTAAGTGCATTTTGATGCATAAGTTGTAATCAGCAGGCCAAGTAATTCATCTAATGATTTGTATCGGTGTTTATTCAAATAAGCAAACAATTTAATGCATTAATTTATACAGATTAAAACTTTGCAAGCTCAAACAGGGCACTGGAGGTAGACCTGCAGGTACATTTCAGCACCTTCCAACAGCCTTTAAACCCCTTCAGAAAGCAAACAGTTGTAATTATTAGAGGAAATATTATTTTGTATATGGGTCAATGACAAATAAGGATGTTTAAAGGAGCTTAAAATCTTCATTCCAAAATAAAATTCTGCTCAAACTGGTGACCAAAGTTGTTTAGCTGAAAATGTGTGCAGAATGAGCGTCATTTGTCTAACTTTATTTTAATGACCAGTGACAATCTCAGTAACTCACAATATTGACCTGCATATTATGTAGCATAATGTAGGCCACAGAGTGTAGATGAAAAATAAGTCCAAAATTAATCAAATATAAATAGGTTATGAAGACTTCGTCATGACTGGTACCTAATATGCAGCTAAAATGCGGTACATTTGCTTTCATTGTTGATGAAAGTTACTTTTAAAAGTAATGCATTACAATATTGCGTTATTCCCTAAAAAGTAACTAATTGCTTTACTTAGAAAGTAATGCGATACTTTTGCGTTACTTTTTCTCATCTGGGCTGGGCTTGGCTAATGTAAAGGCCCTTTCACACCAGAAGTTAAATGAATAAGCCTCAGGCTGAAGGAAATGCAAATTCACACGCGTACAGTAGAGGGCGCAGCAACAAGAAAGTTCAGTGCTCTTCAACATTAAAAACAAAAAATTAAACACAAATGTGATGTTTATCCAAAGTCATTTTTGCTTATTGGTATAGCTGAATTGGATCATCAAAGGTCAGCAGCAAAGACATTGGTTAATAAAGTGAGATTAAATACATAAAGTATATTTGTGTTATTTACAGTCCCCCTGTAGTCAATAATTGTATTCCTTCAAACTCATCTTTGATCACCAAAATAACATATTTAAACCTTTTTTTTCCCTGTGAAAACAAATATTCTTTCCTTAAAATAGCTCTAATGAAACTGTACTCCCTTGCTTTGTTTAAAATGTTAATTAGCCCCGCCTCCACTCGCACAAGCTCAGCTAGATCTATTCGGTCAACTTACTGAGGTAAACGCTGCACAATGGTATCGCACAAACATCGGTAATTAATATGATTACCGTTTTGCTTGACTACATTATCAAAAGGCTAATAATGTGTTGCTAATTTTACACAAACCATGTTCCCGTTTGCCAACAGAGTCTTCCTTCTAAAAATCAGTATAAAAGCTTTGAACAACTCAGAATGTCAGTGGAGAAAAGCATATAGTTCATCATAATATTATATACATCATACACCCATTATATTGCTAAATCTACTTGGTTTTTTTTTCATCAACAGAAAATACTGTGATATCAGAGCGGTCATAGTTAATGATATGCTAAAGCCCGCCGGCATGTTGACGTGATTGGTTATAAGGTAGTTTGTGACGTCACAGACACCAGCGATTTCAAATCGTGTTTTTGAAACTCTTTAGATCACTGCAGTTTTAAAGAGAAAATACTCAGCAATGATGTTGACTTATGAATTTCCACATGGTTTGTCTTAGTTGTTTAGGCTATATGTCTTGCCACTTGACATATAGCCTAAACAACATTAAAAAAACTTTAAGATATTGCATAGGTTTGCATAGTATTCTGAGTTTATATTTGACACTTTTTATTAATTTTGAGGAATACTGAATCTGTTTTTGTGCAAGTGAGATGAGTAAATGTTCACATTTAGTCTAGAACTACAATACCCATCATGTTTACACAGCGCTCTCAACATGGGGGACAGGAGAGCTGTCAGTCAGTAAATGGGAAAACAAAGGAACATGCGTTACTTGTTTGAAAAAGTAACTCGGATATTTTGTTGTAAATTTAAAAGTGCGATACTTTACTAATTACTTGGGAAAAGTAATCTGATTACATAACTCGCGTTACCTGTAATGCATTACCCCCAGCACTGTTGGCTTTTCATTTCACAGAATATTCATTTATTTATAAATTAATTATTTATAGTAGGCTCATTGGCATAATGCTGCCACATGTATGTCTTGTAACAGTGTCATTTTTCTACAATATTCAGAAGGGAATGAGTAAAGAGCCGTTTCTTGTATTCCTGCAGACATGCTTAATTTCAGGATGTTTAATGTCACATTTCTATTGTCTTTTGCTTTCAGATCTTCCCTGAATCATTTCCATCAATGCATCAGTCAATCAATCTTCCCCAACACCACACGCCATCAGCAACTCCATTTTGTTGTTTCTTCTAATGGAAACGGCTCTCCATGAGAGTTCTGATGAGTGCGAGTGATGAACGAGGACACAGTTTGGTGAGAGTAAGTGAAAATCACACTCTTCCTTCACTCAGCGACTTTTATGTAAAACAGCACAATTAAACAATGTCTTGAAAATGAATGTATGCTGGAAACACGAGGCTCATTTGGCTGATGAATGGCCGCACTTCGGATCAAACACGATTTTAGTTGAGTGTGCGTTTAATACCGCTCTCATTGAAGTATTTCAGACCGCATTCATTCATTCATTCATTCATTGTTGTTTCTATCAGCCATTTAAATGTATCTAAGGTGGTTTGCTGGTCTGGTCAGGCAGGAACACCATCTGGAAGACCAGCTAAACCAGCAAACAGGTTAAAGCTGTTTTTTTTTTTCAGCAAAGTTTTATTATTGTTAATTGTAAGCCACTTTGGATAAAAGCGTATGCTAAGTGAATAAATGTAATAATATTTATATTAATATTAATTTTAGTAGGCCTGCTGTTGCTGTTTCTGACAGGGTTATTATTGTTAACTAAAACTAAAGCTAAAGCATTTCTGTTAAAGGCACACTATGTACATTTTCGCCACTAGAAGTCACCTATTCAAAACATGCAGTTGCGGAAAATCAAGAAAACAAGATTCAAACAATAAGACTAAATGTGTTGAGCTTTATAACAATAATTAGTTTTCTGTCTATAAATGTAACCAAACAGTTGTTCCATTGTCTAATAAAACATATAATATATTAAAGCGTCTTTGGTGTTTCCATGGTTTCCAGAAAATAAAACCGGAAACCGAGGGTAATTCGGGTATGTCATTGATAGGCGACACATGGATACGGTCCGTGTCCTGGTTAAAATTGCTTATTTCTCTGGATTTAAACATTCTTGGAAACCTCTGGGATAATGTAAGTACACAAGTCAACAAAATATATAACACTGTTCTAGTGGTTTTTGGATATTTTAATCCAAAAATCTTACATATTGTGCCTTTAATTGAAATAATGCTGAAATAAAACAAAATATAAATATTAGTTGAAAAACTTAAACTATATGAAAATTAGAAAATGTTGCCTTGGCAATAAATTGAAATAAGTTTAAGCTGAAACACTAATATTATTAACTGGAAATAAATAAAAAAAATCTAAAACTGAAATAAAAATAAATGTAAACATAAATAGGAAGAGGAAACTAGGAAAACACTAATAAAATGACAAAAGCACATAACGAAATGACAAAAAAATTTAATTAAAATGAACATGAAAACTAAAAATATAAAAGTAAAAACAAAATCGGAATAAAACTATAGTAGAAAACTAAAATAACACTGGTTCCTGATGTCCTATATTGGGTGTTGCAGTCGTGTTTACAGCAGCAGGTGAGTTGTTTTATATCATGGCCGTTTTTGTTGCTGTTCGTGAGTGCGAGCGGGTGAGGGAATTTTCATTCCAGCTTTCGCCTCTGTTCGGCCCCTGAAACAGGGGGATGTGATCAATCTGCCGCCTATTAAGGCCGTTAATTGATAATGCATACTAATTAGGCAGAGCTTTGGTACTTTAGAGACTTTGAGGAGGTAATTGTCGGCACAAGTCCAAATGTAGTTTAAAAAGCAGTCTGCGCGAGGTGAAAAATTTCACTCTGCTGGCGTGAGCGGCCTATAATGAACCACACTCATAAACAGGCTTTCTGCACACATACCATTCAAAAGTTTGGGTCAGTATGATTTTTTTTAAAGAAATGAATACTTTTATTCAGTAAAGATGCATTAATTTGACCAAAAGTGACAGTAAAGACATATAGGGGTGGTTTCCCAGACAGAGATTAAGCCTAGTCCTAGAATAAAATGGCCCTTTAAACCGGATTAACATCTGCTTTCTCTGTCATGGTTTAAAATAGTCCTAGACTTAGTCTAGTCCAGAGTTTAATAAGCTGATTTCCTGGAGGAAGACTAGAGCTACTCCAGGACTAAACTGAGGCTTAAATTAAACCTACCAGGAGGCAGGTTTAATTTCAGATTAACGTTGTGTTTCAAAGAAGACACATGTATTACATGGATATATATATAAGGTTTTTTAAAGTTTTTTTTTTATGCTGTTCACTTTATTTAAACAATTTATTTTGATTTAACACCATTGTTTTTGGTTCAAATGTGATTGCATCATGTTAAATTGACTTGAAATGGTTACTAGAACTCACCTGATGCTTTCATTTTGAAATAACATGTTTCAGTCAAGTACCCCAATCAAACAAGACTTTCACTTCCCATCATGCTTTGCACCGGGCTGCATTGGGAGAGTAAATTTTGAAAAAGTGTTATTTTACGCATTTTTTAGAAAGATGAGAATATGGAGAGACATTTTACTGTTTTAATGTTCTATTATGTAAAGGTTTTTGATATGTTAGTGTTTTTTGGAGATTACCGTTGTGGTGAAGTGTTGAGCTTGTGCTTGGGTTGAGGACCTGCTGACAAGAATTGGCTTTTTTACATAATAAAGCCACCACTATGATAGTGCTTTAGATCAAGCCAGTATCATTTCTAGACTGCCAACACTGATCATCACATGTGTAAATAGTTATGTTTAGTTTGTTGCTATGTAAAGACAAAACAAAAGCATTAATAATCATAGGATTATTATATATATATAGAATTCATCTTTTTAAATAGAATTCATTACAAACAGATTTCCAGGCATTTCTTTTTTTTTTCACAGATGATGTATTTTGCTTGCTTTAAAAGAACTGTCTCTTGTTTTGTAAAGTTTTTTTTTTTTTTTTTTTTTTTTTTGGGGGGATTGCAGTCTTTTTCTGCTGCCATTGTTTTATTTTGGATTTGCTTCTCCGTTCCATGCAATTTTAAGCTTTTCTTGGTTCATTCCATGTTTTACAGGCAACCTCTCTCATGCTAATTCAGATTAGCACAGTTGGTTTTAAATTAATCGTTTATTTTAATTCAGGACTCCATAGTCCAAGTTTTAGTAATCTGTACTTAATCTGTGTTTCAGAAAGCCATTTTTTAAGCCACGATTAACTATTCTAGATTAAGGCCTATCCTTGCTTAATTTAAACCCTGTCCGGGAAACCGCCCCATAATGTTACAAAACAAAGAATCCTGAAAAAAAAGGTATCATGGTTTCCACAAAAATATTGCGCAGCACAACTGTTTTCAGCATTGATCATAATAATAAATGTTTCTTGAGCAGCAAATCAGCATATTAGAATGATTTCTGAAGGATCATGTGACACTGAAGACTGGAGTAATGATGCTGAAAATTCAGCTTTGATCACAGGAATAAATTACATTTAAAAAAATATTCAAATAGAAAACCATTATTTTAAACTGTAATAATATTTCACAATTTTACTGTTTTTATTGTATTTTTGATCAAATAAATGCAGCCTTGGTGAGCAAAAGAGACTTCTTTCAAAAACATTTAAAAATCTTAGCCAAACCTTTGAACTATTGTGGGCATAATGATAGCTTTTGAGTTAAAATGTGCATGCTTTATGTGCTTTGATTAGTTTACTAATTATATACATAGAAATGAACATTATAATGTTCTTTTACAATATACAGTATTTTGTTGTAGCGATAAAGTGTGCATTGTGTCAAACTGTTAAAAATAAAGGGTTTAATTATAATCAAAAACCATTGAAGAACCTTTATTTTTAAGATTGAACACAAGACATTATTGTTCCATCTTTGCTTGAAGGTTGTTTGAACGTTGCATTCCAACAGCAGGCCGACACAAACTTCTCTTGCGTTGTGCATGATGCGTGCGTGGTCATCTTGAGTGAGACGCATTTAACTTCACTTGATGCAACATCAAGCAGCCCCTGACAAGCATGCATCAAAGCACGCTGCTCTAATTAAACTAGATCAACATGTGAGAATATTTGTTCCTTTTCAGTGTCAAAATCAAGACCCTTTGAACCGTCAATCTCCCGCGCAAATGAGCGTGTCTGTCTGCCGTGTATAGAGGCTGGATGTGATGTTGTCAAAAGCAGTTGCCATGGCGGTTTGTTGTGGTGCTCGACCCGAATTTGTTCCCCTTTGCTCCGCGCGTCCCTCACAAGTGAAGCCTGTGGCGCGTGTCTGAAGGTTGTCACATGCTGTTTTCTGTCCGAACGGTTCGTGGACATCCTTTAAAACGAGACGCTGTATTAATATTTATTCAAAACTTCAACTTCATAGTGAGAGATTTGTGTTCAACCGTATATAACAAAGCTTACATATAAACACAGTCCAGACTAAAGTGTTTTTACGTTCATTAAAGACATCAATTACGTGAAAAAATAGCCTCCTGATGAGCAAATCAAACTAAATGACAGGTTGAAATAAATATAGCCGGGTCACGGCACCACCGCGGCCTGGAGTAATATTCTTTGTTGTCATAAAACTTGTTGTTTATCATCTCTGACGTTTTTTTTTTTTTTTTCTTTTGAAAATGTGTAAATCTGTTTTATATAGCCTCTCTCTCTCTCTCCCTCCCTCCCTGTCTTCCTTCTCTTTTTTTTTTGGGATTTGTTTGTTTCCCGCTTTTCTCGAGGGGTGCGTGAAGACAGACAAGCTTGCCAGATTCATTTTCTGATCAAAGCTGTTTGATTTGGTCAATTTTGCCACATTGGAGACGTTCTCTATTACTGAGATAAATAGCCCCGGGCTAACTGTCAACCAAAACTTGTAAGCTAATAAATTATTCCAATTTCTCCCCGCCGGATTTCTCCTGGGAGACAGCCTCTAGGAAATACACTTTTTGATTAGTAAATTTCTGTGTGTGTGTGTCTGGACATTCGGATGTGTCGTCTTTGATTAGCGGCGGCCCTGTTAGAGTCGAGGGCGGCAGAGGGGCTGTCAGTCGAGCCCAGACTCTAATGCATAATGCATTGACACAACCGGCTTTCTGCCACCTCCCTCTCCCAGAGCGAACGGTGGCGGACCGGGTTACCCTCACCTGAGAGCTCCCTCTCTCTCTTTCTCTCTCACTGTCCCTTTCTTGGCTGTGAGTCCTCACTAACCAGCTCAGGAAATAAAGCATCGTGACAGATCCTCGCTCGCTCCAGACCTGTAGTTATGAGTGCCCGGCACACACACACACTTGGAACTTGGAAATCGCTTGACTTGAGCTGAAAGTGTGCAATCAGCAGAATAGGGTAGAGCTGTTTGACTGATAAGCTGTTGGGAAATTGATCTCCACCCACTGTCCCGATAACCCCCCACCTGCCCTCTCTTTTTTTCTACACTTCTCTTTTATCCATCTTCTTTTCTCTCTTTCTCTTTTACTCCTTTTTTGCAGGAGCCAGCACTCAATCTGGAGCCATTCTGCCACAAAAAAAAGGTTTTGACTCTGCATCAGGTGCTTAAAACTTGGTGTGTGTTCTTTTATATATATATATATATATATTTGATNAAAACTTTAATATATATATTTTAATTATATATATTAATATATAGCTTTGAATTTATTTATTTACAAACAGAATATGCATTTGTAATGCATATTCTTTTTGCATTATATCACATTTTAATATGTTTAATACAAAAATACAGTACTATACTGTACAGTACAAATGTATGGCGTCAACTGTTTTTTTATGTTAATCGTTTTAAAATGTAATGTATTTGTGTGATGTAAAGCTGAATTTTCAGCATCATTACTCCAGTCTTCGGTGTCACATGATCCTTCATAAACCACCTTAATGTTCTGATTTGGTCCATAATAAACATTTCTTATATTATCAGTTGAAAATGTACTGTTTTAAAGTATTAAATACTTAAAAAAAAAAATACTGACCTCATA
>RJVU01061862.1:652125-662346 GCA_003731715.1 Anabarilius grahami | reverse complement strand
TGTTGATTCAACTTAGTGGTTGATTAACATAGTGTATATACATTTTTTATTTATTTTTTTATATTCATATAGTATGTCCTTCATATAAGATTAAGAATATTATTATTACATACATACTTTTTAACAAAAAATTTATATATTTTTTTAAAAGACTTGTTATTCTTTGCATTGCTCTTAAATAAAGCGTCTTCATGTGACCTAAAGGCCAGGAAGGTGATCTGTGGAAAAGCGCGTTTATCTTGCTCACCTGTTCTCGGCCAATGTGTGTGTGATTTGTTTAATCCGTGAAAATGGTCTCAGCGCTGTAAACAAGCCGCGCGCAGAATGAGGGCGGCCATCCACGCGTGGCAGCGCTGCCTATTTGTCAAAAAATCTTCCATAAACAAATCGTGGGCCGGGCGGGATAGGTGATGTCTCCATTTTAAACAGGGGCTTAAACTCGGAGGGCACATGAAAGAGCATCATTCAGAGGTGACTGTTTAACTCCATAAATCACGTTGATGAGGTTTGGGAACATGTATGACAGTTTCTTTTCACACACAATCTCTTCATTTGAAAATGTATCATTAGTAAAAGACTGTATTTTATAGCCAGTATAAAAGGCTTTGTTTTTGTCATTTTTACAAGGGAACGCATCGAGATGGGGAGGTCCTCAGATATGTCTAATGTTTAATTCAATGCCATGGTCGCTAAGTATTTTTTAATTGACAAATTAGCGAGTTCTAATATACTGGAATTTAATCCTAATTAGTTAAGCGGCTGCTCAAGGTTTGAACATTGCACCATTTATTAAGAGGTCAATTTATTATTTGTTAAGAAGGCTTTATGAAATGAAAGGGCTATTTTTCAAATCGCTCCGCCCTTTAACCGTGTCGTGCTGTTTGCTGTAGTCATTATGAATTCACTTTGATTTCAATCCCACAATAATATGGTCACTAATGGCTCTGATATTGACGCTAATTGTAAGAGTCAATATTGAGGCACAGCGGGAAGCCTCAGTCAGGTCGGGTCTGTGTTGCAGTCCTACACACCGCTGTTGACTTGTTTCTTTATTTGCATTTATTTCATGTCATTTTTAAATACCTGTAAATTTAGACAATAAGTCTACATCTTTTATTTTTCCTTTTATATATTTTTAGAAAAATAACAGTCAGTTTAAACCAACTGCAGCCAATTAACTCAAAAAAGAATGCATTTATATTGCTAAATTAATGCGTTTACAAAGCACACCTGCTTTATCAGATCTTTATCAGATTGCATCATTTTTTATTGTAAGTAAATTAAACACATAAGCTTGCTCTTTGGGGACTATAATTCCAATTAAAACCTTAAAATGCTTTGTGTAGTGAAACATTATTACTATTATAGCTTTTTAATTCCACAAAGACTATTTTTATTCATTTTTGTTTTATTGTTCCTATTTTTTTTTTTTTGTAAAAATCTATAATTTCCAAAGAATTTAGCGAATTATTATTATTATTATTATTTAAATAAGATTTAATGTTTAAAGTAAAAACATGCATGTGTTAACCAGTGCATATTTTGTGTTTACAGGACTCTCTCTCGCTCTCTCTCTCTCTCTCACACACACATATTTTAGGACCCCAGTCCCTGGTTCCCCCGTCCCCCATCCGTACACAATGTCCTTCGGCTCTTGCAGGCGCATCATGTGCCGCCGGAGCGGACAGATGAAGAAGAGGATATTAAGTGACTCTATCTAACATCCAGGACACAATGGCGGTGATTGATGGAGGACAAAGTAGGAACAGCAGGACGGAGGATGGGGAGGGGGGTGTCCGTTGGGGGTCTCTGTCGAGAGCTGGTGCGCCGTCCCCGTCCGCCGTGTTTACTCACTGATGCTCTAGACAAGACAGCCATTGACACTCGGATGGATGAGTCCCGATTCGCCGCACGGAGCCAGAGGTTACCGGGGCTGGAATATAGAGCTCCTCCATGACACGCTCCCTTCACCTAATCTTCCGGCAAAATATTTATCATTATCAATTGGGGCCTGCTCTCTGACATTAGAATACCACGTATGGATAAACCTCGGGAGGATTATCGATCCGCCCGACAGCAGGCTCACACAGGCGGCCGTGAAAGACTTGGGGTCATACGGGACAATACGAATAAAAGCATGGTATATCCAGCACTCCGCTCGGGTTTATTAAGTAAAACAATGAGCCAAATCACACCTCCGTGACACGTACACAGCCCACAAATGCTTCTGGAGGAAGCCAGCGCTGCACTTTTACTTTTTTACACACTGATTTACACTACCATTCAAAAAATTTTGAATAATTGTGCTTTTTTTTATGTTTTTGAATGCTCACCAATGCTGCACACTGTAAAAAATTATTTTCATGATTTATCACAACATTTTTTCTTTTGTCAAATCAACTTCAATAATGAATGTGGTTCAGATAACATAACATTTTAAACCAATTGCCTTCATTGTTTTAACTCAGTGTTTTAATTTCAGTGAACTCAATTTTAAAGCAACCAGGTAACTTACTTTAAGTTAAACCAACAATTCTTTTTTTTTTCAGTGCATTTATTTGATCAAAAATCCAGTAATATTGTGAAATATTTTTACAATTTAAAATAACTGTTTTCTATTTGAATATATGTTAAAATGTAATTTATTCCTGTGATGTAAAGCTGAATTTTCAGCATCATTACTCCAGTTTCAGTGTCACATGATCCTTCAGAAATCATTCTAATATGCTGATTTGCTGCTCAAGAAACATTTCTTATTGTTATCAATGTTGAAAAATGTTCTTCATATTTTTGTGAAAACCGTGATACACTACCATTCATAAGTTTGGGCTGAGTAAGAAAGAAATTAATACTAATTAATGCATTAAATTGTTCAAAAGTGACAGTAAAAACATTTATAATGTTACAAAAGATATTTTCAAATGAATGCTGTTCTTTTGAACTTTCTTCATCAAAGAATCCTGAAAAAAAATATTAGGCCGCAAAAAAAAAAATCTACATTGATAAGAAGTATATTATAATTAAGAACAAATAATAATTGATAATAACTGAGCAGCAAATCAGTAATGGCTGCTGAAAATTCAGCTTTGCATCACATAAGTAAATTAAGTTTTAAAATATATTCAAAAAGAAAACTGTTCTTTTAAATTGTAATAATATTTCACAATATTACTGTTTTTACTGTATTTTTTTATCAAATAAATGCAGCCTTGGTGAGCATAAGAGACGACTTCTAGTTTAAATTATTCCAAAATGTTTGTATATCATCATCTCATTATAACTGAACTGATTGTGTCAGATAAGGGAAACCCCCAAAATGTGCAGCGCTGGGATGAAGCCAAACAAAATAATGTTAGTGGATGGTTGGTAAAACATTTGAAGAGGATATTTCATGTTTCCTCCTCCTGACTGAAACAGATGTAAAACCTAAATTCACATTGTGCGATGTGTATTTTGTCTCCTGTAGACCCGGTCTGGGTGGAATTGAGAAGATGGCAGGTCGATATTAGAAATGTCTGTTATGTATCTGTCATATTTCCAACTTTATTCCTTCTGAAGTGGAGAGAGAGAGAGAGAGAAACAGAGCGCTCGGGATGAATGGCAGCAGGTGCCAGCGGCTTCTCGCCTCCCGAGTGCTAATTGACCGACAGCGTTCATACACACATTCTCACTAATTTTACATTTGCTATTCCAGTGGGGTAACCAGGCACATCTCAAGGAATACATAGTATTCACTCTTACCGTGCAGGCCATTGACGATCTTTAAAAAAAGAGAACAAAACTAGCAGCTTTGTTTGATAACAAGGCCTCTAAGATTCAGACTCGTTTTTTTTTGGAGCAATTTTTGCCAAACACACCAGAAAGACTCATTCTTCTTTTTCAGAATTTGTAAACGGAAAAATTGCAACAAAGAAATCATGTGTTGATGTTTCTATGACAGGAATGTGATTTTATTGTGGGAACTCAGGAGAATTAAAAAAAAATGTTGCGGTTGTTTTGCACTTTTAGATAATATTCTGCATCTGATTCATATTAAAGCAGTTCAGAAGTCTACAACTGTGTAAATTAGTGTCAAGTACAAAGAGGTAATCTGATTATGTAACTTACATTGCTTGTAATTTGTTACCCTTAAAACTGGTAACCGTACCCTATGTGTAACAAGGACAACCTAAACTAAAGTGTAACCAAAATGTTTTTTTTACAATTTTAAAAACATTTATTAAAACATACTTGTTCAGAATCATTATTATGCTATCCACCATCCACATCTCACCCCATCTCAATTTTAATTTAAGCACTTTAATTAAATAATACTAATAATAATTATAGTAAATTATAGAGCTTCATTGGCTTAAACACTGTCCCATGTTGTTCAATTTTGTGGGTCCAGTAGAAGTAGGGAAAATGGGGAAATGGTGTAACAACACCTGCTGTGTGCTCAGTCATGATATGCCCATTTGGTTTTGTTTTTCATTGTGGATGATATAGTAATATTATATATCAAACTAAACAAGAACCTGCTGATTTAGATTATGTTAGTTCTGTCATTTATCATGTCAAATCAAATTAGTGGAGTACCTCAGGGTTCTGTCCTGGGCCCGTTTCTTTTTAACTTGAATATGCTTCCACTTGGGAGTATTATTAGCAAGCATAATGTTTCTTTTCATTTTTATGCTGATGATACCCAGCATTATTTGCCGTTGAAAGCTCCATTCACCCTTTGCTGGACTGTCTTGAGTCACCTCAAACCTATCACCTTCATTGTATTAACTCAAATTTTTAATTTCAATGAACTCAAAATTAAGGCAACCAGGTAACTTACTTTTTTAAGTTAACCAACAATTCTTTTTTACAGTGTATTGTAGATTGATTCTTTCATACTAAATACTATTTTTGACGTTACAGCATGAATCACATTTTTTAAATTATATGTGCATATATTTTTCATACAGCAGATAGAATGCAAACATATGTCTGATTTGCATGACATCAAAATGACACTATTGTTTTGCAATAAGTATCTTTTTAAGATATAATTATTTTCATGTTTATTAACATGAAGCTGCTTTGAAACATCTGTTTCACATATAGCAATATATAAATACAAATTACATTTGATGTGTATCAAATATAATGCCTAATAAAACCAAGCTATAACCACCTGTTGAACAATATGGGTTTGCATTGATCAGTTCTTTAATCCACATTTGGATACACCCTTGAATAATAGAATAGAATAGAATAGAATAGAATAGAGCCGCATTTTGTTGGTGGTGAACTTGTATAGTCTGACTCCTACAGGGCTATTTATAGCATATATAATTATCTATTTTATTTGTTTATTTACATGGTTTCTATTGGACTGGAGGCCAGTGCAAGGGTGTTTTGTCCTGATGGACTAAGGAAAAAACATAGCATAACATAGCCTTTTCAATAACTTTGGGTAGGTTTTCCTCATCCTCATCTCCAATTGTTAGTGGAGTACCTCAGGGTTCAATCCTGGGCCCGTTTCTTTTTAACTTGCATATGCTTCCACTTTGGAGTATTATTAGCAAGCATAATGTTTCTTTTCATTTTTATGCTGCTGAAAAAGCTGGAGATTCTATTCACCCTTTGCTGGACTGTCTTGAGGACATTAAACAATGGTTGTAAACTTACTCTAACTTAATAAAAACAAAACTGAAATAATCATCTTTAATCCCCCAAAATTGAGAGGTGGTCTTATCAATGTGCTCATTAATAATTTCCCTTCAATTTAGTCTCAGGTAAGAAAACTTGGTGTCTTTCTGGACTTAGAATTTTGCTTAACCAAGCAAATTAATTTGTTAAGAATAGTTTTTATTACTTACAAAATTATTTCCAAACAAGATTCGGAGAAGGTTATTCATGCTTGTATTATTTCATGTCTAGACTATTGTAATTCCTTTTATTTTGGTCTTCCTCATTCATCCCTTTCACACCTTCTGATGGTTCAAAATAAAGCTCCAAGGCTGTTGACTAGGGCAACCCCAATTTTAGCCTCTCTCCATTGGCTTCTGGTCCATTTTAAGATCCATTTCAAGATTTTGTTGTTTCTTTCCAAAGCTCTTAATGACCAGGCTCCATCTTATCTTAAATATTTTCTTATCCCAAATACATCTAGTAGACCTTTTAAGATCTTCTGAAATGGCATTATTGTACGTCCCATGATCATGTCTAAAAACTAAGGGTGATAGAGCCTTCCGTTGCTGCCCCTCGCTTGACTTCCACCTTGCACCCTCCATTATCATTTTTAAATGTCTGAAAATGTATCTTTACTCCCAGGTGTATTAAGTATTCTTTATATTGTTTTATATTAGTGTATTCTTATATCAAATTAATTGAAATTTACTTACTAGCAATCAACATGCCATGACATAAATTCCCACAATGAGTGCCTTTTTTGTCAAACAAACTTAAAATTCATTGCAGAAGCCTTCAGGAGGAAAGAGAGGGAGCCAGCGGAGGTGTTCAGAAACAGATGCACATCACTGCTTTGTTTTATGTGAACTAGTCAGTAAACGAATTAGCCACTATCGGGTTTATGTGATCAAATATACTGTCTGGTATGACAGACATTCTTCATGCTTTAGAACATTGATTTACATTATTAAATGTTTAATTGAATATTAGAAAGGGGGGCCTTTGTTGAAAGCAAGTGCAGTTCACACACACACACACACACTGCTTTTGAAAACTCCAAAGTCATCCAGTTTGCTCTAATCACCACAATTAGTCCTGAATTATCACCGGACTCTGACAGACGTTCCTTGTAACTCTCTTTTATTTCCAGGCAGCGCTAATCAGCCGCTCTCATTACTGACGCTGATTAAACTGCAAATTAGCCAGCAGTGGCCCCGTTCAGCCTCCCCGCGACTCGCTCAATATCAATTAGGCCCAGCAGCTTGTCTGCGGCTCTCTGGGCGCTTCCAAATGCTTGATAGTGCCACTTATTAGTTTGGAAAACTAGGAAAATACCAATAAT
The DNA here is from genome assembly GCA_003731715.1 of Anabarilius grahami. Classification (NCBI taxonomy): domain Eukaryota; kingdom Metazoa; phylum Chordata; class Actinopteri; order Cypriniformes; family Xenocyprididae; genus Anabarilius; species Anabarilius grahami. Next base: position 655,343 of record RJVU01061862.1, on the reverse strand, counting down.
CAACGAGTCAGAGAAAGAGGGAGAGGGAAAGAAAGAAAAACGGCTCTTTTTTTATTTTATTTCAGCTCAGGGGCCAGTTTTAGGAATCCCCGGCCGATAATAACGGCTGTCACATCAGACCGGAGCACGGGTCGCCCCTTATCAGGGTGTCAGCAGGGAAGAAAAATGTATTAGACAAGGTAATATCTAGGCTTTTTGAAGTCACTTTTAGATATAATGAATCGCATTAAGGCGTGACAAATCTGAAATCCTACATCATTAGGTCGTTCCGGTAGCAGTGAGAATGAATAAGTATTTTTTCTCTCCTTCTAACCTCCTGGAACCGGAGTTAATGACAGTTTATTTTATTTATTTATTTCATTAAAGTGAAATCATCTAATAAGCCTGCAATTATTTTCCTCTGGTCCCTTGTAAAAAGTGTCCAAGCAATAAAAGCAAACATAAAATGGTGGGAATTCAGAAGCCCGATGTTTTAGTTTCTCATTAAGCACGGTAATTTGTGAATGAATGGCGTATAACCTGGAATCACAGTAAATGATTATTGCAGTAAACAATATCAATGGCGAGTATACGGCTCAATCGCAGGCAGCGCTTTGGAGCTTTGTGGAAATTTTCAGTGCATCGGATTGCGGTTAATTCACCATTCCCCTCGATCTGATCAAAGAGTCTGAACACCATTTTATCACTTTACCAGTCAATAATATCTGACTAAATCTGTACAACAGTGTGCAGTTGTATATCAAGAAGCTATTTGACCTTTGACCTGGTGTAACCTACACTGTAAAAAATTATTTTCATGATTTATCACATTTTTTCTTTTGTCAAAGCAACTTAAATAATTAAAGTGGTTCAGATAACAATATTTTGAGTTTCTGTTGATTAAACCAATCGCCTTCATTGTATTAACTCAAATTTCTCATTTCAACCATAACTTAATTTTTTAAGTTAAACCAACAATTCTTGTTTATAGTGTATTGTAGATTGATTCTTTCATACTAAATACAATTTTTGACTGAATAAAACCACTTAATTAGACATTACCGCTTGAATCACATTTTAAAAATGATATGTGCATATATTTTTCATACAGCAGATAGAATGCAAACATGTCTGATTTGCATAACATCAACATACATGACACTATTGTTTTGCAATCTTTTTAATGTATAATTATTTTCATGTTTATTACCATGAAGCTGCTTTGAAACATCTGTTTCGCATGAAGCAATATATAAATAAAAATGACATTTGATGGCTTTTAAATAGCATAAAATATAATGTCTAATAAAACCAAGCTATAACCACCTCTGACCTGGTTGAACATTATGGGTTTGCATTGATCAATTCTTTAATCCACATTTGGATACACCCTAGAATAGAATAAAATAGAAGCTGGCAAGGTCAGCTTTTTTTTTTTGGGTGGCGAACTAGTTTCTATAGTCTGACTCCTACAGGCCTATATATATATATATCTAGGCCTGTAGGAGTCAGACTATTTATTTTACTTGTTTATTTACATGGTTTCTATTGGACTGGAGGCCAGTGCAAGGGTGTTTTGTCCTGATGGCATCCAACTTTGCTACAGCTGACCCTTTTTGATGATCAATAACCATAAATGAGTCGATTTAGCGATATGATCATGAATCACGCGCGTCTCAATCTTCACCGGACAGTACTGCTTCGCGTGCAGTCTTTCTAGGTTACCTGGGTGACAGAGGACCGGCATCTGTGCTCGTGGGCTCCGGTGGTGATGACATTCATCATTCCCGGCGCGTTGTCTCCAGTTTGACAACTCCTGACACGTGTGACATATCTCACTTTACCTGCTCCGGTCTAAAACATTACCTCCGGCAATCGAGGTGTCTATGATGTCCACTGTGCTTCCAGTGGCTGTGAGGAGTAGATCACACAGTCGACAGTCCAGCGCGGTCACATCACTGACCAAAGCAATGACAGCCTACTAATACAACAACAACAGTAATGAAAGTAATGTAATAATATTAATAAAATATTTATAATAAAGCCTATAAATTAATACATGTTACTTTTTAAAGCCTAACCCACATAAATAGACAGTTGTTGGCCAATAAAATAATTTATGCTGTAATTAACAGGTCTGTTTACATATAGGTCTGTTAAATGTTTATTTTAATTATTAATGGTAGCAACAGATGATTTAGCCTACATTTAATATGAAAATAACAGATTCAGTATCAGTTGTAGAATAAGAACGACATTATACAATGTAATACTATGGTACCTTTATATATATATATATATATACACCATAGTACTACATTTATATAAGCTACTGTGATATTTACATAATACTCCTTTACCTGTACAATTAAAAAAGCATAATATAACAATGATACCCATGTTTACTTTTTTAGTGTATTATTTCATTATTTTTATCACCCTTTGTGGGCAAACAACCTATATCAATTGCATTATAAAATGTACTAAAAATAAAAACGAGTTGATCTTTGAACTGCTGTCACATGCTCTGTTTCATCTACGCATGCGCACACTTTCTGCTGTGTGTTGGTGTGTCACTGTGCTATCAGGCTAATCTCAGCTGCGCGCTTCTCCTCTCACTATCTAATTGTTAACATATTTATCCGCTTTTCCTTTCGTTTTACTATTTCAAACAACACGGACAATGGCGGATCCAAGAATACGACAAATAAAAATCAAGACCGGTGTGGTTAAACGGTAAGAAGGCTGAATAATCTGATTTCTTTTATGTGCGACGGGAAGGCCGCAGGTTCACCGCGCCGTTCTACAGGCATACGCCGCAGATGAGTGAGCTCTTTGGCACAGGCTGTAAATATAGCCCGGTGCTCTGACAGCTGCAGTAACATTGTCCAGATGTCAAGTTCAAGACTCTCACTTTCGGTGCAGTGAAATCTATGAATGTTATGTAATTCATAAATGTTGTTTGTTAGTTTGTATTTGTGTGTTATGAGTCCAATAGACAAAAGTATAAGTAGACAAGTAGTCAAAATGAGGTATTGAATGAAGAATAGGAGGCTTTGTTAGTGCCATGTGTAATAGATATTTATTTCTGTATCATCTGGACTATAATAAAAGAAAACTCCGTTATGCTGCTTGATATTGCAAATGCAAACTATTTACATGTCATATTAATTTCATTTATTATCGTAATCATACACACTAGTTTGTAGCTCAAATTATTTTACCATTTACAGCATTTT
>RJVU01061862.1:629092-649093 GCA_003731715.1 Anabarilius grahami | reverse complement strand
GTGCAGTAAAATAATATTAATTGATATCTTATTATATATGGTGAAACGTTGTAAAAGGTTTAACATCACTTTGTGTAATTTTACTGTACAAATTTGAAATTTGTTTTTTGTGTTTTCTGTTTTACCACCTGTATTATGGTGGGTATCAGCATGTTTTAAGGTAAAAAGCTGATTTTCATAGTTCAAGTATATTATTAAAGGGTTAGTTCACCCAAAAATAAATGAGCTATCTGACCTCTGATAGACTGCAACATTATCACCATTTTAAAGGTCGAGAAAGGTATTAAAGACATTGTTAAAATAGTCCATGTGACTGCAGTGGTTCAACCTTAATGTTAGGAAGCGACGAGAATACTTTTTGTGCCCAAAAATAACAACTTTATTCAACAATTTCTTCTCTTCCCTGTCAGTTTCCTACGTTATTCACGTAGTAAGCACAGTGCAGCACTTCTATGTCATAACACCGACTCATTATCGGCCGGCACCTGCATCAAGTATTCTCGTCACTTCATAACACTAAGGTTAAACCACTGCAGTCACATGGACTATTTTAACAATGTCTTTTCTGGGCCTTGAAAGTGTTATAACGTTGCGGTCTATCGGAAGCCAAAAAGCTCACAGATTTCATCAAAAATATCTTAATTTATGTTCCAAAGATGAACAAAGGTCTTTCGGGTGTAGAACAACATGAGGGTGAGTAATTAATGACAGAATTTTCATTTCTGGATGAACAAACCATTTAACAGTGTTGTGATGTGGTCACCCTTTCCACCAATGACAGCTGTTCTTGCACTGTTTGGTGATGCAGGGCTATGAAGAGATATCCTGAGGTGATGTGTCAATGCTAGAAACTGTTGTACACGTGTATGCTTGTAATGTCAGTTAATTACCACCTTCAGGTCAAGCCCCTCTCATACAGCTACATCCCACATTTTCAAAAGCCTCAAGGGGGTTCCTAAAAAACACCCTATGAAGAAGATCTCATGCCAAATGTTGTCTGCTCAGCCTTGGTTTTGAAGCATTTAGGCCAAATGTTTCACAAAACATCCACTTTTCAGCAATATATTCATTCGGTGAAGAAATTTGCTATTTTTATAGAACTTTCTCTCCGTCTTGGCCTTGACAACTGGATGGCGTTGGTATGAAAGAACCGCCAGCCAATTTTTCAACCATCCCTTTCTACCCTTCACTTGCCTTTTTTCTTTTCTTCTTTTTGGTGATGTATTCCAGTCAGTGTTTTCTGGCCTAGCTCAGCGGATGCACTTAATAAAATGACAGACGTAATTTGCTTTTGTCACCGGGTCTCGCCGCCGGCCCGCCGCCTCAAAAATACAGTATTAGAGGGGAGAGAATGTGTGTGTCGAGTCTAATTCTTTTCTCTATTTTCCAGAGAGATGCTTTTTCCATTAAGCTGAAGGAAGCAGCCCTGGCAGCCCCATTTACAGCTGCCCAGCTCCGCCCCTGCTATAAGCAGCTCCCACATCACCCTGCAGAAACAAGAAATTAACATCAGCATGACACTTTTTCATTAGCCTGTCCCTCACTTTTATTAGAATTATGCTACACCCCGATCTTTCCACCCCTCTGGCTTCCTTGCTGGTTGCACCCCCCCATTCCTTTTCCCGTGGTCTAATTTTTGCGCGCGTGTCAAAGAAAGCCTTACTTTGAGCATATGTAGAGAATTGCACCATGGCGTCGTGATTGAAGCCTGTTAAAACCGGCGTAATTGACGTAAAATATGACATATTGTCGCAGGCGGAGACGGATCTTACGGCACGCGGCCCGGGCTGGCAGCATGTTTGATTAATGGAGAAGCATCTCGTGCTCTCCCTCTCTTTTTCTCACTGTCTAACACACACACACATACACACAGCTGATTTTATGAAAAATGAATTCCGCAACGCCATGTCGTCCCGACAAGCGAGCAGGCCGCAGACGGAAAGCGGCTATTAGCTAGAATCATTATCAATAGTGATATTTTCAAACTCCATTACGGCAATCAGGCCGTGAATTTATTCAGTGCGTTTAGTTCATTTGGCCATAATTGATAAATAATCAAAATTTATCAATGTACTCGCACTGCGTTTTCACTAACAATCAAGCAAAAGTGGCCCATTTGCCACCTGACTTGGTCCAAATTAGGGACTAAATTGATGATCAATTAATCCTAGTAGGGGCAGTACAGTGTCTTTGTGAGTGTGTGTGAGGGAGAGGGAGACAGATGCGGTTAAAAGACAGATTAGCGTAGCGATCAGGATGTAGCTGATGCAGTTTTGCACTGTGGCTAACAAGCATGCAGCTTTTCTGAGATTGACAGTAGATAATCATTAAGGAAGAAAGAATTGGGAGGTAGGAAATGTTGGGATAGAGACTGTTAACAGTAAGATACAGTAGAATGAATAAGTGTTTGTGGGGAATCAGAAGTTTGTTAGTGGTAGTTTTGTCTAAGTGTGTTTTACCAGTTTGTCGTTTCAAAGTTAACAGTGATAACTAGTGATTTATATAGACTCGAGATGGGGTGGTATGACTGAAATATTTTATCATGATATTAGGTGTTTTATGACATGGTAGCAGTATATATCACAGCATAGTATATGCTGGAAATTCAACACAAAAATATTTTATATATCACATATTACCATTTTTGTTTTTTTGGTGCAACTTGATGGACATACCAAGTTTAGCAAAGTATAAAACCACTGGCTTTGGGTTAATAGAACTGCTAGTTTCTCCTTGTATAGTGAGTTTTGTTCGTTTTGAGCAGTAAATACAATACTAAAGGTTTGGGGTTGGTACGATTTTTAAAGAAGTCTCTTTTGCTCACCAAGGCTGCATTTATTTGATGATAAATACAGTAAAAAGTAATATTGTTAATAAATATATATATATATATAAAATGTAATTTATTCCTGTGATCAAAGCTGAATTTTCAGCATCATTACTCCAGTCTTCAGTGTCACATGATCCTTCAGAAATCATTCTAATATGCTGATTTGCTGCTCAAGAAACATTTCTTATTATTGTTCAAAACTGTTGTTCTGCTTAATATTTTTGTGGAAAATGTAATGCATACATTTATCATTCTTTGGTAAATAGAAAGTTCAAGAGAACATCATTTATTTAAAATAAATCTTTTGTAACATTATAAATGTCTTTACTGTAATTTCTGATCAATATAATGCATCCTTGCTAATTAAAAGTATTAATTTCTTACAAAAAAAATCTTAAATCCCCAAACTTTTGAACGGTAGTGTATTTGTTCAAATTCTGCAATATTGTCTACATCTACATCTTTTTTTATATATATATTTCAACCTAATTAAAAATATACTTGCATTGTTTAAATTTCTGTAAAATCAGATGCAATTAAAAAAGACTAGTAATATGAAACTTCAGGACATTAGAAGTTGATTCTCTGGTTTTGGGCCCTTGTAAGTTGCTTATTTGTATTTTGAGAGATCTGCAAGTTAGCTAGTTGTTTGACTTCTTGGCAGTAAATGCCTGACAGCATCGGTTGGACAAATAAGTATTGAGATTTAAAGAGTAAAACTCTCTATCCATTCTCATTCTTGTTTTCTCTATTTCTCTATTTCTCTCTCCCTCTCTCAGTTTGGCCAAAGAGGAGGTGTTGTACATAAAGGAGGCAAAGCAGCAGGAAGAGAAGATTGAGCGTCTCAAGGCGGAGGCAGGAGACGAGTATGTAATCAAGAAACAGGTTAGAAGAATAAACCACCTAAAATAACACAACCTGATGAGACTCACTCATTTAAAGGACCATAAAAGTACTATGATTGGGTCCAGAACTGAGAATTCCAGGTTTTGTAAAACTCCAGTCAGGGACTTATTTATTTTAATTTAAAATATTTGCATGTTTCTGACAGATGGCACAGTTCATTGCGCATCATATGAGATGTGTTGGTCTCGTTTTTTTTTTTTTTTTTTTGCTTTGGTGGCTTAAAGTGAGAAATACTCCGTGTCAACAACAAAAAATACTTAAGGTATCCTAGATAAACTTTCGATGGTAAATATTCCACAGAAGTGAAAGAATCACTCGTATCACTGACATCAGAATTCTGTAACATTTATTTAAAGCTGATTATGTAAGGAATAATGTACCTGAAAATGATTGCACACCTTAGATCAGATTCAAGCATTCAACAGCCCTGTAATATAAGTTACCAGTAAAGTTACCAGCCAACTGGTCAATAATACAAAGTCAATTTTAGTCACATTTAGCACTTTGCAAGAGTTAAATTTGCCCCCTGCCCTGGATGTAGAACATTGTCTGACTGTAAAGAGAGCAAGTCATCAGAGTTAATATGTGAACACTGGTACCAGTCGGTTGTTCTGCCTTAAAAGGAGCGGAGCTGATTCAGTATGGCAGCGCTGTGGGTGAGATCAGGGTTAGTTTTAATGTGCTGATGCAAAATTAATGATGTTATGTAACTTTAGAGGAGTTTTGTAATTAACAACACATGCTGCTGATTTAGAGGATCTCGAGGAGTAGTGGACCATGTTCTCTTTCTGTCCTCATTCTCTACTTCATCTTCTCTCTGGAGTGAATGCATACACAGCTCTGTTTTAAAGGGATTGATCAGACAAAAATGACATGATTTGTCACCCTGTCATGATTTGTTCATCTTCATATCTGATGAGTTGAGGATTGGGCCAGTTTTTGGTTGCAGCAGCTGATCGCTCAACAAGCAGTTTTTCCTTTGAGCTAGACATACAAAAATTCTTTCTCAATCTCAGAGAGGATTTTGTTTTCTAGCTGATGTTTTTGTGTGAAAGAAATAATTCTTCGGTTTTTATAATAGTACAAAATCCATTAAAATCTCTTAAATGTCTTAAACAGTTGGAGGTATTGCAAGAGTCAAGAATGATGATCCCAGACTGCCATCGTCGTTTAGCTATGGCCCACGCTGACCTACAACAGCTGTTGGTGAGAATATCAAACACACACACACACACACACACAGTTTTAGGTTTGTCTTATCTAGTATTCATTTTGTCAGCTATTTTTATGTTTAGTCTTATAGTCTTTGTCCTTTGTCAAATGTACTTTTAGTTTTTAACATGTTTAGTCAACCTTGTCCTGTTTTTGTTTAGTCAAGTTTTAGTCGACTAAATTTTAGTCAATGAAAACTTAATCACACTTTCGCCATTCTGCATAATGGTTAAGTTGATAATTATGAATATTTTGCTCGACTATAATCACAACGATTGTTGTCATGGTTGCCAGATTGCATAGATTACGTAAAACACTGGCCAAAAAATGTATCCTTTTAACAGATTGGGTGATTTAAGCTTGTGATATCTGAGTAGAGGCTTGTAGAGCTGTCTTTAATATTTTGTCTCTTTTTTTTCTACAAAAATAAAGAGCTTTTGGTAAAGTTTTTATTTTTTAACTACATTTTAGTCTCGTCTCTTTTCGTCAGTGAAATTGCTTCTTAATATAGTCACAGTTATCATTTAATGACCTTGGTGTCGTCTCATCTTACCCATGGAAAAAGGTCATTGACGAACATTTTCCGTCGTACTTTTCGTTAATAAAATGAACACTAGTCCTACCTGAAAGGCTTTAAATCAATGCATTGATCATGACAACATTTGCACATCTGTATTTTACAGCAGCATTTACATTACTTGTCTGTGATTGGCTACAATGATCAACGCTTCAAAAACATGTTGTAAATAGACCTCTGATGCTCTTCACCGAGCGCTTACACTGATACACACAAGATCGTTTGAAAGTAGGCGTCTATCAGCAGATACCTAGCAGTAAGACGGATCCGCTGATAGCGCTCGGTGAAGAGCATCAAATATGTCAATTTACAACATGTTTTTGAAGTGTAGATCATTGTAGCCAATCACAGACATATCTGTTGAGTGCATGAACATAATGGCCAATCAGAGTCGTTTAAGAATCCGCTCCACAGCGCTCAAAATGCTAGGGGGAAATGCTGGTATCGTCACATTTTTTAAATTTCAGTACCGACTTGCTACCGAAGTCTGTCATTTTGATAATTTTCTTCAATTTTTGGCTGAAAACCAACAACAACTTTTTATCCCATTTTTAGACAATTTACACATAAAAAAAAATTTAAAAAAACATTTTTATAAAGTTTTCAGTGGCTGAAATGTCTGTGCATCCCAACCAAAAATGCATATACAGTTTGTCTTCTTACATTCCTAGCCTTGAAAAGGATTAGCCATACAAAGCAGTAATAACAATAATACATATTGTCTAAAAAAGGGTATTCATCGACTGAATATTGGCAGAACAGGTGTTTGGATCAGTTCTAAGCACAGGGCCTCATGACATGGCAGGTTTATGTGTGTGAGAAAGATGTCTGTTCATGAGATTTGCACAGGGAAGACAGTGCCATCCGCTTCCTATTTGTTGACGTTTAGAGGAAGTACAGGATTACCGGGGTCACATTAATTAACAGAAAACGGAGAGATTAAATGAAAAGCTGTGATGGTACAGGTGCGCTCCTGTTAGTGTGTTTCAATAAAAATGGTTTCCAAACCCTCTACTATTTTGTGTCAGTGTAAAACTTACTGTCAGGTGCACACCAGCTCACTGAGGCTTCACACACACACACACACACACACTCATTTCAGTTCATTAGTAATGTTGTCACGGCAATGGCCTCCATAGAAACCGTCGTCGATCGATTAGCATTGATATGACCTACTCCTCTCAATGCCTCCATTACATTTTCACACTGTGTTACGTGTGTGAGTGTGTTTGTTTGTCTGAGGTGGTTGTGTGTGTGATTATCTGACCGGTTCACTGAGTGGATTAGCTGTATTTGGTGATGTAGTTAGTCTCTCTCATTGTGTTACTGTGATCTGATTTACTAACTGCAACTGGATGGAAAACTCCCACTCTATTCAGCCTCTCTGTACACTTCAGGTTTGCATGTATTTTATGTCATTTTAAGGCTGTTATAACTTATAAGAATGTAAATATTTCATTAAATATTTGATGACTAAAATTATGCAGTTCATCAAGAAATCTGAGGTTTTGTTCAATCAGATTATTTAATATGAATTACATTAATTTATTATTTTATTTTTTTTTAAAGAAATTGTGTAATACTTAAGGTCTTTGCACACCAAGTGTCGTTTTTTCGTATTTGTCACGCACGGAAACCTTGCACACCGAGTCTATTGCGTATAGCAAAACAATACAAAATGGAGTCTTCAAGCAGTGAGGATGATTTTGTTGTCCTCTCCCTTCTTAAAAAGAGAAAAAGAAAGAGGAAATATTGAGTCCGTCCAATCCTGAGATTGCATAGAAAGGAAGGAGAGTTCCACCTCCTTAGCAAGGAGCTGTGGGATTATCCCAAAACAATCATTGTAGGTGTAGGAAATACACGTATTCATAACTTTTATATTCCATCTCTTTGTATTCCACACTTTGTCATAAAGTGCTTAGTGCTGTGAAACGAAGTGGATCAACTTCGATTTTGCCGTTCGCTTCTACGGTGGCCTGAATTGTCAAAACACCTATCCAAAAACTTGCTACGGATGCAAAAAAACATGGAAAATTGAACCCGATCCAAATTTTTTTTATGACGGACAAAAGTTTTGGAGGCAGTGTGTATACGTGATTGACACAACATGAGGTCGTATTTTTTTAATGTGCGAATTTTGGACTCGAATTTCGGACTCAGTGTGCGCAGACCTTTAAGGTATAATTATGATCAGTTCATTAAATTCTGTACCCAATGCTTTGAATTTATTGTATATTTCTAAGGTTGTAAGATGCATAACTTTCTTCATATTTATATTTAATTAACAAGATTAGAATACTATTCATTAAGAAACTCCAGATTAGGTCTAGATCAGGGCCGTAACCACCATAGACCTCGAGGGGGACAAGTCTCCCCAAATAATTAGAAATGGTCAAATTGTCCCTCCCAAACCAGTTTACCAGTTTAACTTTGAAAATAAAGTGAGGTAAAAAAAGTGAAAGTGAGTTAAGATGTAAATAGTAGGGGTGTAACAATATATCTTATATATATATATATATATATAATATATCAATATATCTANNNTCTAAAAAGCTTTCCTGTAGCTCAGTGGTTAGAGCGTGGCACTAGCAATGATGTATAGTATAATGCAATGTAAGTCGCTTTGGATAAAAGCGTCTGCCAAATGCATAAATGTAAATATCTTGTCACGATATATCGCAATACAAAAATGCAACAAAATGTATCGTGGATTGTGACAATGTGTGTTGTCCATAGTTCACCCAAAATTCAAGATAACAGAGTTTGTGTCAGTCATTTTTTTTGTTAACCTTTTACCATATGTCTTGGAGTATCGCAATAATATCGTATCGTGATATGTATCGAATCGTGACATGAGGGTATCGTTACACCCCTGGTAAATAGCGAAACATTTAATACGTTTTGTGATAGAAATGTTAAACAACGGTAACATCCAGTAATGCAAACTAGTTGACTTTTTTTTTTTTTATATGGCTGTTTTGAATTGAAAATAGGCATTTATATGATTCATGCAGTTCCTAACAGAGCGTGACGAGACACTTTTACATTTTTGACACATTAGGCATGCATATAAAAGTAGCCTACATGTATGCATATTTTAATGCAAGTTAATTCAAATATTATTTGCAAATAGTTCAAAAATGTTTATTGTCCATAGAATTAGACCTAGAATTTCCTTCCCTATTCTGTTGATTTATGCTTTATAAAAAATTGGTCCCCCCACTCAGTGTTCAAGACATGGTTATGGCCTTGGTGTAGATAGTGACTTTAAAACTTATTTTTTTTATAGGAAACCGAAGAGGAACTGGCTGAAATGGAAGAATACAAGGAGGCCAGAACTATTTTAGAGTCAGTCAAGCTGGAAGGATGATGGACACAAATGAACAAACACCCACAGACGCTAACGTTCACCCTGACATCCAAGCTGTCCATTCCATTTCTTCTGACTTGTTCAACATTTCAGAAGCAAGGCGATGTGTTTACTGATTGCTTATGTTTGCATTTCCTTGATTTTTTTTTTTTTTTTGTATTGATTCATAATTTAATGGCACGGTTTTCCCCCAAGCCTTCTGTGATTATATTTACACAATCATGAAATAAAGTTTCTTTTTATTATTTAAAACCCCCTGTTTCATCATTGATTATATAGAAAAACTTAGCTAATATTAAATATTCATGGTTTTGGTCAGCTCTGTATCTCCAGCCTATTACAGTATTTTAACTATAGATTATAGTGACATCTTTAATATCATGTAAGCCTTTCACATGTATTCCCGCTGCAGGTGCGTGTTGTTAAAGACTACACAAAGCTTAATTAATATGTAAAATGCAGGCTTGAGATATCATATAAGATGCCATATGTTTCCCTTCTCATAGGGCTGCAGTAATTAATGCAGAAAGTGAACCTGGACGTCAGTCACATGGACAGGCTTTTGCTTTCCTGCATGCAGAGGGAGACAGGTATAGCACAAAAAGCTAATGTATGATGAGAACATATTTCCAGCTCTCCTGAAAGGACACTGACCTCCGCTGGCCAGACTCTCTCATGCAAGCACGAGACTCTTGTGCTGCACATGCACTGACCTATTTGCTGCAGTGACACTGAGTGCATAAATATATTTTGCAGTGCAACATAATTACATGATTTGAATTCAAGGTGTATTTTGTCTAGGCTATGAATGTCTTTTTTTTAATAGCTATGAATATTTGATAATGGAGGGCCTGTAACTGGTCCTTTGGGAGAGATTGCATCAATCTTTTCTCTGTGTCTCAGATTTCGAAATCTACATTATCAAAGTAAATCCTGAAATTTGAAGAAGAAAAAAAATTGCAGATAACACCGCTTTCTGGATAGAACATGATAGCATACAGGGGCCAACTAGATGTAGTCCATATAGATGTTGTTTATAATGCTTCATTTACTCTTTTTCATTTTTACAGTCGTCCCAAATACTATTTAAAGGCACACTATGTAGTTTTTCGCCGCTAGATGTCGCTTGTTCAAAATAAGCGCCTTGATTTTGTGGAATCATAGAAGGTGTTGTCTTCACGTCTACAGCCGGTGGACAGGAATTAAGACGGGACTCGGGCAGAAATCATATTTATTGATGAGATTATTAACATTACTGTAGTATGATGCAGAGCATGGCCAAGTGAGGTGTGAGCAGAAAAGAGGCCACTGGAGAACAGTAGAGCTTTTATTATGCCGCAGTCGCCGCTTCCGCTTCTTCCGGTCATGTGTATGTGTGGTAACGCAGCTCTGTTTATCATATTAGATACATTTGTGTGTTGAAAGTTGTTATAATGCTAGTCTGCGTTGGCTCGGCAGCTGTTATGAGACACTTGTTGCACACTGCAGTAAGCTAGATCGATATTAGGCATGGAAAAACACGGTAAATCAAGAAAACGAGACTTACTGTGTGGAGATATATAACATGATTAGTTTTCTGTCAATGAATGTGCCAAAACAGTTGCTCACCTGTCTAATAAAACATCATATTATATTAAAGCGTCTTTGGTGTTTCCATGGTTTCTACAAAATAAAACCGGAAACCGAGGGTAACGCGGATATGATGATTGATAGGCGACACACGGACACGGTCCCGTCCTGGTTGAAATTGCTTATTTCTCTAGATTTAAACATTGTTGGAAACATTTGGGATAATGTAAGTATACAAGTCAACAACAACAAAAAACATTTGTGGTTTTTGGATATTTTAATTGAAAATCTTACATATTGTGCCTTTAAACATGTATGAATATCATTGCATTAGAAAAAAATATCAAACCAGGTGGTTTATTTTTAAATAAAGATGGCGGCATCACAATTTTAAAGCAAACCACTCCACAATAAGAATTTTATGTTTTAATAAAAAGAGATATATTGTTTAAACGAAGGCAAAAAAAAAGGGAAATTTTGAACACTTTGTGGTTGTCAAATGTTATAGAACATCATCTTGTGTAAACATCAGTGTAAACTAAAAATGATTGATCCACTATACATTCTATCTATCTATCTGTCTGTCTGTCTGTCTGATTACACACACACAGTCAAACCAAAATGTATTCAGACACCTTGAACATTTCATTCATTAATAGTTTATTCACTATAGTTTAAACAAATGGTAATAAAATATGACAAGATCTCAGAGTTAAACTGTGTCTGAAAAAATTCATCTTTATTATGTCAGATAACATTTAAGCAAAACATGGTCAGGTCAAAGTGTCTGAATAATTTTTGGTACCCAATGTTTATCAGTTTTACCGGTAGTCCACTGTATGAAGAATTTTTGTGTATAATATGTCACAGTTCACTTTATTTTGCTGTCCTCACTTTCATAAATGAACCATAGTGTCCTGCACCCACTAGGAAAAATATATCATATATATATATTATAATATATCACAATATATTTTTGAGGTATGATTAAAATACTTTTTGGGATCATAGGCCTATATCTAAAAATGAAAAGATAATTGAGCCACCATTTTTGGGATGTCTGTTTGTTTGTAAATGTGCCTCTAAGCATATTAAAAAAAATTAAATAAAAGTTCCTTCAAGCTTTTTCCTTGAAGGAAAAACTACACAGGCATTCGAGATTTTGCAGTATCTTATGGAACTTTTTTTGTAAGTTCTCCAAAAGGTTTCTCCTGGCAATCTTTATTTGCAGTGTATGTCCTACAACTTAAAACAAATATCTATTTAGGCATTTCCTAAGGTTGCACTGTTGTGATTAGGAGTTGTTTCAATGCTGTCCCTTTTCAAAGAGTGTTTCCTCACTGACATCCTAATTGAATGGGTTTTTGTCAGGTTCATCCCAGAATCGCATTTCCTCTGAAGTCTATATATTTCCGCCTAATTCGGTGTGTTTTAAAATGTGTTTTAGGGTTTTTTTGAAAGCCGAAGAAGCAGATGAATTCGGGTTCCATTTGGCTTGGTCTTCATTCTACAGATTTCGATAATTATCGGGTTCACCCCGAAGCCTCATTATAGCGCTAATGAGGCGCCGCCACTCCGTGACACCCAACCGCTCCATCTCGTTAAGGAAATCGCTCTTCAATGCTGATTATTTTATTTGGAGCCATAATTATATTTCTTTCGGATAAATCACGGTCTAATCGAGTCCGTTCGGAGGGCAGCGCCTCTAATTGGAGCATGAGATGCGGCGGCGGGCGCGCGCTACCTGAGCCTGCTCGCGCGACCGGAGGAACCGAGCACCTGATGGATGTTGGGGTGGGGGTGGGGTTCTTCATCACCCCCTCCTCCTCCTCCTCCTCCTCTTCCTCCTCCAGCTAAAACACAACAACTTATTACCTTTAATCCCCCCGACTGTCACCGCATCACCTGCACGAAACAAGAATCTAATTTGTTAAACTGGCATTTCTGCAGATGGACGATCGATTTTCTCTTTAGAATTCTCTAATTGAGTGAATATAGACGCCCCGTGAATCACATTCCGGCGTGGAACTGCATGAGCGGAGAAAGAGGCCGTTATGCTGCATCTGCAGGCTAAGGGTGTGGAGCTGGGTTTGCCTATATTGTGTGGACCGAATGTCCCCACAAGGATAGTGAGACCTGAAATCACGAAGTAAATAGATTTTAAATACAAATCTAAAAATGCAGAAATATTTGTATGAGCTAGAAGATAAGGAAAGGTGGATAAGCAAACATATTTGCGCGTCATTAGGAGTAAAATAGTCTAAATGATACCTTTTGTGGTCGCCTCGGATGGAAAAGTGATGGTCTAAAAATATTTCCCCAAAAACTGCATGATAATAATAACAATAATACTAGGCTGTTACTGTTGTTGAAACGAAGTAGCTCTATTTTATGGCTGAATATGCTGAAATATTACTGACATTCTAATTTAATAATAATTGAAGTCAATGGGAAGTTATTTAAGTGTTCTTTACCGAAACACACTTTGGGAACAGAATTTTTTTTTTTGGTTGAACAACTGTGAATAACTCCATAATAAGTGGTTAATAAATACGCTATAATGTATTTTGTTTTTGTTGTAGGCCTATTATTATATTTTTCTAACCTAGATTTATGTAAGTATAATGCACACAGAATGAAACAAAATCTTAGGGAAAAGTTCATAAATAGGCTACAGGTCATTATTATTATTATTTTCAGATGCAAAAATAATTGTTTTTGGAGTAGTAACCTATTGTCAGCGTTACTTGAACAATGTAGAAATTAACAAAGTGTAAGATTATGCCACAGTTTGGAGGGGAAATCGCTGAAAATGTCACAAAATGAAGTGGGCTATGTGTGGAAATGTGGAAACGGCATGTCAGTGTACCTTGTGGGACAAATGTGATGGTGGATATGAAGGCTGTGAGATGGTGACAGTCAAACAAAAGAAAATCCCTGTACAATGAGGAGTGAGGGAGCAGAATTCTCTCAGCTCCAGACCGCGTTCAGAATTACATTTGTTTTTTCTTGTGATTTTATTAAAAGTCACTCCTCATCTCCAGAGCGCGTGAAAATGTCTACTTTCCACTCAGATGCGCCGCATTAACTTGCAGGGCGCGAGTTTGTTTGTTTGTCTATTTTTATTTATATGCAGTGTAAGATTGATGCGAGCTTGTTATCGCTATCTGGTGGGAGAGAGAGATACAACTCAGCTTTGCTTCTGAATCACCTCCCAAATTACCCTCTTCTCTCTCTCTCTCTCTCTCTCTCTCTTTCGTGTGTAGACACACACACACACACAGTATCACTCATGCATAACTTTTGTAATTTCTGTGCACAAAGGACTTATAAAGTAGCTTTTATTTTAGAAAATTAGTAAATATTATACATGTATTAATAATAATAATACATATTTTATAATAATATTATATATTTTATAATAATATATTGTTTTAAAGTTAGAAATTATTGATTTTAAAACTGTTAAATGTGTTTGTTTTAACTTTAAAATGATTTATCAATACCAAATGTTCCAAATGTTTTGAACGTCTTCGAATTTATAATTTAATTTTATAGTTTTTTGTAGATATTTTCGATTATTTGGAGAAAAACAACTTTAAAGAGCTCTTTCTGCTGGCCTANGTCAAAAGAGCTCTGTCTGCTGGCCTAATTTTTGGGTAATGCAATTATTATAAAATTATATTATATTTATGTTTTATATTACATATTTACATTATTCGTAGTGTTTTGTGTGCATAAAAATCATAATATATTTAAATATATAGTATATTATTTGTGTACATCATAATGTAAATATCGAATGGTATTATATTACTATCAGTGTGCACGTTTTGATACTTATTAAATACTGCTGGTACACTGTAAAAAAGAATTGTTGGTTAAACTTAAAAAATTAAGTTGGATCCCTTCAAATTTGAGTTAATACAATGAAGGCGATTGATTTAATCAACAGAAACTCAAAATATGATGTTATCTGAACATTAATTATCCAAGTTGATTATCTTGTGATAAATCACGAAAATATTTTTTTACAGTGATATTGGGTTTTTATAGTGTTTATTCTTTAACTTTAGTTATAATCGCCACCTTTTGCTATAGCTCAGAGGAACTAGAGTTTTTTTTCTTCCTTTTTCATTACTGGTGAGGTCAGGAAACAGTTGTGTATCCCCCCTCAAATGCATTTAATAAAATGTTTTGCTTCGCTTCGCGTTTCACAAATAAAGCTTGAAATCCCCTTGCTGGCTTCAGGCCGGGTATTGGTGTACAGAAATTCAATCTTTACATTTTGTACGAGGTAAACACACTGAATGAATTGCATTAGAGCAAGCCAATGTATTTTCAGCCAGCCAGTTTTCAGCCCTTGCTCTGTTTGTGTGCAACAATCTAAAACTTATTTATTAGGGAAAAAAAACACTTGATCCGAGGCACAAAAAACCCTCTTGCAGCCGAATAAAGACAAAAGCAAGCGATATAAGGATTTTAATTGAGGGTCACACTATATTTGTACGGCCACTATATTTTTTATGAAGTTCAGGCAGCCCTTCATTCATATGCCCCCTGAAAGCATCGTTAGGCGTCTGTCGCACTTTTAGCCCGTTAAATATGACCGCGTGCCTCCTGAAGAGTGATTCACTTCTGTTTGTACAGCTATAAAAGGATCAAGCTATTGAAAAGTCGTAAAATGAAGCGCGCTATCAATCACGCGGCCCAAACAATGTTGTAATGATCGTTATTGTTGAGGTAATGCATTTGTTTAGTTTTTTCTCGTTTGGAAAAATACACATGCGAGCAGCGATAACAAAAATGTTACTTCATAATTTTCATAGATATCTTAAACATCAACCGTACACTCGTAAAAAATAAAGGTTCCACTTAGAACCAGAAAAAGAAGAACTTGCTTGTACTCTACAGAATCCAATAAACTGATTTTAAATGCGACATCAACAACGTTTTTAATCTCTAAAGAACCAACTCAAGCTGGTACTTGAAAATAAGATGGTTCTTTGTATGGAACAATCGAGGAACCTTTATTTTTAAGGGTGTGTAGGATAAAATGATCACAACTCCAGCAAGATAAAACAACACAACCGTGTTCGATTTATATTTACGTCTCTGGTATAAAGCCATATCCACATCCCAATTCAAAAAGCCCCGTACACAAAACAGTCTATTTCCTGGCCAAAAAGGAAAGTGTGAGATGAACACAAACCCGAGATCTTCCATTACGCGCCCGGTGCCTCGTTCGCCTTCTCTGACATTTCGGATATCAAAACGCAGCGCAAGAACAATTGTTTCCAAATTGAATCCGCACTCTCTTCCTTTCCTCATTTTCAGCGAGGCATATACATTTCCCCGGCGAGTCGAGAGTCGCGTCTGACCCGGCGACTGGAGGCGAGCACTCTTGTTCTTACCACCAGATTGGTGGCTTGTCAAAAAAAAAAAAGAGTCGAAAGTTTCTCGCTCGGACGCGTCCTTTGTGTGCAGTGAAAAGACACTATTCACTCTTGCAAATAAAGGAGTACTTTAAACCATCCCACTGACATCTGCTTAGAGTCTGTTTGCACTGATATTTTTCATCGGTTCCATGTGTGACAAAAGCTATTGTGCTAATTGGAGTAAATGCAGGTTCGTTTATTGGCGGGCTACACCGGCGGTTGAGTGTTCTTTGCATGAAATAAATCAAGTTAATTTGGGGCAATTGGATGAAAAATCAATGCAACGAATACAATTTGTCAGTGTAGGGTGTTTAAAGTCTAAATGTATCTATTTTGGTGCGAAAGTCCTCGCACTCCCCCTTTCCTTTCGTGGGGGTATCCCTGTTCCTGGAAGCACATTTCTGACTGACTTTCCACCGAATTATGCACCTAATTTGCTCACATATCATTTACTCCAAGTTCCTCCCGCCGTGACAGTCGGGCCTAAACACTACTAAATCAGCCCTAATTTATACTGATCTCGCTAATAATCGTAATAAAAAGCTTATAGATTTGGGACTAATTACATAAAAGCCTAATGATGTTGAAAATTACCCTGGTTTGAGATATATGGCTAATCTAAACTTTGTTGTTGGCTGCCCCGGGCTACTAGAAACATTAGAAGAGGTTCACTTCGTCTCCAAAAGGCGAGAGTTGGACATGCCACCACGACACGAAGGCCTTTTTTTCCACGAGGAAACGTGAAATTATCACTAACGATTAAGTGACAGAAGCGGGAAATCTCGGGGCTGCAAAAGAAGAAGTTTATAATTAAAATGGCGGCGTTGTTTTTGGATCTAATAGAAGCTCATAAAAATCAAGCAAATGACTTCATATAATAAAGAGAGCACGGTTTCATCGTTTAGTCCTGTAATAAACTTTGGGAAGCCATTACTAAACCATATGGCTTTGATAAGGATGACACGTTTATATAACAATAGTTTAATTCGCTGTTTCTCCTCAAATAATCAGGTCCCCTCAATGATTCTGGCATCACGCTCAATTAAACCAATTCTGAGGGAGTTTCTACAAGAGCTTTCTGAAAGAGGTCATTTTAAAGGTTATAATTTGGGAGTCGGGATCAAAAACGAGGAGAGATGAACTTGGGAGGGCGGCAAGAGAGGCTTCGCGCATCTGACACCTCCAGGCTTCAACGCTGATTGGCTCTTATTTGAAGGAGCTCATGGGTTCATTCAACTATTAAGCGCCTCCCAGTTCCTCTAAAGGACATTATAATGCAAGGAACCTCCTTTTTAACCACAAACCGAATTTGCTTTCATTTAGGCCATATATATTTTTTAAATAGTTTAAAGTCATAGAGATTTTTTTGGAAAAGCATTTCGCCCTGGAGCGGTGCGCGATGCTTTCGCACGCCGACCTGCTGGATGCTCGCCTCGGTGAGTTATCAACGCCAAACTCCGGTCTGCAACTCTACTGTAAGCTGGAGGACTCTTTTTCATCTAAATCAAGCAGAGAAAATTGACAATTTGTCTCTTATTTTATCTTAATTCGATTTAAGCGAACTAATTCATTGGAAAAGTAATCATTATTATTATATTACGCAGTAATTTGATTTAGTCGTTTTCCAAGATATTGGGGGGAATCAAATGGAATTAGTTTTTTTTAAAAAGATGTCATTCTGTTGTGTTATTGTTCTGAGCTAGTCTTGAAAAATAACATTATTTAACATTATTTGCACGTTATGGATGTAATGATAGTAGTCTTTTTGCTTTAGAATACTGCTTGCCTGTGACTGTCTAGGAAAATGATATTCTGCACTAACATGTCTCTCTTTTTTTCAGCAGTGCTTGGTGTTACTTTTGAGCTCACTCAGTTTGGCCAATTCTTTGTTTCAGGGATGAAGGATGCCGCGGCCGAGCTTCTGGGTCACAGGGAGGCATTGAAATGCAGGCTGGGCGGCGGCGGAACTGACCCGGGCCACCCCGGAGAACTCGCCCCGGTCTCCGATGCGGTGGAAGGGTCCACCCTTCTTCCCGGAGACGATATCAACAGTACTGGATCCAATCCGCCGGGTGTAACGGTGAACAGTAAGGAACAGGAGAAGCAACAGCAGCAGCAACAGAACCCCACCCAGTCCGCCGGGCAGCAGAGTCAGAAACAGAAACGGCACCGGACTCGCTTTACTCCGGCTCAGCTTAACGAGCTGGAACGCAGCTTCGCCAAAACCCACTATCCGGACATCTTCATGCGGGAGGAGCTCGCGCTCCGGATCGGCTTGACGGAATCACGCGTGCAGGTGAGTGGAGAATAATCATCACAGGTTTCGGATTGGTTTATTAACATTATTGAATCGACAGTAACATTGTATTAACTCTGTAAAAAATATACAAATATCAATACAAAAGAGGAGTTATTGCAGGCTGCAGTTCAGTTTGAAATGAAAAAAGGTACATATAAAGCAAGATATGCTTACTAAAATGACATATCAAATATTGACTGTTGTGAACACTATAATTTATGCTAAATATTGATCATAAAGGTTATTCAAATAGCCAACTAATTTTCTATTTTTGGAAATACAAAGGTTAAGAGTCCTACAAACAGCAGGAAATGATAACGCGTTATAACTTAATTTTTTAAAAAGTAGCCTACTCAACTTAATTTTTTTTAAAAATAACCAATTCAGCCTATTTTTAAATTATAGAGTAACGAGAATTTGCATTTCTGTTTGTTTACATGAAGAGTCGAGATTTAAAGTTTGTCAACAGAACATGAGCAAAAAATAAGTGCATGAAAATAATCGTTAAAAATGTGTTGTTTATGAAAACGCTCCGTAAGGTCGTGAAAACATGAGCTCTATCATCACATGCATGAAAAAAAATCTAAATAATTCTAAAAATGAAATGGAACTGTCATAACTGTTAATTCATATTGATATTCAGCGTAAACAATCACGATGGTCGGGTGTTTTAAATGAGACAGTATGTTCTATTTATTTATTTATTTCTTATCAATAGCATCGCATTTTCTCATTTTATTTTAAAATAACATAAACATTAGATATTTTAATCCCAATCACACGAATTTGCTTTATGATTATAAAATAGTATTTATCACATCTGCAGTCCAAAAACTACCATCATTTAGGTTTTATTGTATTATTATTATTATTGTATTTTTTTGTATTATTATTGCTGCTACATATTACTAGGCATATTTGATTCAGTTACGTTTATCAACATTTTCTTGTTTTTTGAATGTGCACCCATTTAAAACATGGAGCGATTCTCATGATTATTTAATGTTCAGGTCATCTTTCTTTTACAATAGCATTATTGTTATCTCAGCCATCGGAGCAGACCGATATCTTAATCACTTTTATAAGATTATGACTCGTGCTGCTGCTGTGATTGGTCAGTAGCAAATGCAGAGGTAAATGAACCCGCGAGATAAATGTAGGATGCAACGAGCGCGCGCGGCATTCCAGCGCTCTCTCTTTCCCTCTTTGATGTATAGAGGCTCATTATATATGTATAGCTTTTCAAGTTGATAGTGCAATAAAATCAAGACCATTATTATCAACCAATTTCAAAATTATTTATAACTTAACAGGCTTATTAAGCTCAATGCGTAAGACTGTTCTGCGTAAAATCATAATCATCATAATTAGCAGGCCCGAGCTCGGATGCAACTATTTTACTTGCATAAAAAATGAATTAGTGACACGATGACCGCGCGGCGATCTTCTATAAGCACATCTGAAACAGCACACTAGGTTTGTTTTGCGGTCTCGTGAAATAGGTCTGTCGGCGTGCACGTCTTAATGGCCTGCGCGCGGATGGTGCTCTGTCTTTTTTTAATGGTATGAGAAATTGCATTTTCTTTTATCCTCTGAAGTGTAATGCATTTGAGGCCGGATTTCACGGATGGCTGCGTGGAGTGGGATTCGGGGATCTAATATGAACCCCTTCGCATTTTTTCTCCTCTTTTCGTTGGGTCAGAATCTGCTCGTTAATCATTGTGAGCGCGCATGAGATCTCTATAAACCTGAAGGACCTCGGGAAATAAACACCGCGTGAGCCATTAATGGTCCAGGGTG